>WOXC01000263.1:0-579295 GCA_011680675.1 Gymnobelideus leadbeateri
AGAGAGGGCTTTCTACATCATAGTTTAGAAATAAATGCTTTATTGATGCTTTAAAAAATGTCATTGTTACTTCCCAACTTCCTGAGAACCTTCTTTTGTAACAAAGAAGTACTGAGTTAAGTAAAACAGGCACATTGACTATGTCTCACTTAGGTATTGTTGTTGTCATTTAATCATTTCAGTTTTCTCTGACCCTTTATGACCCTATTTGGGATTTTCTTGGCAAAGATAGTGTAGTGGTTTGCCATTTCCTTCACCTTCTCACTTTACAGATGAGGAAACTGAGGCAAATAGGATTATGCCTGTTTATTAATAAAGCTACCTTTGATTACATCCTGGTAATTATGCTTTGTGAGAAATTCTATCAAATTTTCCACTAGCACAATTATTCTAGGATTCCTGGTGCATTAAGTCAAGAGGCGTGTGACACCCCTGAAGATTTTTCATCTATGACAAAAAATTACATGTTCATCCCCTAAATTGGCTGTCTTGTGGAGATTAAAAACCCATTTGTTGAATATAAGGTTGGTAGGGTGAATTAACAAGGATATGAGAGAGTATAGAAGGCAGGAGGGGACATCAAATCATCCTCTTGGGGGAACCTGTGACTTTATTGATTATGGGAATTCCTGTTGAAAATCTCTCATTATAGATAACAACTATCTGCAATGTGCAATCTTAGATTGCACTTAAAACTTAAACTTATGATTTAAGTTTTTTTTTTAATTTTTAAATTTAAAATACCAGGTATCTGTAGTCACAGCAAATATGTATTAGTGGTAGGACTTGAACCCAAGTCTTGGGTTGGACTTGGCGGTTGGCACTCTGTCCACCAGACCATACTGACTCTAGATTCATACTTTTAAAAAATGAACCCACTCCTTTCCTTGCCTTTAGATTACCTTTTAAAACATTCAAGTTATTTCACATGTATGGTATATTCTGAGTCACTGATTTTATTTTGAGCTCCTTGACAAAAGATGGTGTCATTTTATTAGTCTGTTAACTTCCTCATAGCACTCTCTATAAGTATGCTTACTGCCCCAAACCACAAACAAAAAGCATTATTTGAATATTGAGCAACTCCACCGCGGTAAGTGCAACATGATGAAAATGCCCTCCTTTTTTCACTGGAAACATAATCTAAATAAACAAGGAAGACATTCCATGGTCTTCATGGTAATTATTAGGAATATTGATTTGGCAAGTATCTACTGTGTGCCCTTAGGACTGAATAGCAGCAAACTATATTCTTGGAATGCCCAGTAAAGAAGGAACATTAAACTTAATATCTAATACATCAAATGGCAAAGAAGTTCTTTAAAATCGGTCTTGTGCTAAATGTTCTAAATGCAATATTATGTATTGCAGAAAAAATATCATCCCCTTGACTGACTGTAGCTCTGAAACAATCCTGAGACAGAATAATAATATTACATAGCTCTTTAAACTACACAAAATGTTTTTCCTCACAATTGTGCAATGAAAAATATTGTATGGGGAAATTGAAGCTCAGAGAGATAGCAGACTCCTCTTCCTGCTGCTGCTGTTAGGAAACATTAGAGTCAGAATCCAAACCCAGATCTTCCAACTCTGAAACTAGTGTTCCCTCCACTATGCCAGGTTCTTGTAAAAGATCTTTATTTTTAGTACAAAACATGCAAAATTTCATCTTCAAAGTTTTAGGTTAAGTGAAATGTAAAATTTTGATGAAAATGTAATGCTTTTGACATATATATGCAAATATATACATATATATTATCCCAAGTTAGATTTAACTCTCAAACTGCTTAAAGGATAATACGTGTATTATATAATTTTATATATAATATATACATATGTGTGTAACTATTTATTTTTTCTCACTAAGAATCTTACAAAATGTTTCTCCTTTCTAGCAAAACTTCAGTGTTAATGATTAAGATCTGATTTGGGACAGCTTTATCTAGGATTTTGGATCTCAGAAATAGGGTGTGTTAAAATATGGTAATGGAACCCATGGTAAGCATATCTTATGGAAACATGTAGGTTGAGGTTACTGAGCATTATTTTGAGATGTTATTTTGTCAAACAATTTCAAATACAATTCAAGTGCAATGGGTTTGAGTGTATTTCTGTTGACAAACCTTGTTAAAACTTAGATAAGTCATAGACACATGGATAGATGGATGGATGGGTAGATAGTAAGTAGAGAGTAGGCAGGTAGGCAGGTTAGTAGGTAGAGCAAGCATTTATTAGGTACTTACCATGTGTCAGGAACAGTTAGGGATAAAAATACAGGAAAGCAAGATAGTCTCCGTGCTTATACATTCTAATGAAGGGGAGACAACAGAAAAAAAAGGGAGTGAGAAAGGGTGGGAGAAGAGGCAATGCTGCCTACAGAGGAAGAAGATGATTTTGGATAGTGATATGAGGCATGGGGGAGGTGAAGCATTTTTCTAAAATGACTATTTGGGAGAGAGAACCACCAATCAGAAGAGGAGGGCTTCAGGGTGCAGGGTTCTCCGGTGTAGCAATGAGAAAATGAAGGAAAAAGAATATTACTAATATTCATTAACCCAATG
The DNA here is from genome assembly GCA_011680675.1 of Gymnobelideus leadbeateri. Classification (NCBI taxonomy): domain Eukaryota; kingdom Metazoa; phylum Chordata; class Mammalia; order Diprotodontia; family Petauridae; genus Gymnobelideus; species Gymnobelideus leadbeateri. Next base: position 2,565 of record WOXC01000263.1, read on the forward strand.
AATATTTGCTGAATGCCTGCTATAAGTAAGGCACTGAAGGGAATACAGAAAAGTATAGTCATTATAGTATTTTTGGGGGGTAGAATATAAACTGCTGAAAGCAGTGTCATGTACATTTAAATCATAACCAGCTAAAGATTAAGGAGAAAATCCTGCTTGAGATGACACTTTTAAAAATGTTACCTAAGATATCTACAGATGGATAATGATGTTAGTTTCTAAGTTCCTCTAATTGCCATTTATTTTAAGTTATGCATTTGGACTCTCAAAAGTGCTTAAAATGCAGTGAAAAAAAAAAACAGAAAGAAAATAAACAACAAATGAGCCTATTGCCTGAGGAAAGATTCTTACAGTGAACTGGGAGTGTGTCTTTATATATTCTAGGCTTTAATTAGAAGTTATTATCTATATCAGGCTTTAGACATTTCTGTCCTTATTCTTCTAACCACAGCCATAATAACCACTAGATGTTAACACTCCTTAACAGAACTGAAATGGTTTTCTGATTAAAGTGCTGTGAACCACCAAAGTTGTCCTCTAGGAGTGTGGCTATGGATCGATAGCAGGGAAAAAATAATCAGTCCTGTCCTGGACACAGTGCTTAGATTTCTTTCTATATAAATTTTTAAAATGCTTTGGTTGACTAAAAATACCTTGTGAGAAGGATATATTATATGAACATACATGTGCTGATCAGGCATGAAGATGAGGGGGACTAAAGAACCATACAATCATTTGAAAAATGAGGAATTGAGGCTGGAGAGTTGGCATTACTTGCTTAAGATCATATGGATGACAAGTAGCAAAACCCGAATCTTCCCACACATCCTCTGATTCCAAATCCAGCATGATCTCCATTGTACTGTAACTGATTGTTGAGCTATACACTGTGTGGTGATCATCTAACATAGGAAAGGCATCTAGGGGCCTGGAATCAGAAAGACTTATCTTTATGAGTTCAAACCCAGCCTCTTACTTCAAACTTACTTCAAACCCAGACACTTACTAGCTGTGTGACCCTAGGCAAGTTACTTAACTTTATTTGCCTCAGTTTCATCATCTGTAAAATAAGTTAGAGAAGGAAGCAGCAAACTGCTCCAGGATCTTTGCCAAGAAAACCTCAAAATGGGGTCACAGAGTCAGAAAGGACTTTAAAACAAAAACTGAACAACAACAAAAATCATAAAGATGGGGAATCAATCTGCCAGATGGGTTTCCTTTTGTTGATCTTTCTGTTCAGTACTGCTTCCACAACTACTACTCCTATGTTAGCCCACCCAAGGGAAAAGAGAAACTGATATAGACCTTGGAATGTAAAGCATACTCAGGATTCCTGTGAAGCTTTAGAAATAGGTTACACACTATTTTAATCAAGTGAACAGCCTTTATTTTTCTATTTTGTCATTTCATAATAATGAATAAATGGATGAAGCATTTATTAAACTCTTACTATCTGCAAACCACTTTGCTGAGGGCTGGGAATACGAATAGAAAAGTAAGACAGGCCCTGCTCTGAAAGAGCTTCCATTCTAATGGGGGAGACAAAACCCATGGAAGGTTTCAGCTGCAAGTCAGATGGAAAGGTCCCATGGTTTTTCAGGTAGGAGGGCACAACAGATGTTAATACCTCTTCTCTAATGTCATTTCTATTGATAAAATCATATCGGTTTCTGGTGTTGAACCATTTGGTACTGGGTTATAAGCACTGTGATTCAAAAGGCTCTTGGGTTCAAGGTTCTGGGCTATCTCCATCAAGATGTAAGGGGAATGAGGGTCAAGGTGTTGGGGGTTTGATAGGGTGCCTTTATGCCTCAGCTAGCCTGGCTTGCTTAGCTAGCCTAGTGACTAGAAGTTGGTTGGCAATTGGTGGGGATGGCTAGCCTCTTATCCAAAGAAGTTGCCTCCCCAGACAATGACCATGAAGGTTGAGCTAGAAGCAGGACCAGTGTGGGGGAGGGTGGAGAGGGGTACACAGCAACTTCCAGGGCTTCCCAAACTTCTCTGGAGTTTTGGTTATCAGATATAATTTTTTAAGGAAAACATTAAAATCTTGGCCCTGCTGCTTACTAGCCATATCACTAAGACTGGGCAAGTCCCTTAGTATCTCTGAGACTCAGTGTCCTTATCTGTAAAATGAAAATAACATTTGCACGGTCTACCTCAAAAGGATATTGTAAGGCTGCATTGCAATAAAGCTTACAGAGATCTTTGTAAAACCTAAAGGGCTATGTAAATAAATGTTATTGCCATCTTATTTTTCCCCTCTGTTTTATTTATTTTGTATTTTATTCTTTAAAATTTTTATTTCTTAGGGCGGAGCCAAGATGGCAGAGTAGAAACAGCTCATCCAAGCCACTCTGCCCCCACATTACCCCCAAACGATGTAAAAGGGGACTCTGAACAACTTCAGGAGCCCCAGCACCCACAGAACGACACAGAGAAGCTAAACTCCCGCTGAGGACAGCCCAGCAGCCCTGCAGGAAGGACCAGCGCAGTGGTCTGGGACCTGGCAGCGTGCAGTGCACAGAGCGCAGGAGCTGAGCTGAGCCGAGCCCAGGTCCGCGTGAGCCGAGGTTTTAGCCCCAGGGCGGCAGGGCCAGCAGCCAGCTGGAGGAACCCCAGAACACCAGGAGCTGTGGCGACTCCAGAATTATCAACATAGACATGCCTAGGACAAAGTAAGAGGTTAGTGTCCTATGGACTTTGGGACCTGTATTTAGGGAATGCGTCAGCTCCCTCCCTGGGGGCTAGAAGCCGCTGAGGACAAATGCCATTTTGTAGTTTTCAGAGGCAGCTCCCGCTCCCAGCCTGCAAATTTGTAGGGAGATCCAGAGATCAGTCTTGGGGGGTAATCGCTCTTGCTTTAACCTCCCTGGATCTGGATTGTGATCTAGGGTGGAAGTCGTGGGTGGGTTTACAGCTTGCCAGAAACGGAAGTTGCCCCCCACACGTTCGGGACGAAAATTCCTCTATCTGGCCTTAAAGCCATAGTGTGGCAACAAGCCCAAAAGTCAAGTAATTAAGTGACAACATGCCAAGGCAAAGGAAACAGAAAAATGCAACCCTAGACTCCTATTTTGGGGGCATAGAGCGGGAAAAGGACTGTGAGGTCAGAAGTCCTGCTCCAAAAGCCCCAGGGGAAAACATGAGCAGGTTGCAGGCCATAGAGGACCTTAAGAAGGACTTTAAAAATCAAATAAGAGAAGTGGAGGAAAAATTGGAAAGAGAAATGAGAAGGATGCAGGAAAAGTATGAAATGAGGGTCAACAGCCTGACTGAGGAAAACAACACCTTAAAAAATAGACTAACTCAAATGGCAAAGGAGGCCCAAAAGGGCAATGAGGAGAAGAATACCTTAAAAGTCAAATTTGCTGAGAAAAAGAATCTAGAAGTTCACTGAGGAGATTCATTCCTTCAGAGTTAGACTGGAACAAATGGAAGCTAATGACTTTATAGAAATCAAGATGCTGTTAAGCAGATCCAAACAAATGAAAGATTAGAAGGCAATGTGAAATATCTCATGGAAAAACCACTGACCTGGAAAATAGATCCAGGAGAGACAATTTAAAATTATTGGACTACCTGAAAGCCATGATCAAAGAAAGAACCTAGAAATCACCCTTCAAGAAATTCTCAAGGAAAATTGCCCTGATGTTTTAGATCCAGAGGGCAAAATAGAGGCTGAAAGAATCCACAGATCACCTCCTGAAAAAGATCCCAAAAAGAAAACTCCCAGGAATAGTATAGCCAGGTTCCAGAATCCCCAGATCAAGGAGAAAATACTACAAGCAGCCAGCAAGAAACAATTTCAATATTGTGGAAACACAATCAGAATAGCCCAGGACCTGGCAGCTTCTACACTGAGGGATCGAAGGGCATGGAATATGATATTCCAGAGGGCAAAAGAATGGGGAATGAACCCACGGGTCACCTACCCAGCAAAACTGAGTATTTTGTTTCAGCGGAAAATATGGTCATTCAGTGGAATAGAGGACTTTCAAGCATTCTTGAGGAAAAACCAGAGTTGAATAGAAAATTTGACATCCAGACACAAGAAGGAAGAGATGCCTGAGAAGGTAATCAGGGAAAAGAAATCAAAAGGAACTTATCAAAGTTGAACTATTTACATTCCTATATGGAAAAGCAATAACTGTGACTGATGATATCTCTCTCACTATGAAAATAATGGAAGAAGGGGGTGTGGTCATAGGAATACATATGTGAATGTGTGTGTATATGGTTACAGTTATATATGGATAGAGGGCATAAGTTGAATTTGTTGGGAAGGGAGAATACTCAAGGGATGAAATTATGAGGTGAGAGAGGAAAGTGGCAAGAGGAGATGGGAGAGACAGGGTAGTGTAAACTATCCCATGCAGAAGAAGCAAGGGGAAGTGGTTGCAAAAGAGGGGGAGAATAAGGAAGGCTAAAAGGCAAAACCACATTCACATTGAATTTGGTTCAGGGAGAAAATGACATACAAACTAAATGGGATATCTCAACCTGCAGCAGGATAGGGGGAAGGGGGATGGGAGGAGGGATGATGGATGGGAGGGCATCCTTGGGGTGAGGGGAAGTTGGAAGTACCCACTATAAAAGAGGGACAGGATCATGTAGGGAATGGACCAGGTGGGGGTGGGATGAGTGGGAGGGAATTATAAGCAGCCTTGTACAACATATCTACTATGATAATGTTTTGCATAGCTAGACATGTACAACATATACTGAATTACTTATCTCCCAAGAGGGAATGGGTGACAAGGGAGGAAGGAAATGGATCTGAAATTTGAAGTCATAACATTAAATGTTTCAAATATATATAAATACTATTATTAATACTCTTTTGCTTGTAATAGGAGATAAGATGTGCAGGCATTGGGATGCAAAGACTCACCTTCCTCTAATGGAAAAGTCGATGGGGGTATGGGAGAAGGTATGGGAGAGAGCAGATTGGAGGAAGCGATATCTTGTGGGATTACTGCTCTGGGAGGTTGGGTAGGGGAATAATGGGGGGAAAATGATTGTAACTCAAAATCTGGTGGAAATGAATGATGTAAAACAGAAGTTAATAAAGCATTTGTTTAATAAAATTTTTATTTCTTTCTTTTTAGTTTTCAACATTTACTTTTATAAGATTTGGGTTCTAAATTTTCCCCCTCCCCAAGATGACATGCAATTTGATATAGGCTATACATATACAATCATATTAAACATATTTCCACATTAGTCATGTTGTGAAAGAAAAATCTAAGTAAAAGGGGAAAAACCATGGGGGAACATTTTTTTTAAAAAACAAAAAGAGAGAAAATAGCATGCTTTGATCTGCATTCAGACTCCATAGTTCTTTCTCTGGATGTGGATAGCATTTTCCATCATAAGTACTTTAGAATTGTCTTAGAGTATTGTATTGCTAATAAGAGTTAAGTCTAACAAAGTTGGTCACCACACAACGTACTGTTACTATGTACAATGTTTTCCAACTTCTGCTCACTTCACTCAGTATCAGTTTATATAAATCTTTCCAGGTTTTTCTGAAATCTGCCTGCTTGACATTTCCTATGGAACAATAGTATTCCATTGTATTCATATACCACAACATGTTCAGCTATTCCCCAATTGATGGGCATCCCCTCAATTTCTAATTGTTTGCTGTCACAAAAAATTATTATAAATATTTTTGTACAAGTAGGTCCTTTTCCATTTTTATGTTTCTTTGGGATACAAACCTGGTAGTGGTATTGCTGGATCAATGGGTATGCACAGTTTTATAACCCTTTGAGCATAGTTCCAAATAGCTCTTGAAAATGGTTGAATCGGTTCACAACTTTACTAATAATGCATTAGTGTTCCATTTTCCCATATCTTCTCTAACATTTGTCATTTTCCTGTTTTGTCATGTTAGCCATTCTGATAGGTATGATCTGGTACCTCAGAGTTGTTTTAATTTGCATTTCTCTAATCAATAGTGATTTAGAGCATTTTTTCATATGACTATAGATAGCTTTAATTTCTTCATCTGACAACTGCCCAGTCATATCCTTTGACCATTTTTCAATTTGGGAATGACTTGTATTTTTATAAATTTGACTCAGTTCTCTACATAGTTTTAGAAATGAAGCCTTTATCAGAGATACTGGCTGTACAAAAATGTTTCCTAGCTTTTTGCTTCTCTTCTAATCTTGATTGCATTGGCTTTGTTTTGTATAAAACCTTCTTAATTTAATGTAATAAAAATTATCCATTATTATCATCTTTTTTGAAATAGGCAGCTAGTTGCTGGGCCTGGTGTCAGACAGACCTGAGTTCAAATTTGGCCTCAGACACTGACTAGTTGTATGACCCTGGACAAGTCACTTAACTCTGTTTGCCTTAGTTTCCTCATCTGTAAAATGAGCTAGAGAAGGAAATGGCAAATCATTCAAGTGTCCTTGACAAGAAAACCCTAAATATGAAGATTTGGCCATGACTAAAAATGACTGAACAACAAGATCTTTGCTGATATTTGGGTAGTCATAATTCCCAAATATTCATGTAAACTCTTTCTTAATCTCTGAGCCTTTACTTTCTTGTCTGTAAAATAAGATTTGCATTATCTACCTCATAGGATCGTTGTGAGGATCAAATGATCCTCAAGGATCAAATTACCAAAGCTTAAAACTGAACTAGCACTTTTGGGACATCCTAGATATGTGAAATACATTGACAGAACACTGGCTCTTATTCAGTAAGAAACTAGAGACTCTGTATGCTGTTTGTTAACAGTGAACAAATTCATAATTTAAAACAGCCTGGATCTGCAAAGGATCTGTTCTATTTATGTACATCTCACAATTTTCGTTTATTTTTGTGGTCATAGCAATTATATGTTTTTAAACTAGTTCCATTTAAATCTGCTAAAAAGGTCTCCCCAAAAGGGGGAGGGGTGAAGTACTCACTGAATAATATAAATCAGGTATGGGACAGGTATTTTATTCCTACACACAAAAGAAATGCTAAACATAAAAGAACTACAATATGCATTGAAAGAACAACTTAAAAATAAGATTCAATAAGTTAATATATAACTGTTTTTATAATCTGCTGGGAGAGTGATATTTATACTCCTAATAGTAATGAAATTTAAAGATCCCTTTGTATTGGAAAGCTAAGAGGTACTTAGCACCTAGTTCAAATTAAGCCTCTCTTAAAGAAACAGAAGGTATGAACTCCTGTTGCTGACATAACAGGAAAGGGTTGAAAAAGGAGGAGCAATACCATATATAAGAAAAAGCACCAGAGAAGGAGAGTCAGAACTCCTTGGGATAAGATTCCTGGAGGCAGAAGCAGCTGCTGCCAAGGAGGCTGAAAATGAAGGGCCCAGGCTGGAGAGAATGATTTTGATTTTGGGAACCTGGGTGAAGTGATTTTTATTCTGGGAATCAGCTGGAGCTTCTGCTGGGGAGCTACCAGCTTCTCCTGGAAGCTGCTAAAGACTGAAGAAGCATGATTGTGATACTGGTGCTTTGTAGGAACCTGTTTCTTTGTTAAGCTTTGACTTCCCGGGAGGGATTTAAGGTGGACTGGACATTGTGAGCTTCAGTGTGAAACAGGAACAACACAGAGAGCTGGACAAGGACCCCGGAGCCATTTGCCTTTGAACCTAGGTGAATCCAGGTAGGAGCTGGGACCATGGAAAGGGATCCAGGAAATCTGAAAGACTACCCCAAGTTAACCTGAAAGAAGACTTTACTTGAATACTGTGTACTGACTGAGAAGATTGTAACTTATTTGTGAGTGAGGGGTGGGTGGCCTGTGTATTTTACACTACCCCTTAAAAGACTGCTGAGTAGTGACTGATATCTTAATTTAGTGTGCCCCATGAGTGAAGAACTTTGACTATTGTATTTTGTGACCCTTAAGGAAGCAAGCCTCCTTAAGGATGTCTGAATGATTGAGTTGATTGAATGATTGAGTTACTAAGTGATTGATTGACTAAATAATTACACTTAGTTTTCACCACAGTGGTCACACAGTTTTGAACAATGTGGTCATTTTCTATAAGTTGTTGTGAATGCTGTATTTTGATTTTCTGTGAATATTTTGCTCTGATTTGTTATTGAATAAATAGAGAGTTCACTATACTGTGTAATCAGAATCTTAAAAGCTATTCACAGAAGCAGTCCTCTGGAAAGCTGCTCATGATTGGCTTTACAATACTTCATCAGAATGTAGAGAAGTTTGTAGGACTGATGATTAGCTATTTTACATACCATCTCAGCTCTGTATTTATTTCACTCAATATCTTTATCTTCTGACATGCAATGCCAGGGGTTTGGTCTCCATTTATAAGTAGTCATCTTGAAGAAATTTCTCTTGCCATCAGTCATATTCACTCAGTAGACCTAGGATTTCTGTACCTCTCAAGCTCAGAAGATCCCCTCCAAGTCTTGACACACCCACCTTGGGGTTGATGCTCAGTTTCCTATTCAGGAATGAAAACACAAAGCAGCAAGGGTAGACAGGGGCCCAGGAATAGTTAACTTAGTTGAATTCCCCTACTCTAACTACCATGTTGTAATAGTAATGGAATTTGAAGAACCCCTTGTATTTTCAATCAAACAGGTACTTAGCACCTAGTTCCAAGTTCATAATTGTGTCAAGTATTAAGACCCAGAACTTGCGAATCCCACAGTGGGAGGAACTTGCTGACTTAACCAGAAGGGGTAGGACAGGGAGGAGCTAACACACATATAAGGAGAAGCCCAAGATGGAGCAAAGATTGCAGAATAGAAACAGCACTTCCATGGAGTTCTTGCCCATGGCACTTCAAAATTATGTAAAAGGGGACTCTGAACAACCTCTGGAGCTCCAGAACCCACAGAACAACACAGAGAAGCTAACCTTCCACTGAGGACAGCCCGGCAGCCCAGCAGGGAGTGGCCAGCACAGCCCTCTGGGAGCTGAGCCCAGGACCTTGTGAGTCTGAGGTTTTAGCCCCAGGGTGGCCAGACCAGCAGCCAGCTAGTGGGACCCTAGAATACCAGCAGTTGTGGTGTTTCCAGAATTACCAACACATAGATGCCTAAGACAAAGTGAGAGATTAGAACCCTATGGACTTTGGGACCAGTATTTGGGAGTGAGTCAGCTTCTTCCCCTGGGGGTGAGAAGCTTCTGAAGAGCCGAGGCACAGCCGCCATTTTGCAGCTTCATTTGCTGCTTCAGCTCCTGGCCTGCTAAATGTAGGGGAATCCAGTGATCAGTCTTCGGGATAATCACTCTTGCTTTAACCTTCTTGGATCTGGATTGTGATCTGGGGTGGAGGTCTTGGGGTGTGTGACCAGCTTGCCAGAGTGTGTGGGGGCTTCAGGGAAGGCACCCAACTAATACCTCTGGCAGTTGAGAAGACCCCAACATTTGGGACGGAAGCTCCCCTGTCTGGTGGCAGAGTCCTACTGTGGCAACAAGCCCAAAAGTCAAGTAATTAAGTGACAACATGTCTGACAAAGGAAACAAAATAAACAGAAAAATTCAACGTTAGACTCCTATTTTGGAGGCAAAGAGGATCAAAGTATGGAACAGGAGGAGGACTGGGAGGTCAGAACTCCTGCACCAAAAGTCCCAAATGAAAATATGAGCTAGTTACAGGCCATAGAGGACCTTAAGAAGGATCTTAAAAACCAAATAAGAGAAGTGGAGGAAAAACTGGGAAGAGAAATGAGAAGGATGCAGGAAAAGTATGAAATGAGAGTCAACAGCCTGAGGAAAATAACACCTTAAAAAATAGACTAACTCGGGATGGCTAGGTGGCACAGTGAGTAGAGTGTAGGCCCTGGAGTCAGAAGGACCTGAGTTCGGATCCGGCCTCAGACACTTAACGCACACACAAAAAACAAAAACCTAGCCGTGTGACCTTGGGCAAGTTACTTGACCCCAATTGCCCTCCAAATAGGCAAAAAAAAAAAAAAAAGACTAATTCAAATGGCAAAAGAGGCTGAAAAAGGCAATGAGGAGAAGAATGCCTTAAAAATCTGAATTTGCCAGATGGAAAAAGAATCGCAAAAGCTCACTGAGGAGATTCATTCCTTCAGAAATAGACTGGAGCAAATGGAAGCTAGTGACTTTATGAGAAATCAAGATGCTGTTAAGCAGATCCAAACAAATGAAAGAATAGAAGGCAATGTGAAATATCTCATGGGAAAAACCATTGACCTGGAAAATAGATCCAGGAGAGATCATTTAAAAATTATTGGACTACTTGACAGCCATGATCAAAGAAAGAACCTAGAAATCACCCTTCAAGAAATTCTCAAGGAAAATTGCCCTGATGTTCTAGTCCCAGAGGGCAAAATAGAGGTTGAAAGAATCTACCAATCACCTCTTGAAAAAGATCCCAAAAAGGAAACTCCTAGGAATATTATAGCTAGGTTCCAGAATTCCCAGATCAAGGAGAAAATACTACAAGCAGCCAGGAAGAAACAATTTCAATATTGTGGAAACACAATCAGGATAACACAGGATCTGGCAGCTTCTACACTGAGGGATTGAAGGGCATGGAATATGATATTCCAGAGGGCAAAGGAGCTGGGATTAAAACCAAGAATCATCTACCCAGCAAAACTGAGTATCTTGTTTCAGGGGCAAATATGGTCATTCAGTGGAATAGAGGACTTTCAAGCATTCTTGAGGAAAAAACCAGAGTTGAATAGAAAATTTGACATTCAGACACAAGAAGCAAGAGATGCTTGAGAAGGTAAACAGGGAAAAGAAAACAAAAGGAACTTATCAAAGCTGAACTATTTACATTCCTACATGGAAAAACAATAACTGTGACTGATGAAACCTTTCTCAGTATGAAAATAGTTGAAGAAGGGTATATGGGCATATGAATACATATGTGAATGTGTGTATATATGTTTACAGGTATACATAGATAGAGGGCACATGTCAAATTTTGTGGGAAGGGGTGATACTTAAGGGGTGAAGTTAAGAGGTGAGAGAAGAATGTGGCAAGAGGAGATGGGGAGAGATGGGGTGGGGGTAAACTATCTCATGTAGAAGAGGCAAGGGGAAGTGGTTGCAGGGGAGGGGAAGAACAGGAAGGCAAAAAGGCAAAACCATATTCTCATTGAATTTGGCTCAGGGAGAGAATGACATACATACTAAATGGGATATCTCACCCTGCAGGAGAGTAGGAGGGAGGGAGAAGAAAGGAGGGATGTGGAAGGGAGGGCATGCTGGGGGGAGGGGAGGTTGGAGGCACCCACTTTTGAAGAGGGACAGGATCAAAGTAGGGAATGGACCAGGTGGGGGGTGGGATGTGTCAGAGGGAAATATAGCCAGTCTTTTACAATATATCTACTATGGTAATGTTTTGCATAGTTATACATGTACAACATATACTGAATTGCTTATCTTCCCAAAGGGAGTGGGTGACAAGGGAGGAAGGGAATGGATCTGGAATTCGAAGTTTTAAAATTAATTCTTTCAAATATATATAAATACTATTATTAATATTATTTTGCATGTAATTGGGAGATAAGATGTGCAGGCATTGGGGCACAGAGATTCACCTCGCCCTAATGGTAAAGACGAAGGGGGTATGGGAGAAGACATGGGAGAGAGCAGATTGAATGAGGGGATATCCTGTGGGACTGCTATTCTGGGGTGGTGGGTAGGGGAAAAATGAGGAAAAATTGTAACTCAAAATGTGGCGGAAATGAATGATGTAAACCAGAAGTTAATAAAGCGTTAGGAAAAAAAAGGAGAAGCCCAAGCTAGAGAGCTAGAACTTCTGGAGCAAGCATCTTGGAGGCGAGCAGCTACTGTTGGAGGGAGAGAGGGAGAACTGCTGGTATCCCGAGAACTTCTGGGAACTGCTAGGAATTGAGAACAGAATGGAGAATAGAACTTGTGGTGCCAGAACTTCTGAGAACTTTTTCTGAGAACCAAATTAAAAACTTCTGAGAAATGAGAAAAGAGAACTGGGAGGAAGCATGACTGTGGTGCTGGTATTTTATCTGTCTGTTTTGATGTTACTTTGTCAGATCTGTCTGCTGATAGAGGATGGTACTGTTGTTACAGAAGCACTGGGACCTTGATGCTGGTTCAGAAGCCCTGAAAGAGGATTTTCTTCTTGTGTGTTTACAGAAATTCTGGAGGAGGATCTTACTGATGCTTTCAGAGGACCTAGGACTATACTGATGATTTATGTTGAGTTCTCAACTTGTTAGTGGGTCTGAGTTGATTTCAGAGAAAGAAAGTGAATTGATGAGGATGCTGGCAATGTGCCTGAATGTTATTGTGGCTTTGTTAAGCTTTGTCTTCCCAGGAACAGAAACCATGAAAGACTTGAGGTGGACTAGACATCGTGAGTTTCAGTATGGAACAGGAACTGGACAAGGAGCTGTACAACAAGGAGTTGGCAGGAGCTGGGACCATGAAAGTGGAACCATGGAAGCAGAGAGCCAGTCTCAAGTCAAGATGAAGAGACCTCTCCTTGGGTATTTAATGCAAACTGAGAAGATCATGATTTACTAGGGGTGGAGAACTTTGACCTTTATATTTAGATGACTGAGTTAAGGACGTATTAATTAAGGATGATTGGAAATTAATCTCAAATTAAGAAGAAAGAAGACTTTTTGATTGAAGAGATTAAGATAATGTGACCTCAGAGTTGAAAACTTTTGACCTCTGTACTTTTTGTCAATTAAGGAGGCTTGTCTCCTTAAGAATGATTGAGTTACTAAATGAATGTACTTTGTTTAAAACTATGTGACCACTTTGGTGAAAACTATGGGGCCACTTTAGTGATAAGTTGGGTTGTTGGTTTTTTTTTTTTTTTTTGCTTTTTTTGGAGGGCAATTGGAGTTAAGTGACTTGCCCAAGGTCACACAGCTAGTTTTTGTGTTAAGTGTCTGAGGTTGGATTTGAATTCAGGTCCTCGTGACTCCAGGGCCAGTGCTCTATTAACTGAGCCACTTAGCCACCCCTAGTGATAAGTTGTTAAGCTACAACATTGTAAATGCTGTATTTTAATTTCTATGAATGTTTTGCCTTAATTTGTTACCGAATAAACAGAGAGTTCACTGCTGTGTGTGTAATCAGAACCTTGAAAGCTGTTCACAGCAGCAGTCTTCTGAAAAGCTGTTTGTGCTTGGCTTTACAAATGTGTGAAGAGTCACCATGATCCTGTGGTAGGGAAAGGCCAATTATTGAGTTACATGATGCCAACTAGTGGGTTGAAGGAAGAGAGAGCCTGTAGGCAGCTTTCTCTCTTTTTAACTCATATAGTAGCTCACCTCCATGCTGTTATAAAGGGGGTGGGGAAGACTAAGGGATGACTCAGAGTTTTCTTCAGTCATACGAAAGTAACAAGTGTTTTCAGTACTGAGTTGCCACATCACCTGAAGCATTAAAGTTTGTCTTTACCAAAAGACCCACATGCTGAGTCACCATATCCTTGCTATCCATGGAAATTTCTGGGGACAGGCACATTGGGATCGTCCTTTTAGTCCAATTCATCCTCCACTACAAATATAAGAAGCAGCATTATCTACTCTCTATTGCCTACTGATTTTAAAAAGAAATGTGATTGCTTAAAATGGAATGTTTTCCTACTTCCTAGTCTTAATCTTCAAAGAATAGAAAACACCTGATTGAGGAACTAAAGAACAGCTTTCTAATCCCAACACAAAGACACCCAGAACAAAGAAGAGCAGAAGAAAACTCCATACTTATTCTTTTATGATACTTAATAGTCTGCAAACAATTTTTGATCATATTAGGAAGTCTTATAACAGCTTTGAGAGGTATGTAAGTTCTACCTTATTGGTGGGAAGTCTGAAGAATGAATGATGCAACTTATCCAAACTCACACAAGTTGGCAAAGGCAACAGCAAGAATTCATAAGGTATGATTTGCAGTCCCTCTTTGAGTCATGCTGCTTTTTAAGGTATTTATTGCAGTCAGCTTTTTCAAACAAGAAATACTAGAGTTTTGTGTTTTTTCTGAAGTTATCCACAGGTTTTTAAAAAATTGTATTTTTAATTATAGCCATTATCACAATTTTTTTTGAAAAGGGGGATCAGGAGTTTTCACAGCTTATAATATGACCAAAGGTTAAAAAAACCCAAAAAACAAAAAACCCAACTAGTCCTTAATGAAGCCCCAAAAGTCTTTCTCTGATGGGACCAGAGTTCTCTTCTTCACCCTTCAACATGGATTCATCTAATTTTTTCCCTGAAAGGCAACAAAGCTGTCCCCAGGCTTTGACTAACCCAGGGGCCAAGGCTCAAGTTTCAGCTCCCTTGACACAGCTTCCTCATAGCCTCTGGCCATTTTTGATGTGGCTTCCTGTTCACTTTAAGACATAAAAAAAGATTAATCAAGTTGGGGCCCTTCAGACTTGGCAGAAGTCCCAAGATCAAGAAAGTTACTACAACCTGCTGACCAGGAGTTTTTTCATATGGAGGAGGAAAAGGTCTTGTCTACTCAAACTAAGTGCCTTAGAATCCTTGTTGACTATCCTCATCCTTTCCATTTCATGACAAAGTAAACCTTTTATTAACTGTTGAATGATCTATGAGTGATTTACATAGACCCATCATTGAATTGGGGTACCAACCTGAGTCAGACCCACTTCTAACAAATTTCCAGTCATCAATTTTAATATCTAGGATATTATTATTCCAGTATTAACCGTACTCCAATGCCTCATTGAGATGTTGTAGTGCCAAAACAATATTCACAATTCTGATGGCCACTGTAAATATGCCAGCCTAGTGCTCAATCTCAAAATATAACAGACTCTCCCTATATAAGACAGAAGCAAAACATTTATTCAGACACCAGAAAACCAAATCCCCAAACCAGTAAGCCGATTCCATCATAGTAGCAGAGAAGTTAACAAGCCATAATGGCGCAGAAAGCCACAGCATCCTTTAGCCTTTCCACAAATTAACATTTACTCACAAGCCTAACTGTCTCCCTCCGTGTGTCCTCTCTCTCCCACCATCTAACTGCTCTGACTCCCCACTTCCTGTGGGCTGTTCCACCCTTCAGCAAATTTCTCCCCCTACAGGCTCTATGTGATTACATTCAGCCTATTGGGGGCAGGGTATATTTTCAAAGCAGGGAAGGTCTTCAAATTCGCTTAGGCTTATTAAGGGGCAGGGAAGATCTTCAAATTCCTATTACCATTATAGATAGTAGATAACATTGGTTGTAAAATAGTATGACACCCTAAGCTTAGAATCCCTAGATTCCTATAAGACTCAGTTTAAGCACCTTTTCTAGAAGACCTTTCCTATTAATACCATCCCTTCACTCCCCCTCCTATCCCCAACAACTCAAGTCTGTAACATATTATGCCACAAGTACCATTACCTCTAAGGCTATCTTCCATCTACTGTTTTTATTTTACATTTTCTGATTAATATATGTTGTTTCCCTTATGACAGTGTAAGCTTCTTGAAGGCAAGGATTGTTTTTGTTTTCTGTTTGTATCTCCAGTGCTTAGAGGCAGCTTGTAGGTCAGATGATATGGCACTGGTCCTGGATTCAGGAACACTTGAATTCAAATCCAACCTCAGACATTTACTATCTGTGTGACCCTGAACAAGTCACCCAACCTGTTTGTCTCAGATTGCTCATGTGTACAATGTGGATAATAATAGCACCTACCTTGCAGGTTTGTTGTGAGGATCAACAAAAAAATACTTAGCCCATTGCCTGGTACATAGTACGTGCTATACAGATACTTATTCCTTTCTTACCCCTCTCAGTATAGAACCTAGCACACAGTAAGTCCTTAATAAATGTTTGTTGATTAATTGGCAAGTTTCTACCAAGATGGAAAGTTCTTACAAACAAGACCAATGTGTTTTGGTCTGTTGTCAAGAACCAGACAAGCTAAGTGAAGAGGAGTTCATCACTGGAAGGTTGGTCAGCAAATCATCAATTTTCTTCCAACCCCAGAAATTCACCATGCGATGGGGTGGGGGGGGTGTTGTGTTGATGAAGGGCATATATACACCCAATCAAACATGGATTTTTTTAAAATGTAGAAGTAAGCATATTATAATTAGAAACATCTCAACAAACATTCATGAAGTACCTATAAAATGCAAACAACAGTGCTTGAAAAGGTAGAAAGATTAGCTTACAGTTCAATAGGGTGGATAACACACAGATAAAATATAAGATGTGATGGCCCTCTCAGTCATATGCTGATAGGCTGATACCAACTTCCTATCTAGTGTGCACCCAGAGTTTGGCGGCAGATGCAGGCATAGCCTATTAATTATAGACTCTAAGGCACACTTGTCCTAACTCCCCTTCTCATACATTAACTGGATTCCTAGAGCTTGTTCAGATATATTTCTCCATCAGAATCCTAGGGAGACCTCTGAATGGTCAAGGGTGATTCTTTAGGGCTATACCCCAACTCACCTTCAGTATGATTCTCCCCAGGATTATCAGTTGAAAATTGTTTAGTCAGTCAATCTTGAGTACCTTTTAAAAAGGGGGATTTTCCAAGTTGGTACAATAAGAACAATTAGTACAACACATCACAAGTTTGTAACACTCTCCCACAAGTACATACAGAGTCCAATTGAAAATGGGTTCAAGCTTAAGAGAATACATAAGGCAAAGGAACAATTCCCAGCTCTTGTTGCTGGAAGTCATTCTCCCCCGCCCCATTTGGGGGATATTCAGGAAGTTCCTTTTAAGAATTATTCATCTGTGTCCATCTGCTTTTAGCTTCAGATGCATACACTGCTGTCCCTTGATGCTGCAATGCCATTTAGGACAACAATGGGAACGTGTCAGTTCCAAATCTTAGACCCTTTGAAAGGGATAAGGTCCTCTTCCAATAAAAAAGGGAGTGGGGGTGCAGACCTGGCCAAGGCAAAAGCTGAGGCCTCTCCCTGCCCCCTCCTTCCTCCACTCCTCATGGTTCCTTCTCAAGGGCTTTAGCTAGAATAACATGCTTGCTCCAATTTCTGGAATTCCTCCCATTCCAGCTAATTCTCCACTAACTCAATACGAGACCTAGAGGATATAACAAAATTCTCCAGTTGGAATACACTTCTTGACTCACTTCATCAAATGGCTTTTCAGACTTTTCATGCTCAGTCTAAGATCTTTTGGATTAGTTGATTTTGATAATACTAATACCTAATTAAGGTATCAGAGTTAGAATGGGATGGGGTAGTTTTTTGCCCTTCCTTTACACAAGGAATGGGGTAGATACTTCCGCATAACACAAGGACTTTTGAAAGTGAAAAGAGGAAGAGAGGGGAACATGGCAACACAGTCTCAGCAGCTAGTGCCTTTCTTTCTCTGAATACTTTGATAGGACTAAGGTTGCTAGGCAGTTTTTATCCCATTCCCCTCAGCCTTCAAATCCCCAAACTCCCATCAAATTTGCCCAGGATGGAAGACAGAGGCATAATTAAGGTATGAATCTAAATACCAATCAAGAAATGGAAATACTGAAATGTAAAAGTGAAATCATACCTAGTACCATGCTACCTTTGCAAGACAGCAAAAAAGAGCTCCAATCTCCAGTAACACATGTATAGTAGCTGATTTAACATGGTAGATTTGATGTATCTGAAAAGCTTCTGGCTAATGGAGCTCCTGGATAACTGAAAATAGTCCTCAGAAGTATGGACAGTTTTTAGTCTATCCATTCATGTTGCCCCTTCTGAAAGAGAGATGTTCAAAAAGGGATCACAAGGTGCTGACACTGTTACTACATCCTTGAATACATCAACGGCACTGGGGAAGGATAGAGATAAAATACACTTACCCAGTTATACATATATCTATTGTATTGTAAATAATTATGTTTGTCAAATTTCATGTTACACAGTTCAGAGTCTAGAACCCGAAATTCTTTGAAAAAGATATAAGCCTACCATGGTAGCCCCAGAAGTTACACTCACTTCCAAAATTAGGATTATGCAATTTTAACAAGCTGACATCACTTTAAAAAATGTCATGCAATACTACCTGTCTTGATGATTGCAAAGTTCTGACCCAACCAAAAGACAATAAAGAAAATAAAAGGGAAAAGGAAATCAAGTTTCACTGTATAAAGGGAAAGTCTGGTACTGATAGAGCTCCTGGACATATGAGGCATTCTCCACAGGGATTAGGGACCTGGGGTTGACTCCTTTACTTTCAGATGGGAAACTGAACTGACTGGATTTGGCACTTGCATATCTGTGGTACAGAGACAGCTTGTAGATAGAGAGCACATACTTTCTAGCCCTGTGATCCTGGGCAAGTCACTTAACCTTTTTTTTGTCTCAGTTTCTTCAGATATGTTACCATGAGTCCTTTGCAACTATAAGTGAACGTTGTATTGATCAGAGTGACTACATTTTTCAGAGTTGATAATCTTTACAATATTACTGTTATTGTGTAAATTTTTCTCCTGTTCTGTTCCCTTCATTTTGTATGTTCATACAAGTCTTACAGGTTTTCCTGAAACCATCCCCTTAATTTCTTATAGCAAAATAGTATTCCATCACATTCATATACCATAACTTGTTTAACTATTCCTCAATTGATGGTCATCCTCTAAGTTTTCAATTCTTAGCTTCTACAAAAAGAGCTGCTATACATATTTTTTTGTATAGATGGGCCCTTTTCCTCCTTCTTTGATCTCTTTGGTGTATATATCTGGCAGATGCATCATTGATCAAAAGATATATACATTTTAATTGCTTTCTGAACATAGTTCCAAATTGTTTTCCAGAATGGTTGACTAATTCATAGCTCCACCAATAATGCATTGGTGTACCTATTTTCCCACATCTCCTCCAGTATTCATCATTTTCCATCTTTTTTGGTCATCTTAATCTGATGAGTGTGTGGTGGTAGCTTAGATTTTAACTTTTTCATGTGACTACTGATAGCTTTGATTTCTTTCTCTGAAGACTGCCTATCCATATGCTTTGACCATTCATTAGTTGGAGAATGACTTATTTTTGTAAACTTGACTCAGTTCTCTATACTTTAGAAATGAGACCTTCATCAGAGAAACTTGCCAGAAAGATTTTTTCACCAGTTTTCTTCTTTCCTTCTAATTTTAGCTGCATTAGTTTTGTTTCTGCAAACCCTTTTTATAATTTTATGTAATCAAGACAAGAGAAACATAATGTAGGACATTTGGATGAAGATCAATGAAGACAAATGAGGTTGTTAAGCATAGTATAAATGAGAGGTTATTAGGTAATATATAAATTAAGCATAGTACAAATGAGAAGCAATTTCAAAGGGAAGGCATTGGGTGTGGGGAAGGAAAAAAGAAAGGCCTCTTTAAAAAGGGGGAATTTGAGCTAAGTCCTGAAAGAAGCTATGGAAGCTAAGAGGCAAAGATGAGGAGAGTGGACATTCTTGGCATGGGGGACAGTCAGTGAAAAGGCATGGCGTTAAGAGGTTGATTGTTGTATGTGAGGGACAGCAAGAAGGCCAGTATTGTTGGATCACATGGTACTTGGAGAGGAGTAAAGTGTAAGAAGACTGGAAAGGTAGGAAGGTGCCAAGTGATGAAGGGCTTTAAAAGCCAGATAATTTTTTATTTGATTCTACAGGTGATAGAGAGCTACTACAGCTTATTGAAAAGGGGGTAGGGAAGCCACATGGTTAATCCTGAGCTGTAGGAAGATCACTTTATTTTTTCAATTAAAATTTTTTTTGGTTATACATGTACAATCACATTAAACATATTTCCACATTAGTCATGTTGTGAAAGAAGAATCAGAACAAAAGGGGAAAACCACAAGAAAGAAAAAAAAAACAAAAGAAAGAGAAAATTGTATGCTTTGATCTGCATTCAGACTCTATAGTTCTTCCTCTGGATGTGGATAGAATTTCCCATTATGAATAGTTTGGAATTATCTTAGATCATTGTATCATCGAGATAAGCTAAATCTCTCAAAGTTGGCCTTTGCACAATGATGCTGTAACTGTGTGCAATGTTCTCTTGGTTCTGCTCACTTTATTCAGCATCAGTACATGTAAGTCTTTCCAGGTTTTTCTGAAATCTGTCTGCTTATCATTTCTTATGGAACAATAGTATTACAATACACTCATATACCATAACTTGTTCAGCTATTCCCCAATTGATGGCATTCCCTCAACTTCCAATTGTTTGCCATCACAAACAGAGGTACTATAAATATTTTTTGTATATGTGGATACTTAACCCTTTTTTATGACCTCCTTGGGATACAGATCTAGTAGCAGTATTACTGGATCAAAGGATATGCAGTTTTATAGCCCTTTGGGCATAGTTCCAAATTGCTCTCCAGAATTGTTGGATTGGTTCACAACTCCACCAACAATGCATTAGTGTTCCAATTAGGACGATCACTTTAGCAGCTAAGTGAAGGATGGGTTGGAGTGGGGAAAGACTTGAGCCAAAAAGCTATTGCAATTAGTCCCATTGAGTAATGAAAGCCTGCACCAGGGTAGCAGGTCTGTGAATAGAGAAAAGGAAACTATAGGAGATGTTGTGAAAGTAGAAATGACAAGACTCTGCAAGAAATTGGATATGTATGGTGACTAAAAGTGAGAAATCAAACATGACACTGAGGTTTTGAGTCTGGATAATTGGGAGGATGGTGATGTCCTCAACAATAATAGGAAAGTTGGCAAGAAGGGAAGGTTTTTGGAGGGAGAGAAAGGAAATGATTTCTGTTTAGAACATGTTGAGTTTGAGATGCCTGTTGGATATCCAGTCTGAGATGCCCAATAGGCAATTGGTGATTTGAGACCGAAGTCGGGAAAGAGGTTAAGGATGGATAAACAGATCTGAGAATCATCTGCAGAGAGATAAAAGGAACTTATGGCAATTCATGAGATCACTAAATGAGATAGTTCCACTTAGAGACAAAAAAAGCCCCAGAAGAAAGTCTTGGGAAACAGTAATAGTTTGTGAATATGACCTAAAGAAAGAACCAACAAGAGAAACTGAGAAACAGTCAGATAAGAGAACCAGGTGTGAGAAGTGTCATGGAAAGCTAGAAAGTATCTAAAAGAAAAGATAAAAAAAAAAAAACCATGTCAAAGGTTGCAGAATGGTGAAGAAGGAAGAGAATTGTGAAAAGGCCCATCCATTTTATATGTAATAATTAAGAGATCTTTGGTAAGCCTGGTATGGAGTTATGATAAAACAATTAAGGGAAACTTATTCTAGTGTTTGTTCTCTCTCTCTCTGTCTCTTTTACCCCCTCTCTCCTCCTATCTCCCCCTCTTCCTTCTCTGCCTCCCCCTCTCCCCTTTTCCTTTCTCTTCTCCTGTCTCTCTCTCTTTCTCCTCCTCTCCCCTCTGCCCCCATTGGTTTCTCTCTCTCTCTCTCTCTCTCTCTCTCTCTCTCTCTCTCTCTCTCTCTCAAAAGCAGAGCCCCTCACAATTACATGACTTGCCTTAATAAAAACTTCATCCTGAAAAAGGTGGAAAAATGAACAAGGGAAATGTAGTCTGAATACAATTCTTACCAACAAAGAAAAACTAGTTGTTGGAGTTGAAGTTAAGGAAACCTTGAGAGAAAGTGAACATTCCAACTTTAGAATTCTAGTTAAAAGAAAGAAAAGCAGGGCATAGTCTGACATGCACTTTAGATTCTGGGAGAACAGATTTCAAAATTGTTCAGAGAAAGGATGATTAGCATCCCATGGCCTAAATTTTTGATGATGCACAACGAAAGAACAATTCTGATGAGTGCAAGGGGGAATATCTAAAGAACACGATGTGGAAGCATAGAAGACTCATCATCAGACTGAGATTTTCAAGACATAAATGCAGGAAGCAAGGGCTGGTGATGATAAATGAATATATAGCATGGTACAGCAAGAAGTTTTAGGAGTGCTAAAACTCAGACTGAACTAAGGCTGCCAAGGGAAAGTAAGGAAAATAATGAGGAAAAAGAGGGTATAAGTTTACGGATGAATAGTTTTTAATACCAGTTATTTCCTGATCTCTTCCTTAATCCTCCCACCCTGATCACCTACTGTGTCCTCTCTTATAATAAAAATAGTTATGCAAAACAGACCTTAGACATTGCATTTGACAATCAGTGTGACATGCCACACAGGCATCACTTCTCTACTCAGGAGGATCTACATTTCATCAGCTATTTCCTGAAACTAAGATTGAACATTACAATTAATCAGTACTTAAATATCTTTCAGCATTATTGTCATCTATATCATTATAGTCATTGTGTACATTAATCTTCTAGTTCTGCTTATAAGGGGTGCAGACAAGGCTATACATAACTTTATTCTCACCTATCAGTAACTCTAAGATGCCACGTCTCATTTCTCCCAAGATTCCCTTCCTTTAATAATTTGTCAACCAGTTTTTCTGCATAGGTCAGAATTATCTCCAGAACAGCATTTTCTCTTGTTGAAATTAGTAGGTTAAGAAAATTGATAGAGGCGGCTAGGTGGGGAATAAAGCACTGGCCCTGGAGTCAAAAGGACCTGAGTTCAAATCCAGCCTCAGACACTTAACACTTACTAGCTGTGTGACCTTGGGCAAGTCACTTAACCCCGACTACCCTGCCTTCCCCCTTCCAAAAAGCAAAAAAAAAAGGGGGGGGGGCAAAGAAGAAAATTGATAGAACTGATTGATGGATGGGAAAATTGGTGAGACCAGAGACTGGTACCAGAATGAAGAGGAAATAGCTGTTGTATTGAAGTGTTGAGACAATGGATGGAAACTGAATGCAGTTAAATTATTAAGAGGTGAAAACTGTTTTAACCAGGCTAACTTTTAACTAAGTGCTTGAAGTTAAAATGTAAACGTCTACAAGTGGATTCAGAAATTGCAACAATAAAGGGAAATAGGGGAATATACTGTACAATGATTAGCATTAAGTATACAATGATTAATTTCTGCTGTAGTTGAGAAACTATCACTTCTCTTCCAAGTGTAGGCTGATCTTCCTCCTATTGGAGAGAATAATGCCTCTTCACAATCCAGGTTGCTAGGAAGAATAAAGGTCTCCTAAAAGAAACATTCAAAGCTTCAATGGGAAAAAAATTGTGGTGTGGTGGGGAAATCTGAGAAAGTGGAGGAGGGGAGACCTTACTATTATTAGGATGATGGAGCATAGAAAAGAATTCTTTCAAGGAGAAAGGAAAATCAAAGGAAAGCTGTGCCATTAAATCTCACAGACAAATTCGAAGCTCTTCCTGAATAGGAGAGAAGTGGATTTTTTGTATGTATTTCAAGAATGTATTTGCAAGGTGTCTTGCAAATTTAATCAAAAGTTTTAAACTAAAAAAGGATGAGGAGGAAGGCTGCCCAAATACAATACCATAGAGAAAGGTTATTTAACATTTTTCTTTTGCGTCATGGACCTCTTTGTTTCTCTAGTAAAATAAATGAATCACTTCTTAGAATAATGTTTTATATGCATAAAATAAAATATATAGGATTATAAAAGAAATCAGTTATGTTGAAATACAGTTATGTAAATATTTTTTAAAAGAGTTCACAGTCCCCGGTAAAGAACCCCTGACACAGAGAGTAGCTACAAAGAGGGAAAATAAATAACATTTGAGATTGATTGGTTGGTTGCTCTTTATTCTCAAAGAGGGTATGTTGGGGTCAAGGTACAATGTGTCCAACTGTGGCTGATCAGACCAATATGAGCTTGGAAGGCTTTCCCACAGGTCAGAAGCAAATAGTTCATATGAACATTTGGAGCGGAGATATCTCTAAATTTTTACATCTCGTGTTTCTTTTGAACTACTACTATTCTGATTTGCTCACAGAGCATAACACCTTCTTTGATACATACAGGCACACCATGCTGAGTGGTCCTGTACTAGTGTCTCCCATGTCTCACAGTTGATTCCAAAGTTCTTTAGAGAGACCTTGAGACTGTCCTCCTATCACTTCTTCTGACCTCCATGCGAATGTCTGCTTTTTGTGAGTTCTCTTTATAATAGTCTTTTAGGGAAGCATATTTTTGGCATTCAAACAATGTAGCCTGTCCATTAGAGTTGCACTCAATACATTAGTTTGAATGCCTGGCGGTTCAGCTTGAGAAAGGACCTAAGTGTCCAGTACCTTGTCTTGCCAGGTGATCTTCAGAGTCTTCCCAAGACAATTCAAATGGAAGTGATGCTGTTTCTTGGCATGGTGTTGGTGCCCTGTCCAGGTTTCACAGGCTTGCAGCAATGAGGTCAGCACAATGTAGGCCTTCATTTGGTAGGCAGTCTAATCTTATGCCTCTTCTCTCCTACACTTTCCTTCAGAATCTCTCAAACACTGAGCTCTGGCAATGAATGTGTACGCTGTCAAGTTAAGTGAACTTAACCACAGCAATTCAAAATTTCTCCATTTGTTGTAACCAATAGTTCCACATATGAATGGCATGGTGCTGATTGGTGGAGAACCTCTGTTTTTTTGGTATTATCAGGCCAAAATGAGCACAAGTGGCAGAGAATTCATCCATACTCTGTTGCAGCTCAGCCTCAGAGGCTGCAATAACTGCATAATCACTTGCAAACAAAAAAATTATACACCAAGGGCAGCTAGGTGACACAGTGAATAGAGCACCAGCCCTGGAGTCAGGAGGACCTGAGTTCAAATACAGCCTCAGACATTTGACACACTTATGAGCTGTGACCTTGGGCAAGTCACTTAACCTCAATTGCCGTCCCTTCCCCCCTCCAAAAAAAGCCCCAAAACAAAACACACACACACACACACACACACACACACACACACACACACACACACACACACACACTATACACCAACTCTCCTTCCACTTCAGTCTTGGTTTGTAGCCTTTTAAAGTTAAATAATTTACTGTCAGTGTGGTGGCTAATCTTGAAGTCATTTTTGTTCTCATTGAAGACGTCTGACAACATTGCTGAAAACATCATGCTAAAAGCATGGAAGCAAGCACAGAACCCTGTGCTTCACTCCACTGGTGAGTGGAAGAGCTGATTATGGAGGACTTGAGAAGTTTAGCTCTAGAGGACAAAACTAGAAGCAATGGGAGGAAGCTGCAAAAAGGCAAATTACATATGTCAGGGTAAATTTTCTAATAATTAAAGCTTTCTGAAAGCAGAATGGGTTGCCTCAAAAAGCTGTGGGTCCCCTCTTCTTGGAGGTCTTCAAGTAGAGGCTGGATGGCCACTTGTTGGGTAGTTAGGTATGTTGTAGCGGGGTTTTCTTTGGTATGTAGGTTAGACAAGATGGCTGATGAGTTCCCCTACAACTTTCAAATTTTTTGATTCTGTGTTACTTACATAATATTTCTTGCATCTATCCCTTCATGCCACTTTCAGACTCATTGCAAAAGTTCAGACCTTATAATCTTCTAATTGGTTTCTCTGCTTCCAGGTATTCCATTCACCAATTTGTCCATCTACTTTTCAAAATAATCTTCTTAAGACAAAGATCTGACCAGGACACTTACTGTTAAAAACAACAACAACAACAACAACTTTCAAATCACCCCCCCCCCTACCTCCAGAAAAATACAAACTAGTCTAGCATCTAAGGCCCTCCTCAAACTTTACTCTTACCCACCATGCATTCTGCAACTTAGTGAAGATGATCCCTGAACTCAATACTGATTTTATGAGTCTCTTGTTTCTTTCCCTTTTGGGGGAAAAAGTTTATTCTGTCTGAACTTAATAAATATCAAATAAGAGAAATGTTGCCATATACAAAATAAAACAGGAAGATTGCACATGCCACCTTGAATATGCACCACATGCAGCTTGCCTTTCCTAGTATATAAGAAATTCAACACATTATTTTCAACTCTCCCACTTGTATTTTTCCTGTTGATTTTCCTTATCTTCTCATGTTGATATCTTCTAATATTTTACATCACCAAAATTTTTCCAAGAATCCCTCCCCTTCTCCTGAGAAAAATCTCATAAATATTTCAAGAAAAAAGACATCAATAAAACTGATCAATACATTGAAAAAGTCAGAAAATAAATATGGAATACCATACCCATGTACCTCTTGTCTTTGCAAAGACAAAGTTATTTTCTCATGTATCTTTTCTTTGGAGTCAACTTTGTTCTGCTTAATTTTGAAACACTCACTTTTGGATGTTTATGATTGTTTTTTTGATTGACATTGTGGTAGATATTGTATATTTTGTTTTCTTGGCTTTCCTTCACTCTACATCACTTTAAGTAGGTCTTTCCATGTTTCTTTACACTTGTCATTTCTTACAGCACTGTAATATTCCATTGTATTTATATAAAATGTGTTTAACCATGCCCCAATTGATGGGCAGCTTTGTTTCCAGTTCTTTGCATCCACAAAAATGTTGTTATAAATATTTTTTATGTATGTGAAAAATGTTTACCAATGGCCTCCTTAGGGGACGAGGCTACCAGTAGAATCTCTGAGTCAAATGATATGACAACTTCGTTCACATAATTCCAAATTACTTACTATAGTGGTTGTACTGATTAACATCTCCACAATGCACTACTATGACTATCTTCTGACAATATCTCCAAAATTAACTATTCCCATTTTTTGTCATCTTTGCTAATTTAAGGATATAAGGTAAAACCTCAGAGTTGTTTTGATTTCCATTTTTCATATTATTAGTTATTTGGAATATTCATCCATGTGACTGATCAGCTTCGCTCATTTTCTCTGACTGTCCCCCATACCTGGAACTCTCTCTTCTTTCCTTGCTAACCTCTCTGGCTCCCTTTAAGTCCCAATGAAAATCCCACCTTCTACAGAAAACCTTCATTAACCCTCCTTAATTCCCTCTGTTAAATATTTTCTTATATTTGCTGGGCCCAGACATGAACATTGAATGTTTCTCCAGATATTTAAATTGTTCTTTATTTTTCTAAAGATTATTTTGTAATTGAATCATGTATTTTGTGAGCTTTGATAGATTGATCCTCAAAGACTTATCCCATTGTTGTATGTAAAATTATTTTGCCATGAATATTCATTAGGTATATTGGTGAATAGCTTTTTATCCCTACTGTGTTTTCCCCTGGTTTAGTGACTAGGATGATATTTGTATCATAAAGTTTGGAAGACTCCCTTTATTTTCTATTTTTGAAAATAGTTTGCGTATATTTGGAATTGCTTGTTCTTTTGATGTTTGATAAAATTTCCTTGCCAGTCCATCTGGCCTTGTTCTCCCCCTTCCCCATTTCCCCTTTAGGAGTTTATTTATAGATTGTTCAGTTTCTTTTTCTGATATTGGAATATTTAAACAGTCTATTTCTGGTCCTGCTAATCTAGATATGTAATATTTTACTAAATATCCATTTCATGTAAAATATTCATTTCATTGGCATAAAATTCAGTGACAGTGTAGCAAAATGTTTGCAAATAGTTTGGGATAAATCATTATTGACAGTTTATTTCATCATCAATTGATGTGAATTCTCTTTCATTTTAACATAATTTGGTTTTCCTCTTTTTAAAATCAGACTAGCTATGCTACATGTGTATTAATTTTTTAAAAAACTATGGTTTTACTAATTCAACAATTCAATCTTTTTTTATTTTCAGGATTTCTATTTTGTCATTTGGTCAAGATTTTTTTTTATTTGTTGCTTTTCTTGTTCTTTTAGTTGCCGTGCCAAGTTAATTGACATATTCTCTCTTTCTGGGTGAATACACCTAGAGATATAAATTCCACTTTATGGATTGCTTTAGCTAAATCTAAAAAGTTTTATTATATAAGTATTGTCTAATTGTCATTTTTGTTGAATAATTTTTTCTAATTTTTCTTTCTGATTTATTCTTTGATGCAATAGGTTTTTTAATTTTTTTATTTTATTTTATTTTATTTTATTTTGCTTTTTGGAGGAGGGAAGGCTGGGCAATTGGGGCCAAGTGACCTGGCCAAGGTCACATGGCCAGCAAGTGTCAAGTGTCTGAGGTTGGATCTTAACTCAGGTCCCCCATTGGCCGGTGCTCCATTCACTGTGTCACCCAGACTCCCCAATGCAATAGGTTTTTTGGAGTTACACTATCTAGTCCCTGATTTTTAATCCTTTTTATTGAACCTAATTTTTTTTTCCTTTTTTTAACATTTAATTTTTATTGTGGTCAACAAAGAATATGTATAGAGGCTTAAAAACCTAACATTCAAAGAAGCAAAAATGTTCATCATATTTTTTATATTGCCAGAGATTGATCACATTGAATTTTTTTGAAGTTCTATTCAACTCCTTTACTTTTTTCTTTATTTATCTTTCTGTTAGACTTGGTGCTTTTTTTTTTTTTTTTTTTTTTTGCGATTTTTGGAGGGCAATTGGGGTTAAGTAACTTGCCCAAGGTCACACGGCTAGGTTTTTGTTTTGTGTGTGTTAAGTGTCTGAGGCCGGATCCGAACTTAGGTCCTTCTGACTCCAGGGCCGACGCTCTACTCACTGCGCCACCTAGCCGCCCCCTGATTTGGTGCTTTTAAGGATAATATAGATATGCGGTTTATTTTTTATGATGTTTCTTTTTTACCATCACATTGGAAAAAATTGCTACCCTTGCTTCTTTTAAGTTCATTTGAAGTATAATAGATTTTTAAAAAATATTTATTTGCTTTGTTTTTTGGGTTTTTTTTTTTGGAGGGCAATTGAGGTTAAGTAACTTGACCAAAGTTACATGGCTAGGTTTTTTTTTTTTATTTGTGTGTGTTAAGTGTCTGAGGCCGGATCTGAACTCAGGTCCTTCTGACTCCAGGGCCAGCGCTCTACTCACTGCGCCACCTAGCCGCCCCAATAGATTTTTTTTTAACTCTATGAATCTTTCTTTTCAAGTGCGTTTCTCATAAACAACACAATGATGGCTTCTTTCTAATTCATTCTGGAGTGCTCTTTCATTTTATTTTTAAGTTCATACCATTTAAGTTTATAGTTATGGTAGTTAGTTATATTTTTAATTCCATTCTGTCCACTTACACATTTTTCTCCTTGCCCTTCATTTTGCTAATTACAAACAAGGTGGTGGAAGAGGAGTGTGATCTATAGTATGAAGCAACATTTCTGCTCTGCTGCTTTCCCCTTTGCTCTGCTCCAATCACAATCTTAAAAATTATTTTTCATTCTCTTTTAATCTTCTTTTTGCTTTACTCTCGAACATGAAATTTGTTTTGCTCATGACTAGTTTCTCACTAATCCTACCCTCTTCTTTCCCTGACCAATTTCCCTGTTCAGTAAATTTCTACACCAAACTGTGTGAGGAAAAAAAAAAGTCTGAGAGTGTGTTCAATCTTCTTTTATCCAGCTCAGGAGAAAGTAAGGTTCAATCAACATCTCCCTCCACATTTGCATACTCTTCATCCCATGTATTATATAAGTCCTTTTTCTTTTCTAATTCTTTTTCCTCTACTTTTCATTAGGAGCTCTGCTGGGTTTGGGCTCCACAGAATATTAGTCCCCACCCAGGATAAACTCATCACCTGAAATATTATCAAGGTAACTGACTCAGTTCTTGACACTCAGTACCTCAATTCCCCAGTTGCTTCTCCTCTCTGACTGAAGGGTTAGAGGGTGTTGCAATAAACTTTCAATGCTTTCCTTTGAAGGGCTCTGAACTTTCAAGTAACTCTCCACTTTCCATCAGGAGTACTGTTTGGTTTTGATGCTATAATGCATCATATCCCCATACAGTCATTTTATCCTTCACCTGCGAGTGTCTACACAAGCTTTCCTTGATGAATCCTCTCCCCTATGCCTGCAGGTCTCTGGCTGTCTCTCTGTAACAACCTGACTTGGGGGGAAAAAGCATCCATCTGGTTCTTCCTTGGATTTCCTAATCAAAATCAGTTCAGTGACTTTCTCAATCTTTGCTGGGGTGGTTATGTGATAGAACTGGGTTGTATTGCTTTTTCTCACTTCACCACCTTGCTGGTTCTTGTTTTTCCAGTTTTTGATAAGTGTAATAATTAAGGTAGGTCAAGATTTTATCAGCTATTCTGCATTTAATAGAGATGGAGAGCACTTTGGTATTTCAAATAATTGGATGTCACTCTATGCTATCTATGCTTTTGCTAGAAATTCACCTTCCATTTCCTCTTTACAGCATGGTATTTTGTAGCATATATCCATAATGATATTGCTTTTGCTTCTCCCTCCATTAATATTAATCTAAAAGTTTTCCTTGGGGGTAGCTAGGTGGCACAGTGAATAGAGCACTGGCCCTTAAGTCAGGAGGCCCTGAGTTCAAATCTAGCCTCAGATACTTAACACTTACTAGCTGTGTGATCTTGGGCAAGTCACTTAACCCCAATTGCCCCGCCTTTCCCCCCTCTGAAAAGACAAAAAAAAAGTTCTCCCCATGATTTCTCATTACTCCCCTGAGCCCCCCTTCATGGATTTTCTCAAGAAATCATACAGAAATGTTATCTCAAATATCCCTCTAAAAATAATACCTAAATCTGCTAATCTAAAAGTTTACTCTTTAATTGTCATTTTCCAGTATTTATCAAATCTCAAAAATGCCTATGAGGTAAAATTTACCTAACATTCATATCATTAGTTAATCTATATTTGGCACATAAGTATAGGCATTGGAGAACTTGAGTTAAATTGTCCAATTTAAATATTATATCCTATGAGTTACTGGGTCTTTCTCATTCTTTCCTTTGATTTCTTTCATATCTGGCTTGGTAGAAGTACTTAGACTTTTTTCTTCTTTTAAAAAATTAATTTACCTTAGGGGGCAAAGCCAAGATGGCGGAGTAGAAGCACAAACTTGGCACTTCCAATACCTGTAAAAAAATGACTCTAAACAAATTTTAAAGCTACAGAACCTACAATGTGACAGAGAGAAACAAATCTCCCGATGAAGACAGGACAACAGGAAAGGTCAATCGCAGCACACTGGGAGCTGAGCGCAGTCCCACCTGAGCTGCACAGTTCTTGCCCCAGGGCAGCCCTAACCAGCAGCAGCCAGAGCAGGCTTCAGGAGAGTGAATCACCACTAGCTGTGGCAGTTTCCACACTTCTCAAGCCATAAACGCCAAAGACAAAGTAAAGGGTCAGTGTGGAACTCTGTTGGAACATGGGGGGACAGAACAGCATGGTCCAGCCCCTGCCCCTGGGGTGAGAAGTGGCAAAGGCACAGCAGCTGTGCAGCCATCCTGTGGCTGCCTCAGAAGCTCCTGGCCTGCAGACTGTAGGGGGACCAAACAACCATTCAGAAGGTAATCACTTTTGCTTTAACTTGCTTGGATCTGGATTGCGGTCTTGGGTGGTGGTCCTGGGGTGTGTGGCCAGTTGCCAGAGCATGTGGGGGCTGTAGAGAGGATACCCTCCTAATAGATCTGGCAGCTGAGAAAACCCCAGCAATTTGGGACAAAGCTCTCTACATTTTGGAAGCAGAATTCTACTGTGGCAAAGAGCTCAAAAATCAAGTAATTGGCTGGAAATATGAGCAATCCAAGGAAACACAAACAGACCATAGAATCCTTTTTTGGGGACACAAAGGATCAAGGCATGGAGCAGGAGGAAGACAGCGAAGTCAGAACTCCTGCATTAAAAGCCTCCAAGAAAAATACAAATTGGTTACAGGCCATGGAGGAACTCAAGAAAGATTTTGAAAATCAAGTAAGAGAACTAGAGGAAAAATTGGGAAGAGAAATGAGAATGACGCAAGAATAACACAAGACCTAGCAGCTTCTACATTAAAGGACTGAAGGGCTTGGAATATGATATTCTGGAGGTCAAAGGAGCTAGGACTAAAACCAAGAATCACCTACCCAGCAAAACTGAG
Organism: Gymnobelideus leadbeateri; assembly: GCA_011680675.1. Taxonomy (NCBI): domain Eukaryota; kingdom Metazoa; phylum Chordata; class Mammalia; order Diprotodontia; family Petauridae; genus Gymnobelideus; species Gymnobelideus leadbeateri. Next base: position 34,308 of record WOXC01000263.1, read on the forward strand.
TACAATGCTACAGGGGAAAACATGGTCATTTAATGAAATAGAGGACTTTCAAGCATTGTTGATGAAAAAACAGAGCTGATCAGAAAATGTGACTTTCAAAACAGAAAATGTGACTTTCAAATACAAGAAGCAAGAGAAGCACAAGAAGGTAAACAGGAAAAAGAAAGCATAAGGAATTTATTAAACTATTTACATTCCTACATGGAAAAACAGTAACTCATAAAACTTTTCTCAGTATGACAATAGTTGAAGCGAATATATATGTGTATATATAGGTATACGTACATATATATGTATGTATAGGAGGGTATATGTGTATATAAATATATATATATATATATATATATATATATATATATATATAAGTGTGGGCATATGCATGTTCACATATACATAGACAAAGGGCTCACAATGAGTTGAATATGAAGGGATGATATCTAAAAAATAAAATTAAAACATGAGAGACTAATTTATTTGGAGAAGAAGAAAGGGAGAGATAAGATTAGGGTAAATTATCCCATATAAAAGAGGTAAGAGAAAACTGTTACAACGGAGGGGAAGAGCAGGAAGGTGAAAGGGAATGGGACAACATTATTCTCATTGAATTTGGCTTAAGGAGGAAATAACATACAGACTTAACTGGGTATCTTACCCTACAGGAAAGTAGTGGGGGAAGGGGATATGAGGGGGCATGATAGAAGGGAAGAGTAGCTAAAAGCAAACATTTTTGAAAAGGGATAGGGTCAAAGGAGAAAATGGAATAAGTGGGGCGCAGGACAGGGAAATATAGTTAGTCTTTCACAATATAACAACTATGGAAATGATTTGGGCAAGTACACATGTACAACCTATATTGAATTACTTATCTTCCCAGTTGGGGCAGGTGAGGAGGGAAGAAGGAAAAAAATCTTGAACTCAAAGTTTTAAAAACAAATGTTAAAAATTTGTTTTTTACATTCAACTGGGAAATAAGATATATAAGCACTGTGGTATAGAAATCCATCTTGCCGTACTAGAAAGCTAGGGGGGCAATAGGGAAGGATATAAAAGAACACATTGGAGAAAGGGTTATTCAGTAGGCTTGCTATTTTGGGGTGGGGGTAGGGTAAAGAGGGAGAAAAAACTGTAACTTAGAATCTTGTGGAAATGAATGTTGAAAACTAAAAATAAATAAATTTAAAAAATTAATTTAAAACCTTATTTATCAGATCTACAAGTTTCCATATTCAAAAGTTGAGCCTAAAATTTAAAATCAAATTATATCACAATCATTTCCCATCCCCTGCATCTACAGCCCTTGCTCCCAACCAATTAAACTCTCCTTGGTAACAAGAAACTATACACAAAAACTGCCCAGATATCTTAAATCCAGAGGGCAAAATGGAAATTGAAAGAATCCACTGATCAACCTTCTGAAAGAGATCCCAAAATGAAAACTAGGACTATTACAGCCAAATCCCACAGCTCCCAGGTCAAGGAGAAAATACTGCAGGTAGCCAGAAACAATTTGAATATTGTGGAATCATAGTTAGGTTCACAGAAGATTTAGCAGCTTCCATGTTAAAGGAACAGAGTGCTTAGAATATGATACTCTGGAAGGCAAAGGAGCTAGGATTACAACCAAGAATAATCTATCCAGCAAAACTGAGTGTAATCCTTTGCAGGGAAAAAAAACCAGATATTTACTGAATAGAGTATTTTCAAACATTCCTGATGATAAGATGAGAGAGCTGAATAGAAAATTTGGTATTTGAACATAAGACTAAAGCATAAAAAAGAGAAAAAGGGACAGCTAGGTGGAGTAGTGAGTAGAGTACCACCCTGGAGTCAGGAGGACCTGAGTTCAAATCCAGACTCAGACACAACACAAAATTAGCCATGTGACCTCGTTCAAGTCACTTAACGCCAATTGCCCTAACCCCCCCAAAATAAAAAAATAAAAAAGAGAAAAAGAAATCATAAGGGACTGAATAAAATTAAACTATTTACATTCTTCTAACTCCTCAGAACTTTATCATTATTAGAGCAGTAAGAAGGAGTCTGGATGGAGGTGCGTTTATATGTTGGGATGATCCAAAATCAAATGAAGGGATAAGAAAGAGGGATGCACTGGGAGAAGGGGGAAGGGAGAGATAGAATGAAGAAAATTATGTCACATAAAAGAGGCATCTAAGAAAGAAAATGGGAGAGTGGTGGGGAATGCTTCAACCTCATTCTCTTCAGAATTGGTTCTAAAAGGGAAGAAAACACACACACACACACACACACACACACACACTCAGTTGGGTACAGAAATCTATTTTACCCAACAGGGAAATAAGAGTAGCATTGCATAAAAGGGGGGATAATAAAAAGGGAGGGCCAATCAAGGGAGGCAGTGGTCAGAAGCAAAATTGATTTTTGAGAAGGGACAGAAGAGAGGAGGGAAGGAGAGAAAAGGATAAAGAAGAGAACATAGGATGGAGGGAAATGAAGTTAGTAATCATAAAGGTGAATGGGATAAGCTAACCCATAAAATGGAATCAGATAGCAGAATGTATTAGAAACTAGAATGTAACAATATGTTTACAAGAGACATACTTCAAACAAAGATGTACACACAGAGATAAAATAGAGTCTGTTGTGTAATCTCAACTGGACCCTCACTGAAGCAAAGTAATCATTTTACACATCCCTGTTTCACTGGGGCATCGGGGTAGTGAAATAGAGAGAGCACTGGGCCTGGACTCAGAAAGATCAGAGTTCAAATCCAGCTTCAGATACTTGTTAGCCTGGCAAGTTACTTGTGTAACCCTGGCAAGTCATTTAACCTTGTCTTAGTTTCCTCATTTGTAAAATGAGCTGAGGCAAATGGCAAACCGCTTTGCCAAGAAAACCCCACGGACTTAGTTTATAAGTCAGACACCACAGAACTGACTGAACAACGATTTGTTTCACTGTCTTACTCACCACAGGTTTTTCCAAACCTTTTCATACCTTCCCCTCCCATGGCTCTAACTATTCTCATCTTCCCAGAGAACCGTACTTATGAAAATGTTTAGACCACTTGCTAATTGAAAATTCTACCTTCTACAAAAAGCCTTGCCTTTGTGTCTTGTTTATACACTGCTGTTTGCATGTTTTCTCTCCATTAGACTGTGAGCTCCTTGAGAGCAGGGTCTATTTCTCTCCTGCCCTGCCCTGCCCCCCCCCCCCCCAGTATTCTCAGGGTTTACCATTATATCTGCACACAGTAGGCCCTTTATATCTACTGACATCACTACCTCTCAACCTATCCTTCGATAACTCTCTATTTTAGACATGCTTAGAAGTCCATATGCCCCTTTATTTTTTGCTTTTTTTGGGTTGGGGGGAAGGTAGGGCAATTGGGGTTAAGTGACTTGCCCAAGGTCACACAACTAGTTTTGTATTAAGTGTCTGAGGCCAAATTTGAACTTGGGTCCTCCTAACTCTGGGGCCGGTGCTCTATCTGCTACGCCACCTAGCCACCCTGATATACCCCTTTAACTGAAGAAAGGATAAAGCATTGCTTGGAGATATAGGTTTCCTAAGATTCTAATTTCATCTGAATATAACTTTTGTTAAGTTCGTTGTGTACCTTCACCCTGTGTGTGAACACCTTCCACATGTAAATGATCTTCTTGTCTCCAGTCTTTCCCTTTCATTGCTTTTAACTCCCTTTCACAGTCTGCTAGGGGTGGAAAAACCACTTTCCCAGGTTCTTTCAAACCCCAGACAGGAACACACATACATACACATACACACCTATTTTCTTTCCTTTGGCTTCTTCTTCCCACCTGAAGAACTCCACCTGCATAATCTTGCTTCTCCCCACTTTGTTTCTAATTTATAAAGGATTATAGGTTTTATAATGTGTACTGTCAATTTAGGCTTTATCCTTTCCTTCCCCATTTTTCAATCTTTCTTAAATTTCTAGCCCATTAGATTCATCTGTCCCAGATGAGCTATTTAACTTCATAATAGAACTTTTTAAAAGTCCCAACTTACCCTCAAATCATGTGAAATGATTCACTGCTTAGTCTTTTGTTAACTATATTTACCTTTTTTGCATTTGCCACATTTAAAATGCACATCAAATAGCCAACTCATAGTTTTTTTTTTTCCTGAGAAACAATTCAAAGGCTTACTTTGATGAAAATTCCACCCCCTCTTCTTCCCCATGGTTAATAAAGCTATTTTACAAGATATTATCCTGAGTGTATCCTAAATTCATGTTTTGTGAAATATCAAATTCCCATCTCTCCTTGAATGTAGAGACAATTTTATTTTTTGTCTTTCTTTCTCTTTTTTTTTTTGCCTTTTGGAGGGCAATTGGGGTTAAGTAACCTTGCCCAAGGTTACACAGCTAGGTTTTTGTTTGTGTGTGTTAAGTGTCTGAGGCCAGATCCAAACTCAGGTCCTTCCGACTCCAGGCCTGACACTCTACTCACTGCACCACCTAGCTGCCCCTGTCTTTGTATTTCTAAAGCCTAGTACACAGCTGAGTTCATAGAAGGTGTTTAATGAATGCTTGTTGGTTCTCACTGATGAGTAGTCCTGTGCTATTCAAATTGTTACTTGCTGAAGGCTAAAAGTATTCCTTTTAGCTCCCTCTAATACTTGTTATTACATTTAAATTCATAGTTTGGCAACTGCATTCCTTGGTGATTATAATTTGGAATTTCTGTTATCAATCTGTGGATTCCATCAATCTTTGTTATGCTGACAATACTTGGGGAGCAATTTTGTATTAGTTCCTACAGTATGCTATTCACACTTTTCAATTCATTATTTTTTTCCTCTTTCAGGGAGATCTAAAACCTTCAAATTATCTCATCATATCTTATCTAATATCTACCATTTGTAGCACGTAACTTTCCAAAGCTGCTGTCCTAAATTTTCTTTCACACTTATATTTTTGAGTTCCAAATCCCACCCATCCCCATTTCAAAGCCTCTATTTTGGGGGAAGTATTGTGTATCCTATTGTGTACCCTGCTATGTGTCCTAAATTGTCTATCTTAGCTTATTTTTTTTTGAGAGCTCTGAATATCACCTAATTTCCCCCCCTTTTTCCATTGATAATTATCTTCTAAACAATTCTGAAGTTGCTTGCTTTTGGTTCATCATTTTGGGAGATGTGGTGGAGACACAGTAGAATAATCTTGATTTCTTTTTTGGAGTAATTTAGTTGCCTTCTATCATTGCATAATATTTATTCAATGGCTTGTCATCTCCAGTTTATCTCTAACATTTCCCTGATAGACCCATTTCTGTCTGCCCTGTCCCTTCCCATTAGGACTCTGAAATGTCTGACCCCTTCTTCTATGCATTGATACATTTTTCTTTTTGTCTAGAATAGACATGGGCAACTGCCTTGTGTTGAGGGGTGACAGCTTCTTGCTATGTGGAAACTTCACAGGTAGGAGATCATAACTGTTTATACCGCAAATCCTTCCATCAGAAGGGAAGACCAGCTGTACCCTCATATCTTCAGTTGTTTTCTCTCTCTCTCAGGGTGCTGGATTAATTCAAAGCTCTCTCCCAGGGGAGATCAGTCTGGGTCATTACCTTGGGGCTGGGGGGAGGGGGGAGGAGAGAAGTAAAAGTCATAACCAATGCTTGAAATGAAAACCTGCTTTGTAGGTCAGTGAGAGCTGAGGAAGCAAGTCTTTTATTTAACGCTTAACCCTTTTTTCAGAAGATTATTTTGTGTGGAGGCATTTTCTAGCTTCTGTTATTCTTGACACAATTTTAATCACTACATACCTGACATATTTGCTGTCCTCTGGAAGTGTCAAAGTTTGTGAATTTAGTCAAGAGTAACCCATTGTACCATCCTGTTGATCACATGCATGACAATATTTTATAGGCTCTTATTTGATATATTTCATCCCCAGCTAAGAGACTATAATTCCTGTTTCTGAAATTATGATCCAGAGATCCAAGTCCTGTGCTTTGATATCTTCTGAACCACATGTTCCCTGCCCATGTCTACTCTTTTCTGAAGATCATACTTTCATTTGACGACAATAAAACTATATAACTTATGCTTCTATAATAAGGGTTGATAACCTGTTTAATGTTATGATACCTTTGAGATGGTGGAACCTATGGATTCCTTTTCAGGTTTTCAAATGCATTAAACTAAAATACATAGGGTTACAAAGGAAAACAATTATAAAGAAATAGTTGCCTATCCATCTGCATAGACACATGAAAATACAAGTTCAACGTCAAGAATTTCTTGCCCATAGCCTTCCATTTCATGCCCAGGACTACATAATCCTTAAGCAATTCTTTCTAGACTCCTTCTTTGTTTTCCACCTGGTTGTACTCCTTTGGACTGAATTCCATCATGGTCATGTCCCAGAAAATTCATCATCCCATGAGATACTGCATTAACCTTGTTATTGACACCTCATCAGTACCCTCTATACCTCTGATTGGAGGTCTGGGAGGGCACGGCAAAGAACTCCTTTCACCTATTTAACTTCCTTTTGTGTGTTGTCTTCCCCACCCACCAATTAGACTGCAAGCCCCTTGGGGGCAGGAACTGGCTTGTTTCTTTTATCCCCATATTTGTATCCCCCAAGTGCTTAGCACAGTGCCTGGTATATAGCAGGCACTTAAATATTTGTTAACTGACAGACTTCTGGTAGTAGCATGTTGTTTTATGTGAATCACTAGAAGTGGGTATTCGTGGTCAGGTTTGACATGTTTTAGGAAGCTCTCCATTATCTCTCTAGCCACATACATGGGAAGATAATGTACTTACAACTGCTAATTAAGTTTAATATATGGCTAAACTGATATCCCCTCAGCTGACTCTCAGGGCTAGTACTGCATACCCTTTCTTTTTGTAGAATGTATGGATCATTACCATTTCCTAGAGAAGCTGCTTTCTCATTAATAGGTTTAGTTCTACATGGTAGAAAGTCTTTCTGTTCTTTATTAGACCCTCCAGTTTCCTGATAAGAGGCCTCTAGATTTTTCTGCTCTCTCCCAACCCCTAACTAATGCTCATCTTCCATTTCTTCAAAAAATACTTCATTCTTCCTGAGAAGCTGGAACATAGAATAATTTACTGAGGCCTTTCACCTTCCGTTTAGGGAGAACAATCTTTAATCTGATGCACTGACAGAAACACAACCATAGCACAACCTCTTCAGGTTACTGAATATTCTCCTTGTCCTTTCATATTTGCTAAATATATCTATTGCTCTTGCTATTAATTCATATGATTATCTGCAGTGGCAAGCTACCTCTTAACTATGCTGGTATCTTTTTTTTTTTAATAGATTTGTGTCAATTAACAAGCCCTTTTTCCATCTTTACCCTCCACCTTGCCCCCAAGGAGAAAAAGAAAAACAAAGCCTTTGTAACATAATCAAGAAAACAAATTCCCATATTGGCCATGTCCATAAATGTCTCTTACGTTTCAGAGCTAGGGCTCTGAAATCATGGTTGGTCATTGCACACTGAAAGAGTCAACTCTTTCACAGCTGTTCATTGTTAAAATGTTATTATAGAATAATTGTTCCTTCTAGTTCTCCTCACTTCACTGTGTCTTCTCAGGTTGCTCTGGAACCATACATTTCACCATTTACATATACTGGCATCTTTTGGGGGTGGAGGGAAGTGTGTGCACAAGTTTTTTCCACCTTTATGTGTATTTTGGCGATTACTGCGACAACTTGCTTAGATTTATTTGCAAGACTCTATAGGCTACTTCTATAATTTTCCTTTCTTCTTTAGTGCCGTTACTAGACAACAGCCATGGTTTAATTGCTTCTTGCCTTCTCAATGTTCCATAATCTGTTGGGTTTCAACCTCTTGGCACCCTTTTGAATATCAGCATTTTTAGTAGCAAACACTGCTACTGTTTATTCTTTTTTTTTTTTTGGAGGGCAATTGGGGTTAAGTAACTTGCCCAAGGTCACACGGCTAGGTTTTTGTTTGTGTGTGCATTAAGTGTCTGAGGCCAGATCCGAACTCAGGTCCTTCTAACTCCAGGGCCGGCACTCTACTCACTGAGCCACCTAGCTGCCCCTTATTCTTTTTTTTTTTTTAAGCAATTGGGGTTAAGTAACTTCCTCAAGGTTACATGGCTAGTCATTATTTATGTGTGGGTGCTCATTTTCTGAGGCCGGATTCGATCTCGGGTCATCCCAACTCCGAGGCCGGCACTCTTACTCACTGCGCCACCTAGCCGCCCCTACTGTTTATTCTTGATATAGGGTTTCCTAAACTATAATTGAGAAGTGAAAGCATTTAATAATTACTGCATTTTTATAGCTATTTCCTCTTCCTAGAATTGTAATTGTTTTTAGAAAAGGATGGGGATGACCTACTCTTTCATCTTTAAGATATACAACAAAAGAAACAATTCTTAGGAAAGGAAAAAGGGAAAACCACTTACCCCAGCCTCTTATTAGCAATAAAAGATGAAGAAATTCAGGATGCATCTTCAGGAAACAAAAATGAAATTAGCTGTTCTGAGAGTTTTTGTCATCCATTGTCATAGTAGGGATATACAGCAGAATTGTCCAAGCTCCTATATTGGATGTCCTGAATTGCAGAATTCTTAGTGAGCATAATTCCACTAGTTCTTCAGATATGATCTATGGAATTTCATTGTGACTATCACTTTTGAAGAAAAGTCATTTCTTGTACGAATTTGACCACTATGCAAAAAAATTAGGTAAAACGAAGGTTTTAAGTAAGACCTCACAGTTTTCATTATATCAAGTATTATTACAGAGAACAGGTAAGTACTAAGTATCAACTTTGTCATTTGTACACTTGATGTCTATGAGCATCTGGATCTTCCAAAATATTTTTCTAAATGTATTTCTCTTGACCCTACTGCTTCCAGAATACAAGGGAACAAGTATTGTGATTATACAAACAAAAATTAGGAAAATGTCTAAGTCTTCATTACATTTCAAGAGCTAAAAAATAACGTGAAGACCATCTTTCATGTCAAATTCAAGAGTTATTAATGAAATTTGGTAGCTTTAACTCCTCATCTCCTGTTTTCCCAGGCCTGCTGAATTAGCAAGACAGTAGCTTAGAGATTTTTGGTTTCAGAAGCTCAGAAGGAAGTTAAATCAAAATCATCTAGAGCCCAATGGATGATATTTACCTCTGTTCTGCCTTGGGCAACACTCCCCTTAAGGTAGAATATACAGAGATACTACCTTTCACAGTCAACAGATGATCAATGGAGTTAAGATGTTGCAGAGTTCTCAGCAGTAAGTTATCACAGAAAGGTACAACAAACAAGGAAAATGAGTGGGAAAACTAAAGAACATGAAAAAAGGCAGCACACAACTAAGTCAGAGAGAAGAGTTTAAAAGAGGACAACTAAAAGGGAACTAGAGAGAAAAGATGTGGTGGATATATCATAACTATGGCATTTCATCTGGAAAAAAAATCAGTATGTCAGTTTCTTTTGACCTGTTTTGGGATGTTTTAGATGAGCATCTATCCATTATATCTGCTTTAATTGGTGTAAGTTTGTTTTGGTGGCCAGTGATATGAAATTTCAAGACTAAAGAAGTAGGGAAAACAAACCTTTCTATTTGAGATTCATTCAGAGACAATATGCAACAAAGTTCAAACCATAGTCTCATAAAATGATTTTGATTTTTTGGACAAGAATTGGATTTCAATTACAGACAACACTTGTATTCAGGATAGTTATAACAGAAGTACTGGATTTGGAGTAAAAGAACATGGGTTCAATTTCCAGATCCACATCTTAATATATTTGTGATTACAATCCTCTGATCATATGTTTTGACCTGGAAGGCACATTAGAGGTCACCTAGTCCAACTCTGATGTTACAGGTGTGGAAATTGAGGCCCAAAAGGTGGAGAACTGCCAAGGGTCACATGGGCAGGAAGTTAAAAGGACTCTATGATTTTACATCATTTAGTCACTGTTCAGTTTCTTGACATAAGGAAAAAATTATAAGTAAAGGGAATGTGTTGTCCCAATACTATCAAATTCCATAAAGTTTTAATGTTATTAACACTCAGATTTGAGCTTCCTCTAATCAGGCAGCAAATGATCTGGAAATGAACCTAATATGCAAAATAATTTATAGTAAGAATTTTAGACCACATACTGAAGTAGAAAACTGAACAGGAGGAGTCATTTTACAAGAAAAGCTAAGAGCCAAATGACTGTTCAAAGCTTTGGGGGTACTAAGTACAGGTGTCATCTTTCTTGATTCTAAAATAAAACTATACATATATCTCCCAATTAAGCTATTTGAAAAACTTTATTTATGATCTATATTACCAAGAAGTGGCACATAGTTACTAAAGCTCTCTAATCACTGCAACACCCAACAAAAACCAAAAGCTGTAAAAGCCTTCAATTAAAAACCAAAACCTTGAAACCTTCAGAAGTCATTTTGCAAAGGGCTTAAACTAGGATGGATAATCATGGTCCTCAACATGAAACTGGGTATGAGAAAGCATAAATACAGTAAATTCTTGACTTTTTTTGTGTCCATCAACCCAGAGAAACTAAGACACAGAAAGTCCTCCAGGACATCTTAAACACCTTGGCCTGCATCAATTGCTCTTTCAAATAAATAACTTTTGAGTAGCAATTTGTCACTTATGGTCTCCAACACTGAAGACATGCTATTAAAAAGAGCTTTCTTCAGTCTCCGATCTTAGATGCCTTTTGCACAAGTGCCCTATAACAGGACATAATTTTCCCTTCTTCTATAATCATATACTATCATTCCCGTCCTCTTTCCCTTCAAACTCCCAGGAAAGACACTGGGTGCTACTTCCACTTTTACCAGTATGGTACTGTCCCTTGGGAATCATGGATTGGTCATTATTACCCAGAGGTATGGGAAAGTCCATGGAATCATGATCAAGAGCTGGAAAGTTTCTCAGAGACCATCTAGGTCACTCCCTCTTCCCCACCATCTTCTAGAAGAGGGAAACTGGGGCCCATGGATTTAGAGGGACATGTCAAAGGTTACACAGGTAGAGTTCATGGCAGGATTTGAATGCAGATCCTTTTGACTCCAGAGCTGGTGCTCTTTCTCTTAAATTATCTCACAGTTCTCAAAAGAAACTTTGATCCATCAGCCAGAACTTCTAGATCCATAGAAATGCAGCTGTCATCATATGATTTTCCTCCAAACTATCTAGGTCTTCTCTCTCACTTTACAATCCAAAGAGAATTTATGGAAATTGAAATGTAAACAAATCAAAGGGATGGTGGTGGAGAACTTCCAATACACAGAAAATAGGACACTTCTGAAATAAGAGGTAAAACGTATCCTCCGTTAAGGAGAATACTCAGGTAACTAGAACATTTTATTTTTCCATATGTAACTACCGAGACGTTAATAAAGAAAGACCAGAATGTGGTTATTTACTTTCTAAAAAGCTTCACTTTACAAAAGTAATCAATAGAAATTAAAGAACATCCAACCCAATTAGAGCTTTTTTTTTTGGAGGGCTATTGGGGTTAAGTAACTTGCCCAAGGTCACACAGCTAGGTTTTTGTTTGTGTGTGCTTAGTTAAGTGTCTGAGGCCAGATCCAAACTCAGGTCCTTCTGACTTCAAGGCCGACGCTCTACTCACTGCGCCACCTAGCCGCCCCATAGAGCTTTTTTTAAGGTACTCAAATTTGCTTTCTTAGCAATTACAAACTTTACCTCCCATTGAAAACAGAAGTCTTAGAAAAAGTAGATGGATGAAAAAAAAAATAGAATTTCACAGCCTACTTAAAGAGATGAAGGATACAGTGATAGCGAGAAATATGAAAAAAAAATCCTGAAATTAGTTACTGATTTTCTCTATGCCTTAAGCCCAAGTCATTGGCTGCTTCCTGTGAGAGCAGCAAATAAAATGCAGAAGGGGGTGAGGGTGGGGAGGGGAAAAGGTAGTGTGATCCAAATGAACTATTAAAGTTTTTTCAGGTAAATAGTCCAAAAGGAAAAGTACATATATACATATTTGGTAAATCTAAACTCAATATAAATTGCCTATAAGATATGTGTTTCAAATGAGCAAGAAATACTATCAATTTTGTGCCTTGAAGTTCAAAAACTGGGGGTATCTCACAAAATTAACACCTCATGTTTATATAGGGCTTTATGATTTTCCAATTATATTTTCCTCACACCAAATCTGAAGGTAGATAATATGAGCAGTAGTGCCTTGCCCCTAGTCACACAGATAGTAAATTTAAGAATTGGGCTTAAAACCTAAGTTTTCTGATGCCAAGTCCTATACTTCTTTTTTTTTATTATTCCACATTGCTTCTGTATGGAAGTAAGCTTTGTTTTACTTACATTTTGCAGCTTTCCTTTAAAAAATATAAAGTATAAATGAAAAATAGCTACGTTTCCTATTCCACCCACAAAATACTATCCTGGTACTAATGTTAGAATCTTATTCCAAATAAGTGAAAAAAAGTATCCAATTAAATAGGGAAAAAGAATACCAAATATCTGTTTCATGATACCAAACAAAACCATGATCTATTAAGATTTCAGGCAGAGGTTCTACATTAACTAAAACCATTCTGTATTTTTATTCATATATTTTGTGGTGTTCACATATTTTTTTTTTGTTTTTGTACAGCAAACATAACACTGTAGGCCATGAGAAGCTGCAGCACTATTGTTTAATAGCAGCAAGTTATATTTTATATCAGGATATCTGAATAATAAATAGTCTGTTTCTTTGGATGTGAATGTTTAAAATGAAGTACTGCTGCAGCTTCATAATGTGATTGCTATTTCACAGAGCTTATACACAAAAATATATATGCAATCTTTGTCTATATTTTATACAAATACAACAGTAGTTTGTGAATACATTTTAAGTACATATACATGATAAGCAATCTGATTTCCCATATCACAGGATAGCAATTTTTAATGCAGGAGACATATACAAATTCAGTCTGGAATGCAAGGTTTTGTTTTTTTCTTTTTTCTATTTTGACTCAAAACTTTATCATTAGAATATTTTAGCGTTCAAGTCCAAACACCTTTTTTTTTTAACTACCTCAATACAATATCAGCAATTCAACTCATGTTCAGGTACGACATCATCCATTTCCTAATGGTTTCCCAGTTTCTTTTAAATTCAAAGGGCTTCTAGTAACATACAGTATGTTCTTCACTCCACACTATATATAAAAGAAAAGCCCATTATTCATTTTAACTAACAGTCATCTTATGAACAAAAGTTGGGCTTGTTCTGGTAAGGTTTGCATGTCCAAGATTTTCCTTTTGCAAGTGCATATGAATACATTGTGGTGTTGTAAAAGTTCATTAATGACAAATTAAGTCACAGTATAAAAATATATCATACACCTATAGATCTAATATAGTCCTTTTTCTATGGGTAAAAATACAACTGAATGAGACAGGAAGGTTTGTAGCACCATGAGGAGTTGTTTCCCAAGTTACATTAGCAGCATGATCCAATAGAACAATATTGCAGGAGTGTTTCTGAGAAGATAAACATTCATTCTGGTTCAACTGTACCACTGAAGCTTATACTGCAAAGTGTTTATATATGATTAGCAATAGTTCTGTGTCATTTCTAGGGCTAGATAACTGTTATCAAAAGACACTGCCTTCCAACCATAGAGCATTGACAACCTTATTGCATTAAGGGCCTTTAGAATAATTTAAATACATCTTTAACTATGTTGGTTTTATTCTGTCTTGATGTATATGGGTTGAGGATCTTCAGGATAAACCTACATAATATTATGTAAGTCTACATAGGTAAATAAAAATCAACAGATTCTCTGTGGAGTAGGATGTGTAGAGAGATGGCTGCTGAAACAGAGTATGAGAAAAAAGACAAAGTTAATATAGGCATCTACTTATCATAGATTTATAATAATCTATCATAGCTAATTATGAATATTTAATATAATTGTTTAAAAGATCTCCACCGCCAAAGTCACTACATCATATGGTTTTCAGTAGGCTAGAAAAAAAACTTTAATGGCCTGGGGCATGGGTGTGTATATGTTTTAATGTACCCGGGGAAGACAGTGTGTTTTGAAACATGTAAATCTAGTTTTAAAAATTGTAAAACCTCATGAAAAAACACACTGGATTCTGTGCAATATAGCAAATTGATAAGAAAACACTGTAAAATGTACCTGTTTAAAATTAAGTCTACCATTTTTGTACACAAAGCAATATATGAAAGGCCTACATATATGTAATCTAATGGCACTTGAAACAAATAATAAAAGATTTTATAATAAAAAAGCATAACCTATAAGACAATTTCTTAAAAGGTTTAGGTTTTCTTTTTGAAAGTGCTATATCTTGTAATATGTGTAACATAGAGGTTGACCAAGCTTTATTTTTTAAAATATTGGCCTATAATACAAGTATTGCTCACTAGACAAATGATCCTGAAAATATGTACTCTTTAACATTCATTATTAGCTTAAAATAAAGCACTCAGCTCTGGCTCATGTTTCAGTCAGTATATGGTTTTTAAAAACCGCTACTGTCCAAATTAACACAATATATCACTATAATCCACAATTTTACTAATAATAAAGCACAAGCAACAAGTAGACAAAAAAATATAGTTTTGAAAGAAACACTACTTGAAATTAAAGAGTTGCACAAAGAGTGGTACATGATCAGCCAGGACATATAAAATATTTATGACTTTAAAATCTGAACTTGGTATTAGGGCTTTAAAATGGAAATTTTAATAGTGGCCAATAGACAAAAAAGATAATACTCATAATATACTAATATTGCTCACGGTGTCAATCTGTTTCCATACAGGCAATACTTCTGTATTCAGTGACAAAAAGTGCAGTCACAAATGGAAGTTCTAACTGAATGAGGTTCAATATATTGAGGGTCCAAACTTCCAAGTGAAATATTTTTATTAATTTCCATCACCACCTCTACCCCTCCTTTTAAAAACCGAGCTAAGGCACTACCAGAAATATTAAGAATATTGATTCTGGTTAATGGAAGATGAAAACAGCACTGGCAATAAGTCATTGCTAATCAAGTCTAATTGCAACAAACATCAACAGCTGACGATATCTTTTTCCAGAATGTAAGAGCCAATCCTGTGTCATATCCTGGTCAGAATGCTGTGCAATCCAAATAAACTAACATGTATTTTTATACATGCTCTTCCAAAACTGTATTACTATAGCCAATTTTAAACTAATTAGGCTAGATTCTCTCCTATTTTGAAGTATAATTTCCAAGCCTATGGGACTGCAATAGGCAAAACTGGTGAGTACATGAATATTAAGAGTATGCTAGTTTAACACTGGTGCCCCAATAGATGTTATTCCATGTATTTGAATTACAGGTCTTCAAAATACGGGGAGAATTAGGGTTAATATAAACATATTGCCATACCCCACCTCCAAAAAAGTCTATAGTCAATTAATCCTGGTACTCCCTTTATATTAGAAAAAAAAAATACAGCCCACAAAGGCCAATGTCTCAATTCATTAATCCACTCCTACTGTTTAAAAACAAATGCTAGAATAAAGCAGTGATTCCACATTTGCTATTTAATTTATAGTTGCTATTTAAAAATATATATTTTCTATTTATTTGTGCTCAGTCACCATTTTTTTTCCTTCTTAATATGGTGAAAAAAGCAATATTGAACACGAATCATTCAACTATGGTTTTAGATTAGCAATCTGTTTCATAGAAACTAAAGGAAGCAGTCAGGAAGCAGAGCTAAGCGTCCACTTTCAGAGCAAACAGTCATCTAAACCAAATGCTTAGCGACAGTTTGAGAATGTCAAAAAAGGTTTTTCCTTATTAACACATCTCATCTTAATGCCTTTGGAACAAAAAAATTTTTTTTTTACAAAAAGTTATTTTCAGTAATAAATTTAAATAGAAGTATAAAAAAAACTACACCTGTATATTGCTCCCTGGATAAACAAAAACAGGAGCAGGATAAAATAGCAGGAGCCATAGCTCCTCAAATGGGAACAATTTTGTTTTCATGAAGTGCTATATATACAGTGAAACCCCCTATTTACAATATTATAATTTACATTCCCTCACAATTTACACCTCCTCTCCCTGCCCCAACTTTTAAAATATGCTATGTTGCTACTGCATTAGATTCAGTAATTTGCACAAATTTCTCAGAAATCCTTGGGGATATACCCCCATCATTTGAAACTAGTCCTGTAAAATTTCTAGCATGTGCTATTCTGCTGAGTGCTTGGCACAATTTTTTTTTTTAAAGAGATCCACAGTTCCTCTAACAATCCCATAAACCTTATAAGGCTACCTACAGAAATGATCTCCTGGGTTGATTTCCAGCTGACAATGAAGAAAGAGCTTTACTATTTTATCCTTTGAGAAGGTATTTACTCAGAATAAGTAAAGACCATCTAATTCAATTAAAATACTTATTAAGCACCTATAAGGTGGCAAGGCACTTGACTTGGTGATTGCAAAATGTTCTATGGTTACAGATATTATATTAATTAGGATTCAGCTTGTTCAACTTTAATTTGTCTTGTTGTCACTTTTTGCCTATTTATAGCATTCCCCCCCACCTCATTTCCTGCAGAAGTGTAAAAGTGGGGTTTTACTGTATATATGTTTAGCCATTTAAAACTCTGTATAATGCCTCAAAGATACTTGCCATGCACTTAACTTTAAACTCTTAACTAAAAAAATGGCAAGGAAAAAATGAGTACTACATAGAAAATATGCTTTTACTGTGGGATTTTGGGGGGGGCTGAGAATTTTTTTGTTGGTTTTTTTTTTGCTTTGGGCTCTTAAGACTGGGGAAGAATTAGAGTGTATTAAGTAAAAAGTGGTGTAAGCAATATGCTTTTACTTTACTCCTAAGAGTCCTGTTTTAAACCTTGGCAACAGGGGAAATTGTCCCTAACCAAGTTCCCAGGGATAGCAGGTGTGATTAATATCTTATTGCTCAGAGAATCACACCATACAATCTGAGAAGATCCACTCTACTACAAACATACCTGACATTTGCAAATCTACACTGGCTCTCTGATTGTTGGCTAATTGACAATCAATGTAAAGTTTCTGGCTGGACTTGACCCACACTTTGGCTGTGAAAGGTGGAAAAGATTGATGAGGTCTATGGATTTGAACAGACTCTGAAGACTCCAATATGTTTCAATTTTAATACCACTAAGATGAAAGATAGCAAGTTTAGAATTAAGCTGAAAGTTGAAAAATGACAGAATAATCTGTGGTACTAATTTGTTACTGAATACTTTTTTCAAGGTCAATCTTTACGTTCTTCCTCCCAGTGCCATGAAATAGTATTATTTCATGTGAGAATGAAAATATTTATTGACTAGAAGAGCATTATTTCTTGAGAATACTGTTGCTTTGTGTTTAAGTGGCTGTTTTAAAATATTCTTAATGTTTTAAAATAAAGACTACAAATATTTTAGCCAGACAATAGCAAGTCTTCAAAACATACTGACCTGAAATTGTGATAGCAAATAAAAACTTTTTTTTGCCCCCAAATTTGGATTCTTAATTTATGAGAAACTTTTAAATTATGTAACAAATCAAAGCTACTTAATAATTAAGGAAGTCTCCAGGTATCCCTCAAAATTTTGTAAATTTAACATTCAGTTGCAAATCTTTTTTACTGAGCCAAACGTTAATGGGTAGAGCCATTATTACTGGATAAAAATGAACAGATTAATGTCTGAAACTTTTAACAGGGGATATACTGAAGTTTAACAGTAATGGCTTTCCTATATCAATTATTCTGTAAAGCACATCAATTGGCAGTGAAAAGACAACAAAACACTTTGAGACTTAACCAAGGTAAACATAATTGAACACAAATGGTTTCAGAGCTCATTTAAAAAGTTAGTTTCAATTTCTTACTGGCTTAATGAAATTGGTATTATACAAAATAAGCAGAGATTTTATAATGTCTTAATGTAGGCACTACATTAAAAATGGTCACCTAAGGCATTTCTACAAATACATTTTTTAGTAAGACAGCTTTCTGTGTCCTATTGGAAAGCTTGGTGAAAGCGTGGTAGGGTGGTGGTTGTGCTTAGACTGCTTGTGAAGGCTGCTGACAGGGAGTGCAGAGAACCAAGGCCTATACTGTTTGCAGGATCTTGAGGATCCTGGGTCTGTGGTGGAAGCTGAGCCAAAGAAGAATGTGTCTCCTCTTGGGAATAGCTCAGTCCAAGATTCCCCACCGATACAGAAGGGTTATAGGGTGGGCCATTTACAGGTATGAAATTGAACAACTGGGAAAAATCCAAAGATGATGTGTTTAGAGGTTCACTAATGGAAATGGAGCTTTTGGATAAGGACAGTTCCCCAGATCCATCATCTAGGGGTCCTACTTGAGGCTCCAAGCCTAGTTTAGATGAAGATGCTTGAGAATCCTGGGATGAGGAAGGCATACCACTTTGTAACTCCATTAAGTAACTCTCAATTTCCCCTTTTAATGGCTGTTCTTTTTCAGGCATAGAAATTGCATATGAGGTAGAACTGAGTGGATATTTCAACGATAGATGGTGGGAAGGGTGAACAGATTCCATATCAATTGGGCATGTCATTCCCAAAGGTAATGACGTGGTAACCATTTGGTGTGCTGGTCCAGAACTCTGCATGGACTGAATTTGTGTATTATAAAGGTTTAATTGCAAAGTGTTTGTAAATGGCTTTGATGTTAGTTCACTGGAAGGTAAAGACATCACTGGAAGCAGCTCGTCTTTTATAGGCACAGAAACATTGCAGGTAAAGGGATCTAGAAGGTCCATTGGTTCTGTTTTGACCTTCAAAAGTTCTTGATTGTGACTCTTTTTCATATGTCGAGTTAAATGATCTTTCCGTCCAAATCTTTGTGCACAGTATTGACAAAGGAAGTCCTTTCTTCCAGTGTGCACGACCATATGCCTACGGACATCCTTGCGGGTATAGAAACGGCGATCACAATGTTCACACTGGTGCTTTTTTTCTTTCACCCCACCAGAAGACTTGCCTGCGTGAGTTTTGAGGTGCTCCAAAAGCACCCCTGTGCTTTCAAAAGTCTGCAAACATACCTTACAGGTAAGGTCACCACTTGTTGCAGCATGCAAGGCCAAGTGACGTTTAAACCCAAGCTTGGTATTATAGTTCTTGCCACATTCTTCACACTTAAACGCCTCTTTGTTGGGGTTGTGTGTATGTAGGTGATTCTTTAGATGATCTTTTCGGTGAAACATTTTCTCACAATAATTACACTTGTGGGTTTTCTCAGGAGAATGAGTAGCCATATGCCTTTAAACACAGATATATTCTGTAAGTAATTATTTTGATCAAAAATTACATGTGTTCACTTTTAACAAGGAAGCTAAAATTCTATGCTAAAGTTTCTTCCCAACAGAACCTTTTAAGCTTACAGTATGATACTACAAGGATAACTGAACATGTCTAAGTTATAGCAAAATTTGAGTCATTTAAGTTGTCATTTTAGTTTTTGCTGGCTTTTAGCCAGCATAACAAGGGCAAATAGGTAAGACTGAACATACTCACGTAAATGTCCATAACCAAAAATTCTCAGTCCATACACTTTTCTTGTAGCAATTCCTTGTACAAATGGAAATTCTATTCTTATTAAGCTTTTTATTAAAAAAAACCCAAAAACATTAACATATAAAGTAATGCAATTTGGAATTCTAAAAACAATCCAAAATCTAATTTACTTAACATTTCCTCTCTGCAAATCAGCTGAAGAATGTGTACACATATAAATACTTTTACAAGGGCCTAAAATGGCCAACATTATAGAAAATATAATCTGAAAGATAAAGAGAGTTTAATACCTTAGTAATTTGTACTTAGAAACAAAGGCCTTGGTGCAGTCTTGTTGCGTGCACTTGTAGGGCCTCTCTCCTGTGTGAGAGTATGAATGAACCTTTAATTTCTCAACACTGTTAAAGGCCTTGTCACACAGTTGGCAAGGAAAGTTTTTTCTTGGTTTGGTTTCACCACGCTTACGTTTCCCTGAAGGGACTTTCTGGGTATCTCTTACTTCTGACAAATCACCAGGAATGACAGTGGCCATCGCAGCCTAAACCAGGCCTTCTTGTTGGACACTTGGGAACTGCCCAACTCCACTAAATGATTTAGCTTTAGATGGCTTCTCAAGTTTCATGTGGTCGTAAAAGAAAGCAAAAGGGGACTGGAAAAAAAAATAAGAAACAACTAGTTTGTAACTAAACTTAATTTATTTTTTTTAAAGTTTACTTGCTATGTGATGCTTCTGAATTTAAAAAACCCATAAAACTGGATTCAGCTGGTCTAATGTAATATCTGTAGATTTCTTCATATTTGTTAAAATTATATATAAATGCATTGCTCAGAATGAACAGTTCCACATGTACCTTGAAACTCCACCTAACAAACTTTACATTTTGGGATAATAATAGTGTTTCAGGGAAATCATAGGAGATATCCACACAAAATTAATATGAAGAGCTGTATTATGTCAGCTTCATGTTTTTTTAAACAAGGGATTAGGAGTACATAAATCTGAATAAAAACAAATATTTCAGTAAAAAATTTCATGCCTGCATTTCCCTCAGTGCTACTTAATACTATTTCAAGACTACCGTATAATAAGAAAATAGGTAAGGCTAGGTGAAAACTCTCATGTATCATTTGGCACACTGGAAGAGGCTATTTACTTAAAGGACACTGAAGGCCTGAAAGAATTAATGTACTCCCCCGAAATGAACAATTTACTCCTCTTACCAGTATTATCACACCCAATAGGCTTTCTGAGTTCAAGACTGGAAATGTCTTATCTTCGTAACAAGTCTGCATCTTGAAATGGTAAAATCTTGTGAAATTTAAATTAGGTCAGGATCATGGCTCCTTGTCATTATTTTGGAAGGATCAAAGACCTTGCTTGGGGCACAATGTCTGCGCAAGAACACCTAAAAAACAGTAAAACTGAACTACTCACTATATGAGGTGATTCAAGCTGGCAAAAATGTCTGTGGGTCAGAGTAACTGAATTTATAACCTATACTGGGAAGATGTATATAATGCATTGTAAAGTATGTGGTTTAAAAAAACACCAAATCTTAAAAGAGCTTCATAAACATTAATCTTCAAGAAATTCTTAAATGGAAGATAGAAAGTACTGTACAGCTTGGAAAAATTAACACTGAAAAAGTAAATGGCTTGCTAACATCAAGTAATTAGTAAATATGTAATTATGAATTGTTGTCCTACAGTGTCCAAAAGACAATGTTTCTTCAATTCACTAGAGTACACACAAAAATAACTTAACCTGGCATCTCCATTAAAAATGATCAAAAAAAATTTTTTTTTTTTGCTTTTTGGAGGGGGGAAGGCAGGGCAGTTGGGTTAAGTGACTTGCCCAAGGTCACACGGCTAATAAGTGTTAAGTGTCTGAGGCCGGATCTGAACTCAGGTTCTTCTGACTCCAGGGCCGGTGCTCTATTTACTGTGCCTCCTAGCTGTACCCTTCAGATGATCTAGAGATTTCTTTCTTCTTTTTTTTTTTTTGGAGGGGAAAAACAGCCAATTTCTGAAGTTAAAACCGCATACAGTTGAATGCATGCATTGTTGCCAATTTTGGATTTAATTTGCTATTTTCGAGGTATCAAACAGGAAAAAACCATTTTATTTATTTATTTATTATTTATTTTTTAAATTTGTTTTTTATGGGATAAAATTCCTGCTCACAAACTACTGGCATTATCTGGCTCATAGATAAATAGCTCAAAAGGATTTCATAAGGTATCTAATCCCCTAATTTTACAGATAAGGGAACTGAGGCACAATCTGTAGTCATGTTGTTTTCTCAGGGCACAAATAGATACAGAAAACATAAGGCTCTGAACAGTAAAAATGATGTCATACTGGCCTGGCCTTATTATATTTTAGCATCTAGATTGTGACAACACAAATAAAAGGGTAGGACAACAAGCAATTCATCCAAGTGTATCACATAAATGTACACCAAAAATTTGAATTGAATAATCCATTCATATCCAGATAACTGAGGCAGTGCTTTGTTGCATCTTTCCATGAGTATGCATAGTCAGCAATCATTGCTACTGACATGGCTAATTACTGACCTGCTATATTTCTGTTCTTTCTCAAGATTTTCTTAGCCCTAAGTATCTTCAAAAATTCCTTTCTTTTAATCTTCCCAATTCCAGTAAGAGTTCCTACATATTCCTCAGGAATTCCTAAATAAGTAACTTTAATTAGCTGTGCCAGCTAGTTATACCTTTGTAGAATGTTGCAGAGTATTTCCACCAAGTTAGAATCTCAAGGGCATATCAGACTGATTATCTATTTCCTATCACTAACATAACTTTTGTGTACCTATAAAACCAATGGCACTAATTTTTTTCTGCTGAAAAGTACAACTCATGATACATGCCATATTACATATAATAGTCAAAAGATTTTTAGAAATTGGTTATATTTGTCATATCATGTGACCTAACCATAACAAATATAACCTTATCTTGGACTAATCAGAATGGATTTTAAGTTAGTGAAATGTCCTGGAAAAAAATCAAAGGTGCGATTGTGAAAATATGTACAAATAAATACTTGATGCTTGTAGACAATGGTTCACCTTCTGGTTTTAGGTGTTACTCCTTAAAAGAGTAAGAAATTTTACTCCTGGATGTACATACTGAGCAATGAAGAATGATTTCAACACTGATGCTCAAATATTACAGTTTTCTAAGACCAGCTGAAAATATTTTATGAATAATAATGCCTATCTGTACTTAACAGAATACCAAAATTCAAAGTATAACTTTTTTGGTGCTTTCATAACTTCAGGATAAACACAAAGTTCAACATCTAATAATAATTGCATATGTTAAAAAATACATACATTAACCTGATGACATTAAGCTATATCTTAGATACCTACATAAAAGAGAATTACAATGGTTTTGCTCAATGCACACCTGATGATAGCTGGTAAAATCCTCAGATACTGATCTTAACCAGTCCCACTGACTCTTCTTGGAGGAGAGCAGAATCCAGTACTTCCCATTTTGGCTGATCTATAAAATAAAAAAAAAGAATGGACTATACACTAATGGAAACAGAATTTTTATGAATAAAGGTAAAAGGTAAGAAAAATGTGATTTAGTAATAAGCACATGCTTAGATTTCATACACTACTGATTATTCATGCACTAATATAAGTGGATATACTCTTAATTCTAAGTGAATTCATGACAAAATGAGAAAAGAACAAGAGGAATCATTTTGATAAATGTTAATTCATAATGCTATTTAAATAAAATTTCCTATTCTCAAATATTTTCTGTTTCTTTTATAAAGTTAAATCTAGCCCACTTAGCTACTATTTCTCAGAATTACTATTAAGTAATATTTTTAAAAATTAGATTTAAAGACAATTTGTAACCCAAGAATGAATATTAATCTAGCCCAGATTCAGAATAAGTATTACTAGTAGATTTCCTAGTATTTTAAATTTAAAGTTAATTAATCTTCTAAAGGAGAGGAACTGGAACTGTTATTTCACTAATATATGGAACTCCTTTGATAACAATATTCTCTTGACTAATGAAGATCACCTTCTCTGCAGTTTATAGCCTCTGAGCTGTCCAGACCCCTTTGAAGTTAACAAAATGACACATAGGCATTATGTGTCAGAAACAAAGTAAATCTTGAAATCTGGTCTTGAAGTCCTGGTCCCGAAGTCAGATCTTTTACCCATTATACTACACTGTTATTAATCAATATTCTATAGAATCAATAAAAAAATGGAATAGAAAAAAGTACGAAAATTTGTTCAGAAGAAATTTTCAGAAATGTTTAAGCAATGGACTAACAGCTAGAATGAAAAACTTGGGGGTCTGAGAGCACTGAAAACTCAGGAGGATGCTACTTTAAGAAACACTAGTCTATTGGTTGAGGAGTTGGATACAGTAGAAAATAGACTTAGAGCCATAGAAGCTGGATTCAAATCCTGGATCTACTATTATCCATGTGAAATTGGACAAGTCATGTTATCTTTCTAGTCATCTGTTTCTATTTCTATAAAATAACCTCTGTAGTTCCTTCTAGTTCTCAATTTATTGAGCCTATAAAAGCAATGAACTGAAGGTGAGGAAATTCAAACTAAATCCAACTGTGAGAATGTCAAATTCTCTCAGCATTAGTTTCTTAATATCCAGTATTTCTCTCTTTATTTCTCAGAATGAAATGGACAGGAACAATTAATCACCTATGCCTTGGATTTATTACTTCATTAAGTTAAACAATGGTTAAGTGGGGAAAAAGACAAATCACAATTAAAATTTTTATATCACATGGTTGTAAAGTAATCTTATAGTTGCCTCCCCTCCAAACAAATGCAATATGAATTTCAATAGACTAAAAAAACAAGCTTTGAAAAAATGCAAAAAGAGACGCTTGTATTAGTAAAATTTATATACAAGATATGATAGGAATAGAAAAAAAAATTAGAAAAATCTGATGCAGCATGTGGCACAGGCACAAGTAAGCAAGCAGTGAATATTTTAGACACATTATTCAGAAATCAATATTGGAAAATAAAATGAGGTCAATATGAATTAAATGATAAAAAGCTATAAGGCAAGAAGAACTTATTAATGATCAAGAACAAAAATCCTTTAGTAAAACTGCTAAACACAAACTAAAATACCTCCCCCCACTCAAGTTTCCATACAATTCCTAATTCTAAAATCTATAAGGCAATATTATTTAACAAAAAGACATTATTAAAGCATTGTATAAATTGCATTACTAAGAGCACATTAGAAAAAAGAAATGGATGTATCATACTTCAAATGGAAGGTTCAGTCTAATTAAACAACTTTTAAAAGTTAAAGAAATAAGTCTGCATTCTTTTGCAAAGCAAAGAACATGCATAAATAAGGTACCAGATTATTGCAAATCAAACTTTTAGGATAATTAAATTCAACCTCGCAAATACTTACTTGCCCAGGACAAATAGTGAGTTTTTAGCAGATGAATGAGTACATAAAATAAATGTTGTTTATTACATAATTTATATAACTTCAGGGAAGAGGTTAAAGTAACACAGACAATTTTATGGGCCAGTAAATTTCATGAATTTATTTACAAGGCTAAAACAGTTGCCAAGTCCCTTTTCCTCTCCCTTTGACTTGACAGGTAGCATCAACAAAGAATTTAGGATACTCAAATCTTCCTTTAAACAAGAGAGTATCAAGAATATATTAGCATATTTAGAATTTTAAGTCTACATATATCAGCTGGTAAAATTAGGAAAACTATGAAATCTGAAATCAAAGTCAATGATGAAGAAATTAATTCAATCTTTTCAATTCAACATGAACATCTATTAAATTCCAATTATGTGCCAGGTACAATGCTAGCCACAGTAAGAAAAAAAAATGAAACAGTCTTTGGTCTAAAGGAGTTTACATTCCACGGGAGAGGTAGGGGGGGATATACCATATGCACAAGTAAATAAATACAAAAGGATAGAGAAAATACACTTCAAAAAGGAATACTAATAACTAGGGATCAGGAAAAATCTTTATACAGAAGGTAGCACTTCGGCTGTAAGATTGTGTCCCTCCCCAATTTATAAAACTCTCAATTGCAAGAGACATTTAAAGTATATGAAACTATTAATATTAAATATACATTAGCTATTTTCCAATGGTAAAGCACTTCATAAATTAAAGAACTTTATAAATGTGAGTTATTATTAGACTAAGTTACCTAGCATAGAGACTAGACCTGTGAGGAACTCTTTCTACCAATGCAGGTCAGTCAGTCAAGAAATGTTTACTTAGTTTACTATTTTCCAGGCACTGTGCTAAGCACTGAGGATACAGATAAAGGCAAAAGCACCGTCTGTCCCTGTCTTCAAGGAGCTCACATTCACCATTTTCTTGGCAAATTACAGTCTTACAGAGTTGCCTGGGAATGCTGAGAAATTAAGAAAAATGGCCAGTATGGGATAGAGATGGAACCTGAACCCAGGCCTTCCTGGCTTGGAGCCCTTTTGTCTCCATTCCACCATACTGTCTCTCAACCTAGTTACATGCCTCAAACCTTGTTTAGCAATTTTTTAAAGCCCTGTATGGCTTTTATTAAAGTCAAGAAAATACAATCCTGATAAACAGTTTATGTCCTAAACTACAGTAAACAGAAAAAAAATAACATAAGAATTATGACACTCATTCTAAACATTAAAGTCCTTTTGAGTTACTAATTGCCTTGTAGGGCATTTAATTACACAGTGAACTAGAGGAAACAAGAAAACTAGTTAGACCTAATTCTTTATCCTGATACGATAAATATGTAAAGTATGGATTGTGTCTATATACAATGAATTACAATTTTAAAGTGGAATCTCTGTACTCTTTTGTGGGATATTCTGTAGAATTTCTACATGGAAATATCATTCAAGGAATGGATCATTGTTCAGTCATTTTCAGTTCTGGTCAATTCTTTGTGACCCCATTTGGGATCTTCTTGGCAAAGATACTGCAGTGGTTTGCCATTTCCTTCTTCAGCTCACTTTACGGAGGAGGAAACTAAGGCACACAGGGATTAAATGACTTGCCTAGAGTCACAGAGCTAGTAAGTGTTTGAAGCTAGATTTTAGTTGACTGTGCCGCCTAACTTCCCCAGAGAATTGGACCATAACCTCTACCAATTTTCCTTCAATGAAAGTTTACTGTTTTTTAAAAACTGATGGAAGGCTCTTTGTTTTCATTTTTTAAAAAAAGCAATTGCAATGGTGAAAGTGTATGTGCCATACCATTTCAAATTGCTTCTATGGAGGAGCCAACACTTCAGAATATGCTTTCAATGTTTGCAGACACCAAAATACAGGCTCATTTCCACTGTACAAGTTAATAATGGAAGTTAGTCATATGCAATTACAAAAATTGGGGGGAAAATCTCCATAAACACACACAATATACAGAGTCTTCATTTTAGATTTTTTAAAATTGCATTCTGAACACTAAATTAGACAATAAAATAAGTAATGTATCACATAAGGATTTACTAACAAGAATTCCTTTTACATATAAAAAAGAATGTATGGTATAATTCAGTTTTCTTTTTAAATTTCCCAGTTCTAAGGTTCAATAATTGATTTATAAATTCCAATGAGACTTACCTGAATCCATAGTTCCTTAAAAGTTTAACAAAGTAAAATGCACTTTTCTAATAGAGTGCTATGGCCAATCTCAGTTTAAGTCTCATAATCATGTCAATCACAAAAAATACCTTAATAAAAACATTTAAGAAAAAAAGCATTCATTTGAGACATTTATAACCATATATACCAATATAAAATCTTCCCTACATCTAAGTAATGTAAATAAGATAGATTGGAAGAGAAAACTTACCAGGCTTGTAGTACACTTCAATTTGCATGTTTATTAACAGGCAGCATACAGATTTGAAGGGTACGGAAGAAGCTACTCAGCTTGTAGACACAACAGATTATGGTAAAGCTAGAGTACACTAAGAAGTTTTTTTGGTTTTTAAAAAAATTAAATGTGTTTTGCAGTTTCAAAAAAATCTCAATATCCCTCATTTTTTTTTCCCATTAGGAAAACTAAATTAGATTAACAGCACATTTCCTAACTGTGGGTAATGGGTAAAAACTATTATGATAATCACCTCTGATACTGAGGTCTTTCTATTTAGGAATTTTACCCCATATGCCCTCTCTATACCAAGATCAGGTCTATAGGAGTGAACCCCTGTTGCCTCCTAATCCCAAGTTAACACTAACTTTCTCTACACTTTGAGTTTTAAAAATGCCTACCTGTTTAAAGCTTGGCTTAAAAAAATTATTATATGTAGAAAACAAATAAAATATTGTTTAGTGTAAAAACATTTTTACCTCTCAATTATTTCCCTAATCCTATAAAGTTACTGAGTAGTGACAGGAAAAAGAAATATATGCTTATCTAAAAATACAAAACCCCCCAAAAGTTTCCAATTGCATACAAATATGTTAAATGTCCATAATGGAAAATGTCCATACTAGAGTATTCATTTACATTTTAAAGTTGGAATTAATATAACCTATAGAAACAATGTAATTTAGTGAATACAGTACTTAAGAGAAAATTTGGGAGGTCAAGATTCTGGGTTTTTTTGTTTGTTTGTTTGTTTGTTTTTTTGGTTTCATGGGTGATATACTATATTACTACATAAAAGCTATAACCTATTGGAACCTTACCTGACTTTGAAGACTTGAGGTTTTGTGTGTTTATTTTTTTAAGTCTATTGTTTATTCCAATAGATAACACTTATTGCTCTTGATACAATGGGATTCACAAACTATGAATACTTGACTTACAAAGAAATGTTCTCTTGGTTGTACCAGTCTTTCCTCACTCATATGAATTACATGACATAATGGAAGAAAAGAACCCATACTTTTTTTCTTCATGTATAGCATTCTTTTTTGTTCTGGATCTATCTATAGTTTTTTCCATCATGGTAGGCAATTCCAGGTATGGAAATTTCTTTGTCCAAAGAACAGGAACTCTTCTATAATGAAGTCTTACAGATTATGTGACCAAGGCCTTCTCGACTTTGTTCTCCCACTATACTGTGCTGACTTGCCATGTACAACACAGCAATTATTAAAGGGGGGGGGCTGAAAGGGGGAGCAAGAGACTAATTATGGAAGAACATGTTACATAAACATTTTTCATTTGAAAGAAAAATCTCAGTTTTTGTAAACAAATAATGGATTCCAACTCTTTATTTATAAAAATAGGAAAACAGGTGACATGGTAAAGAATTATAGTGTCTTTCACGTGGTTAGAGTTTAATAAATACTTGTTGACTGAGGACCATTTTTAATTTATCCTGAGCAATACTCAGAAAATTCCACAACAAAAGAATTAACAATATTCTTGAAATTCTTTATAATTGGATTTAATCTATTTGGATCCTGCTACTTGATATTTTCTGTTGGATATTGTTTAGAAACATCTCAGGAATTTAACAAATCTGAAAGGTAATGCTATTTGATGTGCTGGACTGAGCACTCACTTTAGTCAAAAGACTTTGGATGCAAAATCTACTTCTTACATGGGTCTCAGATTCCTCATCTATAAAACTAGATGGCCTCTGAAGACTTCAAGCTCGAGATATATGATTTTATGATCTTACAAGATGTATTGGCTAAACTGTATCTTAATAGCATGCCCCCCCCCCCACTCACCCAATTCTTTTGACTGGGGGCTAAGCAGAAAAATCAGGATATCTATCTTTCAAGGATGCCTTAAATCAGGATATATCCTAAATTCTTTAGAATGGTAACAGAGAATCTCACAAAGTTAAGAATATGCAAATCCAATATGCCAATTCTGAATTTCAATGTGTCATGGGGATGGTCTGAATTCCTTGGTGGTCTACTGGTTAGGATCTAGTACTCTTGCTGTCTTGGCATGGGGTCACTTCCCAGTCCAGGAAGATGTTTGCTCCTTATCATGATGGTAGAAGTGGTAAATATTCTTATCTGTCACAGAGTTTCCTTGGGCAGGGAGGCTGCAAGCTTTCAGGGGGATGAGTTTAGTGTCAAGAAGAACTCAGCTTTTTTCATCTTTTTGCACTCTGCAGGTCCTTAGTTTCTTCCTGAGGACACAGCTGCCTTGTCCAACACCTGATTAACTCTCGGTAGGGGAGATGTAATTCCCCCTGTCACTTCCAGACTCTCCTCCTCCCTCCACTGCTCAGTAACCTCTCCTTTTCTGAGTTCAGTCAAATCAGATTTATTCCCTAATCAAAATTCTAGCAGCTGTTACCTATTAACTATCTATCATTTTCTGCAATGAATTCAGTTCTTTCTCAGCCTTTGTCTCCTTCCCAACTCCTGACTTAATCATACATACTGATACTCTCAATACCCTCACCTCTCAGTTCCTCATTTCCTCTTATCTCCCTCTGCTCTGCTTCAGCTACACACAAAGAAGTCATACCTTGGATCTTGCCATCATCCATTTCAATCAATTGGAGAACTGTCACAAGTTTCTCCCCACTCTAGTCCAGCACTTGGACATTTCCTGGCAGAGAGTAAACGCTTACTACTCTTTTGCTATTCAATCATTTCAGTTGTGTCCAACTCTTCATGACCCTGTTTGGATTTTTTTTTTCCTCTGGAGGGGGAACGTAGGGCAGTTGGGGTTAAGTGACTTGCCCAAGGTCACACGGCTAGTTTTGTGTTTAGTGTCTGAGGCTGGATTTGAATTCAGCTCCTCCTCACTCCAGGGCCGGTGCTCTATTCACTGTGCCACCTAGCCGCCCCTGTTTGGGGTTTTCTTGGCAGACAGTGGACAAGTTTGCCATTTTTACTTCTCCAGCTCATTTTACAGATGACGGACTAAGGCAAACAGGGTTAAGTGACTTCGCCAGGGTCATGTAGCTACTCAGTGTCTGAGGGTGGAACTGAATTCAGTAAGATGAGTCTTTCTAATACTGCCTTAATAAATGCTTGTTTTCATATTCCCAAAACCCACTTGTCATTTCCCTCACCCCCATTCAATAAATCCTGAATCAAATACACAATCCTCTGGCTTTTAAAGTCCATTATAACTAGGCCCCTGCTATCTTTCCAGTCTTCTTATAACTTACTCCCCTCCATATACTCTCCCACCCATGATTCTGGCCTCCTTTCTGTTCCCAGAATAAGATACTGTCTTGGGGGCAGCTAGGTAGTACAGTGAAAAGAACACCAGCCCTGGAGTCAGGAGGACCTGACTCAAATTTGACCTTAGACACTTGACACATATTAACTGTGTGACCTTGGGCAAGTCACTTACCCCCAACTGCCTTGCCTTCTCCCCTCCAAAAAACAGACGCTGTCTCCTGACTCAATTTTCACTGGCTGTCCCCTACGCCTGGAACTCCCCTCCTTCCTCATTCAACCTCCTGGCTTTTTTTAGTTTCCTTAAGTCTCAGCTAAATTTTTATTTAGGACTTTCCTAGTCCTCCTTATTGTTGGTGCCTTCCTCTGAGATTATCTCCAACTTATCTATCTATCTTGTTTGTAAACAGTTGTTTGCAGTCTCTTCCATTAGACTGTAAGCTCCTTGAGAGTGGGAACTGTGTTTTGTCTTTCTTTGTACATCTAGCACTTAGCACTGTGTGTGGCACATAACACTCACTTAAAACATATTGTTGACTTGACTGGATGGTCTGGTGTGGAGATGTAGTTCCAGGTAGTGGGAAGCAGGGTAGATCTGTGATTTTTGTCAGGGATACAGAGCAAAACTCATCCTGCAGATAAGGAGACTATAAACTTACCTCAGAGAAAGTAAGTGATTTTCCCAAATTCACAAAGCTAGTCAATATTAAAGGCAAGATTAGAATCCCCGTCTCTTCTGATTCCAAATTCAGAGAACTCATTCTCTCTACAATTACACTACATCTCTTTGTGTGGCCAACTCTAACCGTTAATCAGATTTAGTCTTATGAGGATAACCGGAGTGGGAACAGACAATTTGCTCACCCCTTCCTACTCCTGCCTCCAACAAGAACCTCTCCTGTTTCTCCAGGGGAAGAAACCTGAAATACATGGCAATGGTTTCTAGATGATTAACTCTAGGAACTGCCTAATGTAGAATACTTTTCAATTAAAGTTCTGGGATCTAGAACCTGACCCACCCATCATACTCTAAGGGAAAACAAGTAGTTCCCTTATTCATATTAGAGATCTATTCCTTGTCACTAGTAATTTTCAGATACAGTACAATCAATAGCTTCCCTGGTTGGCTCCCTTCTAAGCACCCAGGTCCAGCCTCTACACCAACCCTACTTCTCCCATGTCTCTCCTCTTCCCTCACAATCCACACCCACAAGGAAACAAATTCCCAGACACTAGATACAGAGACTCCTCATCACATTCATTCTCCTTCACCATTGAAGCAAACATTCTGAAATCATGGTGATCATGATGGTTAGTTAGCTCCCAAGTAAGGAAATTTCAGTTTTGGGCCCCATATTTTATCTTTTTATAAAATAAATTGTAGTAATTTCTTTTGGATTTGTACCACTTAATATTACAATTAACATTATGTAAACTTTGGCTTATCTTTGATAAATCTTGCTTCTTAAATCCTAACTTATGCTAGTTCATTATTCCTATCCACGCCCCAGGCCCCACCCCCATTCTAACATTCTGTCTTATTTACTTTGTTAGCAATCTGGAGAATAGCACAAAACACAGCTATTTTCCTCATTCTAAGAAATGACAGAATGATGGAATATTATTGTATCATGAGAAATGAAGAATGTGAAGTATTCAGAGAAACCTGTGAAAACATAAACAGGTGATGGGGGAAGTAAATGGAACCAGGAAAATAATATTCACATTTACCACAATAATGTCAAGAAAAAAAACTCTAAAAGACATCAGAGTTCTAGTTAATTCTGTGACTAAATGTAACTTCAGAGGACAAATCATTTACCATGTCTCCCTACTCTTGCTTGGCAAAGAGAGGTAGAAGGCTATATGTGCCACACTGTGGCACAGGGCAACAGACATGGTCATATTGCTTTGTTTTATTTAACTATGCTATTTGTTATGGAAGAGGTAGTCCTTGGGAACTTTTTTTTTTTTGGAGGACAATTGGGGTTAAGTAACTTGCCCAAGGTTACACGACTAGGTTTTTGTTTGTGTGCGTTAAGTGTCTGAGGCCACATCCGAACTCAGGTCCTTCTGACTCCAGGGCCGGCGCTCTACTCACTGCCCCACCTAGGCGCCCCGGGAACTTTTTTTAATGGCTGAGAGATCAAAGTCCTATTTAAGA
Organism: Gymnobelideus leadbeateri; assembly: GCA_011680675.1. NCBI lineage: Eukaryota > Metazoa > Chordata > Mammalia > Diprotodontia > Petauridae > Gymnobelideus > Gymnobelideus leadbeateri. The sequence goes on from WOXC01000263.1 coordinate 67,183, forward strand.
TGGGAAAGTACCTGCTATGATCTTAGCACTTTACAAATATCTCCCTCACAACCATGCTGAGAGATGGGTGCTTTTATTATCCCCATTTAACAATGAAGAAACTGAGGTAGATAAAGATTATGTAACTTGCCCAGGGTCACAGAGTTGAGTAAATGCCTGAAGCATCTGAACTTGGGTTTTCTTGATTCCAGACTCAATACTTTATATACTCCTAGCAGCCTGCTGACAACTAGGGCTGTATTCATAATAAGGAATAGGTTTCAGGGAGGAGGGAAGATTTTAAAGGCTTGCGTTCTCCTAAATGTCCAAACCTGGATCGATGGTAAAATAAGGAATCAGAAAAGTATAAAATGCAATTTGTATCATGTGACAATTTGGACAAACTTCAACTTGCCTCTATCCATAAAAATATTCATGAATTAAATTATGGTCACTAGGGGGCGGCTAGGTGGCGCAGTGAGTAGAGCGCTGGCCCTGGAGTCAGAAGGACCTGAGTTCGGATCTGGCCTCAGACACTTAACCCACACAAACAAAAACCTAGCCGTGTGACCTTGGGCAAGTTACTTAACCCCAATTGCCCTCCAAAAAAAAAGCAAAAAAAAATTATGGACACTGCCAAGGAGATAAAGGAATACCAAAAGGCCAATACCAAATAAATACCAGATAAAGGAATACCAAAATACCAAAAAATACCTTCTCCATGAAGGGTGGAAGGAAAGACAAAAAAAGCTTCAATCCCAAAGTCTATATGCTATCATTATCTGATCCCTGCTTAAGTAGTTCACCGACAAATTAATTCAGTACATGTTATTAATTCCTACTTACTATGTACATGGCAGCATGCTAGCTGCTGTAGAGGATGCAAAATACAATGTGAATGCAAATAAGATATTAAACTGAATTAAACTAGATTAATAAATAGCAAACTAAGAAAACAAAAGATAATACAAAGAAACAATCTATGTTCTAAAGAGTCCAATGAATGGAGAAGCAATATGATATATAGGTAATGGGAAACATTTTGGAGTCACGAAAACCTGCAGCCAAATAGGGTCTCTGACGCATAGTACCTAAATGATCACTGGAAAGTTATTTAATCTTGCTTTGCCCCAGACAACTAGGACTATAAATTAAAGTACACATGTAGTGGGAATTTCCTTCATTCATTAAATCACAGGTCTCTAAAAACAACAAAAAAGATACCAAAAAAAGTATCAAAGAATTTTTTAAAAAGGAGAAATCACTATAGACTAGAAGGATCAGAGAAGGCTTCATAAAGGAAAAAAAGGTAAGCTGTAAAGTTTTTTCATTTCTACTTTAGAGATGAAAGAAAATCAGGCTCACATAACTTACATGACTTGTCAAAGCTTAAGTGGTTAATAGAATGGAGACTCAAACTTCAGTATTTTGATTTTAAGTGAAATGTTTCTAATACATAGACTGCCCTTGAAGAATGTAGAGGATCTATGTAGGAAGATGGTTAGAGAATATTCAGGTAAAGGGAATAGTATGAGCAAAGGCTGAAGATTAAGAATAGGAACAGATTTCTGGAAGGAGTATGTATGAAAGGCAATATGGTAAAGGGAACAGAGAGCCAACGTCACGTCACCTAGACTGGAAGCCCACATTCAAGCTGTCTCTAACACAGACTTATGTACCCAGGACAAATCACTTAACCTCTTGGTGCTCTAAGCAATTCCTAAAACTCTAAGTAACAGAGAAGGTGCCAACTTGCTCTGGTAGAAGAATTTCTTCACCAGGCTATTTCCTATACTAGTGAAATCACAAGTTTAGTCCTTTTCTCTATTAAGATATATGGCAGAAAAATACAAATATTTAAGAATTAGGGATATTGGGGAGGCTAGGTGGCGCAGTGAGTAAGAATGCCCCAGAGTTGGGAGGACCCAAGATCAGTTCTGGACTCATACTTAACACCCACACAAAAATAACTGGCCGTATAACCTTGGGCAAGTTACTTAATCCCAATTGCTTTAAAAAAAAAAAAAAAGAGGGGGTGGAGTCAAGATGGCAGAGTAGAAACAGGACTTCCGAGCCACTCCAGCTTCTACCTTCCCCAATCTATGTAAAATGGGACTCTAAACAAACTCTGGAGCTATAGAACCCATAAAATGACACAGAGAAGTTAACCTCCCACTGAGGACAGCCCGGGCAAGGAGCAGCCAGCACAGCACTCTGGAAGCCTACACCAGCCCCACATAAGCCTGAGGTTTTAACCCCAGGGCAGGCCTGACCAAATACCAGCTGGAGGTACTCCAGAACACCTGCAGCTATGGCAGTTTCCAGAATTATCAACACAGAGATGCTAAGGACAAAGTGAGAGGTCAGTGCACTGTGGACTTTGGGACAAGTAAGGGGGAGAGCATAGGCCTCTTGCCCCCAGGGCGAGAAGCCCCTGAGCCACTTAGGCGAAGCCTGCACCACGTTGCAGCTTCAGCTCCTGGCCTGCAGACTGTAGGGGAACCAGGCAATCAGTCTGGGGGGTAATCGCTCTTGCTTTAACCTTCTTGGATCTGGACTGTGGTCTAGGACGGAGGTCCTGGGGTGTATGACCAGCTTGTCAGAGCGTGTGGAGGCTTCAGAGAGGGCACCCAACCAATACCTTCAGCAGCTGAGAAAACCCAGCATTTGGGACGAAGCTCCCATGTCTAGTGGCAGAGTCCTACTGTGTCCACAAGCCCAAAAGTCAGGTAATTGAGTGGCAACATGCCCAGGCAAAAGAAAGAAAATAAACAGAATACCCCAACTTTACACTCCTACTTTGCCAACAAAAAGGATCAAAGCATGGAACAGGAGGGAGACAGTGAAGTCAAAACTCCTGCACCAAAAGTTTCCAAGAAAAATACGAGCTGGTTACAAGTCACAGAGGACCTTAAGAAGAAGATAAGAGAAGTGGAGGAAAAATTGGCACGAGAAAATGATGCAAGAAAATTATGAAAGGCGAGTCAACAGCCTGACTGAGGAAAATAACACCTTAAAAACAGACTAACTCAAATGGCAAAAGAGGCTCAAAAAGGCAATGAGGAGAAGAATGCCTTAAAAATCTGAATTTGCCAGATGGAAAAAGAATCACAAAAGCTCACTGAGGAAAATCATTCCTTCAGAATTAGACTGGAGCAAATGGAAGCTAGTGACTTTATGAGAAATCAAGATGCTGTTAAACAGATCCAAACAAATGAAAGAATAGAAGGCAATGTGAAATATCTCCTGGGAAAAACCACTGACCTAGAAAATAGATCCAGGAGGGATAATTTAAAAATTATTGGATTACTTGACAGCCATGATCAAAGAAAGAACCTAGAAATCATCCTCCAAGAAATTCTCAAGGAAAATTGCCCTGATGTTTTAGAATCAGAGGGCAAAATAGAGGTTGAAATAATTCACCAATTACTTTCTGAAAAAGATCCCAAAAAGGAAACTCCTAGGAATATTATAGCCAGGTTCCAAAATTCCCAGATCAAGGAGAGAATATTACAAGCAGCCAGGAAGAAACAATTTGAATATTGTGGAAACATAATCAGAATAACACAGGATCTGGGAGCTTTTACACTGAGGGATAGAAGGGCTTGGAATATGATATTCCAGAGGGCAAAGGAGCTGGGATTAAAACCAAGAATCACCTACCCAACAAAACTGAGTATCATGTTTCCGGGGAAAATATGGTCATTCAGTGGAATAGAGGGCTTTCAAGGATTCTTGATGAAAAAACCAGAGTTAAATAGAAGATCTGACATTCAGATACAAGAAGCAAGAGAAGCTTGAGAAGGGATAAGAAATCATAAGGAACTTATCAAAATTGAACAAATTACATTCCTGCATGGAAAAACAACTTATGAAACTTTTCTCAGTATGAAAATAGTTGAAGAAGGGTATATGGGCATATGAATACATATGTGAGTGTGTGAATATATGTTTACAGGTATACATAGATAGAGGGCACAGGACCATTTTAACAGGAAGGGATGATACTTAAAAGATGAAATGAAGAGGTGAGAGAGTAAGAATATAATGAGAGAAAATGGGAAGAGACAGAATGGGGTAATCTATCTCATATAGAAGAGGCAAGGGGAAATGGTTGCAATGGAGGGGAAGAACAGGAAGGCAAAAAGGCAAAACCTTATTTTCACTGAATTTGGCTCAGGGAGAGAATGGCATACATACTTAATAGGATATCTCACCCTACAGAAGAGTAGGGGGGAAGGGGATTATGGAAGGGCGGGCAGGCTGGGGAGAAGGGAAGTTGGAAGCACACACTTTTGAAAAGGGACAGGATCAAAGTAGAGAATAGAACAAGTGGTGGGAGGTGGGATAGGAGGGAAGGAAATATAGCCAGTCTTTTACAATATATCTACTATGGTAATGTTTTGCATAGCTACTCATGTACAACATATACTGAATTGCTTGTCTTCCCAGAAGGGTGGGTGACAAGGGAGGAAGGAAATGAATCTGGAATTCAAAGTTAAATTCAAATGGTTACAAATATATAAATACTATTATTAATACTATTTTACATGTAATTGGGAAATAAGATATACAGGTATTGGGGCACAGAGATCCACCATGCCCTACTGGAAAAGTCAAGGGGCGTATGGGAGAAGATGTGGGAGAGAGCAGATTGGAGAAGGGGATATCCTGTGGGGCCGCTATTTTGGGGTGTTGGGTAGGGGAAAAATGGGAAAAAATTGTAACTCTAAATCTGGTGGAAATGAATGATGTAAACCAGAAGTTAATAAAGCATTTGAAAAAAAAAGAATAAGAGATATTCCCCAATAAATGATAAAATGATCAAATGATATGAAGCGGAAATTTTCCAAAGAAATGTCAACTATCACTAATTTTAAGAAAAAATCCTTTAAATCACTAATACAAGAAATACAAATTTTAAAAACTTTGAGGTTTGACCTTAAAACCATTAAACTGGAAAAGAAGAGAAATAATGGGAATACCCCATATTCGAGGGACTAGAAAGGAAAGAGACACTAATTCACTATTGCTGGAGTTAGAGATTGACTTGGTCCTTCTAGCAAGTCACTAAACTTTGTTTGCCCTTTGAACCAACAATCCTATGAATAGGCACACATCCTCTCAAAGGTTCAAAAGGCAGAAAGAGCTTACATGTCCAAAAACATTTGTTGCTATGCTTTTTATTGTAGTAAGTAACTGGAAACAAATTGGTGTCCTTCAGTTGGGTAAAGAGCTGAATAAATAATATTGTATTGTAAGAAAAAATGAAAAGAATGGATTTAGAGGAACCTGAGAAGACTTGTATGAACTGATGTAGAATGAAGTGAGCAGAACCAGAGCAATTTATTCGATAACCAGTACATTGTAAAGAAAAAATCTGAAAGGCTTAAGAACTTTGAATAGTGGACTACTACAAGTCTAGAAGTCTATTAATGAATTACCTCTCATCTATTGGAAGAGAGATGCTGGACTACAGATGCAGAAAGAAATATACATTTTCAGACATTACCAATGTGTTAACTTGTTTTGCTTGATTTGTTATAAAGGAGGGCATTTATTATGGTACAGGTATTTTGAGTTGAGGGTAGTGATGTGAAAAGAAAAGAAAATTGATAAAATATTATTAACATGCATAGAAAAAAGGAAGTTCAGAAAGGGTCAGTGTTCAGAAAAGGCAATGTTGGCAACAGTAAAGAAGAGTTTATTAAGTGCCTATTATGTGGGAGGGATACAAAGAAAGGCAAAAAAATAGGCTCTGCTCTCAAAGAGCTACGTTTAAAAGGGTCAAACGACACGCAGATAGCTATGTCTAAGTATAAGATATACACAGGATAAATATGGGATAATTTCAAAAGAAAGACATTAAGGGAGACCAGGAAAAGCTTCTGGTGGAAGGCATGATTTTAGCTAGGACTGCAAGGAAGCTGGAGAAACCAGGTGGCAGAGATGAGGAGGAAGAAGGTTCCAGGAATTCAGAACATTCAGTAAATATGAAGAGAGTTTAGGAGATGGAGAATCTTGTTGAAGAACAGCAAGGAGGCTTACAGATCATAGAAAACATGGAATGAAGTAAGGTGTAAGACAACTTAGTGTAAAGACAGAAAGGGGCTAGATTATGTGAAGGGCTCTTTACAAGTGGATTTTTATATCTGACCTGGAGATATTATGGAGTGATTGGGATTTGTTGAAATAGGAGTGACATGCGCAGTCTTATGATTTATAAAGATGATTTTGATAGCTGAGTGGAGGACAGACTGGAATGAGGAGAAACTTAAGGCAGGAAGGACAACCAGAGGGCTATTCTAACAATCCAGGCATGAGGTGATTAGATATTGTGTAGTTGAATTTATAGATCTTGACAACAGACTGAATATTGAAGGGAGGGTGAAGAGAGACTGAAGAACTGAAGATAACACCTGGGTTGAGAGCCTAAGTGGCTGGAAAGATGGTGGTACCAGTCAGAAAGAGAATTAGGCAGAAAAATAGAGGATTTGTTTGTTTGTTTTGAGGGGAAGATAATGATTTCAGATTTGGAAATCTTATGTTTAAGATGTCTACAGAATATCCAGTTCAAGCTGCCATTGGACAGCTTATTAAGGTAGTTAGAGATAGAAGGCTGGAGGTGTAGATAAGTAGATCTTAGAATCATCAGCATAGAGATAATAACTGAATGCATGGGAAGTAATATGATAACAAAATAAAATTGTATACAGGGAGAAAAGGGACTGGGACAGAGACTTGAGGAACACCCAAAGTTAGGAGGTGTGGCCTGTGTGAAGTACCAGGGAAAGGGGTTGAGGAAAAATCAGGATTCTAAAAAAACTATAGAGAAGAGAGAATATCGAGGATGAGAAGGGCTCAAAGGCTGAAGAGAGGTCAAAAGAATAAGGACTGATAATATGCCATTGGAGGCAATTAAGAGATCACTGATAACTTTCAAGAGGGGAATGATGAAGTAGGAAGCCAGACTCCAGACGGTTAAGAGAGTGAGAGGAAAGGAAGCTCAATGGGAAAGAGAATGGGTACAATGAGGATGGATGGATCAAATGATGATTTTTTTTTAAGTATGGGGCAAGATGAGCACATTTATAGACAGCAAGGAAGCAGCTAGTAAATAGGGAGAGTTTGAAGATTAGTGAGCATAAAGATAGAGACAATTTACGAGGGAAGAAATGCGTGTGAAGGAGGATTGCCTTTGCAAGGAGAAGGGTTACCTATTCATGTGAGGCAAGAGTAAAGGATAGCAAGGGAAAGTACCTGAGTGACATGAGATGAGAAAGGACATGAGGGAGCTCTCATGGAATGGCAGCGAGGATAAAAAAACAGCATTAGGGATCCTAAGGCAAAGGGAAATGGAAAATAAAAAAGATGATTAGATAAAGTAATTTCAGAATTGATGAACATGGAAACATAACACTCATGAGTGATGGCAAGATCAAGGAATCAAGTGCCAACATGGCCCTTCATGTTAGATTTTAGATATAATTAAATAAACAAGGTATACATAATAGAGATTCATGGTTTAATACAGGTTTCTTTTTCTGTCCTTTGTATATAACAGTGATCATGTTTGTCAAGTTCATAATAAATAACAGACGAGAACAGTTAAATGGCATCTTTAGTTACCAGAAGTCTCTGGAAATGAAGTAATTTCATTAATTGCAAAACAATCTTCTACTTGTCCAAGGAATGTGTGAACCAGTATATTTTCAGAAATAGGACATAAGCATTTTTATATCAAGGTGATAAAGTATTTCATTTAGTTGAAGTATAAAAGAAAGGAGAAAAGTTGAAATGATATCATGGTAGAAGAAAGATTAGGAAGCTAGACATCTCAATGGTTTTTCCTTAGCTAGAGCAACAGCTTTCATTTTTTTTCCAGATGTTGTAAATTCCTAAAATATCTGAAACATATCTTAAAGAAGAGAAAAAAGGAAAAGAAAACACATTCCAAATATAAATAAATCATTTTTCAATTATCTGAATTTGCGATTATCTATAACCCTGCTTCTCTATAACAACATGGACACTTAAAATTTAATTCTTATAAAGGAAACTGTCAGAAAACTTTAGGTTATTATATTGCAGACCACACAACTCAGAACTCTTCCTGCTGGTTTAACAAAATAAAATCAATGCTGAACTAAGACTTGCATATACATGTTTTTAACAGCCAAGAGAAAATATGTTGTATTTTACGTAGGTGAAGTACAAGATGTGGATTAAAGTAGTTTGAACAGCAAGCTAATCTTGAAGTGAATGCAAACATATACAAACGTGGTAAAAACACACACCTGTGTGCCAGAAGCTGAGGGAAAAAAAATTCTCAGGAAACCACATACAAAAAACACCCCAAATAACAAAAAACAAACAAATCAAAATACCACACCCATAGACTATTAGCAAAGGATTTGTTTTAAAATGATTGGAAAAGAATTTATGGATTGATTTAGAAGTACAAATTTCTAAACTATACAATAAAGAATGGGAAAAGGTTTCAGAAAAGATCAACCGGGGAAAATGAATGATCCCTATGCTTAAAATCACATTACTCATTTTGATTTGTTCTTTTATTTAAAAAAGTAAATGTCCTAGATCCTGTGGCAAATTATTATCTGTATATACTAGAATGCTAGTAATGACAAAAATGCATTTATAAATCTTATAAGGTGTATGTAAATTTTGTAATCAAAGTTTATTAACTAACAAACAAGACATATTATGGGGCAAATTAGAAAAAATCAATTGAGGAAAGTCACCTGAAGAAAAAGGCACAGACATTATGTGACTTGTCCAGGGTCACATAGCTATGAAGTGGCCAAGGCAGGACACTTCTTAGCTGTCTAGGCTGAATAATCTTAGTGTTTCAAAGCAGCTTATAACCTCTTCTGTTTCATGGAAGTGATGCTGAAATAACAGCTCCACCTATACTTAATAGATTGGTAGGTTCTAAAACAGGTTATATAGACTTGAAAAAAGTACCATACACACACACACACACACACACACACACACACACACACACACTATTTTGGTCCAGAAAGTCTCTCCCCACTCCAGGTCATCCTCTACTCAGCTTATGATCTTCCTACAGGCCAGACTGATCATCTCACTCCCCTATTAAAATTCCAGTGATTCCTTGTTACCACTAGGATCATCATTAGTTGTCTTGACATTTGTCAAGACTGGACTTGGATGACTCAGGAAGAGACAGTGCCTGGACTTGGATGATGCAGGAAGAGACAGTGCCTCGCTTAAATCCAACTCACTCAAAAGTTGAGACATCACTCTATGATATATCTCTGTTCCTCTTTGAAAACACAAAAGGAACAATAATAACAACCTCCAAAATCAAATATAAAATCTACTAGGTCTTTCATAACCTGGTCCCTTTCTATCTTTTCAGTCTTCCTGCATTTTACTGTCCTTAACATACTGTACCTTCCATGACCCCTAGCCTTCTTTTCTGTGCGTTGTTACTGGCTGGCCCCCTTGGAATTCCCTCCCTTCTCACCTCAGCCTCCTAAACTCTCAGTTAAATCTTCATCTTCTACAAGAATACTATCCAGGACGCCCTTAACATTAGTACCTTCCCTCTGAGATGAATAATCTCCAATACATCCTGGATCTATCTTGCTTATACACAGCTGCTTACACATTGTTTCCATCATTAGACTAAGGTCCTTGAGAGCATGGACTGGTAATCTGATCTTTTGATCGACCTATTTTTTCAGATGGTTCTAGTGACTGCTGTTATATTTATATCTTGAGGTCTGCAGGTACTCTTCCTTCATCCCTACCTCTGGTTATCATTTCCCTTAATATTTTAGAGCTCCTGTTTTTCCAAATGAAATTGGTTATTATTTTATCAAGATCTGTAAAGTATTCCTTTGGTAATTAGATTGGTGAAAGCATTAGAAGTGCAAATTAATTTTGTTAGTATTGTCATTTTCATCACATTGGTATGACCTAGTCATGTCCACTGAATATTCCCCCAACTATTTGTTGTTCTTTTCTTTAAAAAGCATGTTACAATTAAATCTATACAATTTTGGTAAATTGATCCTCAGATATCTTGTTTATTTTTTAGGGTATAATTTTGTAGCCTGCAACTTCGCTAGAGATATTATCTTGATTAGTACTTTGTTGATTTCCTAAGATTTTCATGTCCCCAGTAAATAGGGAGTCATATCTACTCTTTATGCTTTAAATTTTTCTTTCTCTCTTCTTATTGCTATTGCTAACAGTTCCAGAATGAAATTAAATAATAGTGAGGAGAGTGGGAATCCTTGTTTTATTCCTCTACCTATGGGAAAAGGAAATATACATTCTCATTGTATATGATGCTTGCTTTTGGTTTTAGATATTTTTTATATTTAAAAAGTCCCTCTAGTCACATAATTTGTATTTTTTGGGGTTATATTTTGTAAAGATTTCTTCTGGCTCTAGTGAGATAATCATGTGGTTTGGGATATTTTGGTTTTTAATTATATTGATTCTTTTCCTAATATTAAGCCATCCTTGCTTCCCTGATATAAATCTAAATTGGTTATAATGAATGATTTCTTGAATAAATCAATGTTAGTCTGACAGAATTTCTTTTAAAATGAATCAATATTCATTAATGATATTGACCTATTTATGCCCTTCTTGTCTTTTAGCCTTTCCTGGTTTAGGCATTAAGACCAGATTTGTCCCATATAAAGGTTTTAATAAGGTTCTTCCTTATTTTTGAGAACAATTGGTGAGCATCCCTACTAACTATTCTTTAAATGTCTCACAGTTGTGATCCATCAGGACCAGAAATATATATATATATATATATATATATATATATATATATATATATATATATATATATTTTTTTTTTTCCTCCTTGAGTAGTTTCTTTTCACCTACTTCTAATTTCATTGTCTGATAAAGGCTTATTTAAAATTTCTATCTGGTAGTATTCTGAGTTATGGTATTTTGAATTTTTAAAGATATTTTATTTCTTTGATGTTCTTAGCTTTGTTAGCCTATAAATGTATAAACTAGGTTCTGATATTTCTTTTTATTTGTTCTGGTTTTATGATTTCACCTTGCTCATTTGCTATTTTATTAACTTTATTTTCTGTCCTCTTCTTTTTAATCAGATTAAGTCACTAAAGATCTGTCCATTTTATTACTCTTTTCAAAGACCCAGCTTTTTATTTTATTTCTCATTTTATAGGGTTTTTTAGATTCCAGTTTAACAATTTCTTCTCTGTTTTTATCTCCTATTTTGTGCAATCTTAGTTCTAGTTTCTAAAAATACATATTTAGTTCATTAATCCTCTTAAATTTTTTTTTTTTTTTTGCTAATATATGTTTGAAGGGATGACTTCTCCCATGAGGACTGCTTTAGTTGCATCCCAGAAATTTTGGTATTTTATTTCACTGTCATCATTCTCTTTCACGTAATTATTGTTTCCATGATTTGTTTCCTGGGTCACTCACTATTTATTTCATTTTTGTCTCCTTTTTAAAGTATTTTTGTTATTAAGTGTCCTTTGCATGCAATCCCTGAGCCAATGACTGTAAAGGACTGCCTTTTCACATTTGTTTGCAATATCTCAGTGCCCTAATACATGGTCAGTTTTTATAAAGGTTTTACATGGTGCTAAGAAATACATGTATTCTTCTGTAGAATTTAGAAGATGCCACAAAGCTTTTAGCTCTAGTCTCTCCAACAACTTTTTAAGTCTATATTTTCCCTTTTATTTATCTTTCTGTTAAACTCATCCAAAACTGAGGAAGGGGCACTTAAATATCTTGACATTATTATGTTATTATGTATACTTGTAGGCCAGTTACTTTTTCATTTCTGAATTTAGATGCTAAGGCATTTGGAGAATATAAATTTAATACTGATAGTAATTTTCTGTCTATAGTTCCTTTCAGCACAATATAGTTTCCTTGTTTGCCTCAGTTTTCAAACGTTTGTTTTTTGTTTTGTTGGACAGCAGGATTGCAACTCCTGCTTTTTAGGGTTCACTTGATATAATAATTTCTCCCCTGCAAGTCATTCTGTATATATCTTTGTTTTTTAAAATGCATTTCTGCTAAGTATCAAGCTCATTGGAATGCCACAAAAAATATGCAAACTAGCAGATAAAACCTGCCTAGACACTCAAAAGTTTCATATACTAGGTTAGCAGCATAGGAAAGAAAACAAAAGTACAGGATGAAAGAGAGAATGAAGCAAGAAGCCATGTTACTTTAGTGACTTGTCAGATGTGTCAGGGGTGGCCTCAATGTTTTGAACTTGAGTGGTCTCAATGTTTTGAACTTGAGTGAATAGGAAAATGATAGAAACTAGAAATTCAGAAGAGGGATTGAAATGGTATTCATTTTTAGAAACACTGAGTTTGAGTTTCATGTGGAGATATGTGGAAGACTGGAACTGAATCTTAGGAGACTATTAGGTACTAGGGATATAGACAGCTGTGAGAGTTAAAAATCATGCAAACAGAAAAAATTCCCAAGTGAATTGTAGTTTGAGAAACATGATTCTGGAGCCTAATTTGCAAATCACCGCTCTACAAAGGAGCCATATGACTTCAGCATACCCAGTACAATCTAGAATAAAACACTGTAAAACATAATTTATAGGTTTAGAATACTTATTCCAGGTTCCATGTAAAAGGTTGTAACTTATCTCCAAGTGAACTGGGTATCACTAAGGAGCAATAATGTCTTTTTTTTAATTAAGGAATAAAAAACTAATTATTTACTATAGCAATTCTAGCTTTAACAATTAACTGAAAAGCAGCTAAAACCACTTATGTTTTAAAAAATTAATTTCACCACATTCTACCCCTTCAACAAGCTTTCCTTTGCTTTTTGGCAAGTACATTTACCAATGCAGATGGCAATCTTGCCTCCTCCCATTTTTCCCATCTTCTTATACTTTATTTCTCTCCATGCACTTAAATGGTACAATAATACTGACCTTGCTTGCTCCTCCTAGCTATAAGCTTTTGCACTGGCTGCTGCCCATGCCCGAAGTGTTCTCCCTCCTCTTATCTCTGCCTCCTGGCTTAATTCCAAGTTCAGCTAAAATCCCACGTTCTGCAAGAAACCTTTTATAGTTGCCTTTAATGCTGGTGCCTTCCCTCTAAAATTATCTCCAATGTATCTTCTATATATCTTGTTTGCATGTTTTCTCCTCCAACTCATGGTCATCTCCCAAAAGAAAAAAAATAGACATTAATATTATCAATTTACAAGTCCTATTCAAGTCTTATTAAAGATGCACACACATGGTTCTTTTTTTTTCTTTTTGGAGGGCAATTGGGGTTAAGTGATTTGCCCAAAGTCACAGGACTAGTGAGTCAAGTGTCTGAGGCTGGATTTGAACTCAGGTCCTCCTGACTCCAGGGCCGATGCTCTATTCACTGCACCACCTAGCCACCCCCACATACATGGTTCTAAAACATATTCTCAACTGTTAAAATACAGAGGAAATCAGTTTAATTCACCTGTTAATTTATGGACTAGCATATTATACTTACTATCTAAATGTTCTACTATGAATGCAACCTAATCAGTTAGAGAAACTGAATAAATTCTAGGCCAAAATCCATTAACCACAGTAAAATCCTTAAAGAAAAACTATAGATTTAATTGTATTTATTAGCATAATTATTTGGTTCATTTTTAGTTCACTGAACTAAATAAACAAAAGCTAGATCTTTAAAGGGATGAGAAAAAGAGGCAAAAGCCATCAGTAGATAATTTTTAAGTGAATTTAGGTTTTGGACTTGAGTTACTGTCAGAAAGCAATGTGAACCTCCTGGACCTTTGCTGTTTTGTAACCTAGAATAAGGAAGAAATATGCTGTCACTATATTGCTCACCATAGTGGTAAAAGCAATTCTATCCTTCTAAACCATCTCCTTTATATCTTCTCATTCCTTTCTGAATGAAAGAATAAAAAAGGTGGGAGGAAAAAGAGAAGTGATGGCACTGAATCTTATTCACTGCTATTTCCTAGGACTCTACTCCTAGAGCATAATGATTCAAAATTGCACAGGGTAAAATTTTGTAATACTGAAGATAAAACTAGGATTCCTCATCATGACTAAAACAAAACATTTAGAATTCTGTAAATTTTTTGTTCCCACTGAGAAGTTAATTATATTATGCCATGTCTGGGTTAATAAGAAATTATTATAGTCTAAAATTTTAACATTTCTATAGTCTATAAGAAATTATTATAGTCTAAAATTTTAACATTTCTGATTTTTAAGTAGAACTTTTTTGAAGTTCAAGCTCCAGGTCACCTGCAAATTGCATACAGATAATACATGCTTCAAGCAATGTTAGCATTAACTTGGATGGTTCTTAGCCAGTTCTAGCAAAAACACAAGTCTGGTCCTAAAATCTAAGGAAAGGAGTTTGATTGTCTCCGCTTCCTGCTCCTGAACCCTGCCCCTTCTCTTTAAAAGTGGGAAAAAGAAAAGACGTTAGATGAACATCTATCTAAGAGGTAGTCAACAATGTTTTCAAGGAACAGATATTAAAAGCAACATTAAAAATATTACTGATATTTTCAGGAAAACCAGTACACATACTAATCTTTAAAACTGCTACTAACATTATTTTAAAAAATTAATAAATAAAAAAATAAGAAAACATCAACAATAAACAAGGAGTCTGATAATGGGATCTATATGAAAAGAAACATAAAGTGACACTGAGTGCTCAATTGGTGAATAGTATTTGCACAGTGCAGAGCAATGGGGAAAAAAAAACCAAACTATCAGTCCCATCTATTAGAACAAAAAAGAGAGGAGAAAGGTACCTTCAGAAGCCACTAATGTAAGGCAGCAGGAAACTCTCCTGTTTGATTCCCTACAACCCATCTGCCTGGAGCACAGGAGGGACACAATCAAGACAACAGAAACAGTGTCAATATCCTGTTGCCCAACTGGAACATGATGTCATAGAACAGCAATAACTCTTCAAATTTGTTCACTTATCTATATGTGGATAACTGGAATTTACTATAAAAAAAGAGAACTGCCAACTCTCCTGCATTTCACGGGGATTCACTTGGAATCAAGAGATTCCTGGCTTCCAATCATTGTTTTGTTTTTTCCCTGGGATACCAGGAAGCAGCTGTGTGTAGTTACTGTGCCACCTTGTGTCCATGCCTGGTATTTATTTCACAGTGACCAAGAGAGGGAAGTGGGATGTTTATGAGGGAAGAAAGGGAGGTGATGCACAGAAACAGTACTGGTTATTCTTTTGTATACAACTCACCTTTCCCAGATAATCATCTCTAATGAAAGCACACTAGATTAATAAATAGGAATCATTGGATCCATGATTTTTGAAAAGTGGCTCCTTCCTTCACAAAGCCCAACTGAGCCACTCTTTTCTCATTCTGTACAATTCATGCTACCAACTTTTCACAAATCCTCTGTGGCAAACTTATATACAAATAAAATCTCATTACAACTTGGAGTTCTATATGAAGCTACTTCTTCCAACAGCGCTTTGTTGGGCTAATAAAGGTAATTTTATATAGCAAACACTCTGGTACCTGTCCAAGGAACCCTTAAAAAAGAACTTGAAGGAGCTGGCACTGCAGGTGGGAAAATGAGAACTAAAGTGAGTTTTTATCTTGACATAAAGTTGTAATTATCCTTCAAATCTTCTTACTCCTCCACTGAAAAAACCACATGAGATCTAAGTCCTAAATGATTCAGGACCTAGGAGGAAAGAGATATTAAATGTGTGTCCATGATACCCTCGTCTTATTGGGTTCAAAGGATTTCTTTTCATTTACTAAACTATCATATACAAACTGTCTAATATTTTATCTTTACATTAGATTTCTGCAATATTTGTTTTAACAAAATAATCTGGTTGTTCCTATAGATATTATACTGGAATGTTACCTGTATGTAAATGGAACCCAGATATTATCATATGCCACACCCAATTTCCTAAGTTCCTGGGAGGGCTAAAAAAAGTAAACATATGGAATATCTTAATAAGCAAAAATTTAACCTGATCATATTTCCTTCCTTTATTATTTTCTCTAGCTCCCTTTAAAAGTTCCTTGTGGTTTCCACTCTACTCTTAATTCAAATGTCTTAGGCACCTCTTACACTACCATACTTGCTTATTAAGTCTACTCATCACGTTTGTTTCCTAAACAGTGCTCTATCACAAAAATATCTGAGTTCCTTTCCCTATTCTTCTTTTATTTCGTACTTCTTACGTAGAGCTCAAAATGTCATCAAGCAGTCTGATGAATAGCAACAAAAGAGAAAAAGGAATCAAGTCATGAACTGTTTACCTACGCTTGCTATTAAATTAAAAAAAAAGGAAGGGATTACTTTTAAAGTGTGTAGAAAGGGTGCGTGTCTAGTATGGTTAGAAACCCACCTCTACAGGGTCAGAGCCGTACACAGCTTTCAAAAGTTTCTTTTAAAAAGGAATATTGCTGTGTCTGGAAAAGGAAAATAGTTATCCGTTTATATGAGTACCTTATCTGTGTGTATCTCTCAAATAACAGAAAAAGTCTAGAGTACTTAAAGTAGCTTGCAAAATATAATTTAATGCTGACTTATTATAAACTGAGCTATGCTCTTCCTTATTTTTCTTCCTTTGATTAACAAGCCTAATCCTAACAGTAAATTAATTAACTTTTTTTTTTAAGCAATTGGGGTTAAGTAACTTGCTCAAAGTTACACGGCTAGTTATTATTTATGTGTGGGTGCTCATTGTCTGAGGCCGGAACCGATCCCGGGTCCTCCTGACTCTGGGGCCAGCACTCTTACTCACTGTACCACCTAGCCACCCCAATTAATTAATTTCTAAAAGGTTTATAAACTATTTTAGAAAACCAGAATGTAGTTTAATACACAAGAGTAATTTTAGTTCATAAGATACTATTTAATAAATGTTATTGTTGATATGTTACAATTCATTTCCTACTTTTAAAAATCATTTTGCATGAATCTAAAGGTAGAAAATACAATTAAAAATTCTTATTATATGCAAATTAAATTTAATAACAAAATTGGAAGGCAAAAATTAGTGTAACAGAAAAATTGGATATGGAGGAGATTCACTCTCAGAAAATTCTTGGCAGCATTTTCAGCAAGTCACTTCATCTCTAAGTGCTTCCCTCTAAATCAACCAATCAATGAGCATTTATCAAGTGCCTTTGTGTCAAGAACCGTGCAGAGCAAAGGTTTCCTCATCTACAAAAGGAACATAATACTATTTGTACTAACTACCTCACAAAACTGTAAGCACTGTAAACTTTAAAACAGCATACACATGTGGGTTATAATTATTAAGCGAATAGCAGCATGGAATATTTTTTTAAAAATATATTCCAAACTTATTTGAATAATTTAGAAAGAATAATTCTTGTCTCAGAGACTTACTAGTTGTGCCACCCTGGACAAACCTTAACAAGAGGTTAAATAGCTCTATTTGTCCGTTTCCTCAACTGTAAAATGGGGATAATAACAGCACCTACTACTCAGGCTTCAGTGAGGATTAAGTGAGATAGTATTTGTATAGCACTGTGCAAACCTTAAAAATGCTATATAAATGCTAGTTATTTTTACCAAATAAAAGTTCAAAATAATTATTCCTGAGTCTTCTGGATAAATAGGGGAAGGTCTAGCTCCTAGCCATTCTGGAACACCTATTCATGGGGCTCCTTCCCAGAATCTCCTGGGGCTTCCTATAATTCCACTTCCAAAAGTTACCTCACCTGAACCTAACCATCCTTCTCTCTAAACTTTTCATCAGAAGCCTAAAGACTAGGGATGATAATATTAGCCACCTACCTGCAGGGGGCAGCTAGGTGGCCCAATGTATAGAGAGCCAGGTCTGAAGACAAGAAGACCTAAGTTCAAATCCAGCCTCAGATACTTATTAGCTATGTGACCCTGAGTAAGTCACTTAATCCTGTTTGCCTCAATTTCCTCATCTGTAAAATGAGCTGGAGAAGGAAATGCAAAGCACTCCAGTATCAAAGAAGGTCACGAAGAGTTTAACATGACTGAACAACAACCTCCTTGAAGATCAACAAATTCATATCCCCTCATATCTTCCCCATCTCAGTGATTCTGAACTCCAAGTTATTATTGCTCAAACACCATTCTCTATCTCTCCCTCCTCCCCTCAAATGCTGCCCACAACTATTCCCTAATTTCAAATTCCCCTCAACCCAACCCTAACATGACACTTTTTGCACTCCCTCTTGATGCCATACCTTGGCCACCCTTTTCAGCACTAGTTGTACTTTTACTTCCCCCACTCACTAGCTGAGGTGGGAGACTTGGATTTCTCCTGACTGACCAACAACACTTTTAGGCTCTCTCCTTCTACCATCATTCAGTAACTTGAGTGAATTTTGGGGTTCACTCAGTGCATATCTACTACCCCATCAAGCTTTTGGTAGCTTTTGTTTACCAACCTCCAGGAAACTCTCCTTCCTTCCTCAATGATTTCAGTGCCTGGTTCACAGTCTCTCTTCTCTCTAACTCCTGCCCTGATATTATGGAACTTCAACATATATAGTGATAATTTCTAAAATAACTTAACCTCACAATTCTTCAATACATTAATTTCCCTTAATCTACTCTACCACACCACTTTAGCTACATACAGAGATGGTCATACCCATTTTGCCATCACATACAAGTGATCTACTTCCAAGTGTATGAGCTCTGAAATTCCTTATTTGATCACAATCTGTTGTCATCCCACACTACTCTCTCTATGCTGCAACCCCCCATCCCTGTTCTTCATCCTCAATTTGACCTCCAACCCTCTCACCCCTCAGTTCTTTCCCAGATTATCACCCCTGCAGAGGCTACACTTTCCTTCCTTTTCCACCTTGACCCTTGGTGAACTGTCAGCTGTGAACTGTCCTCATCACTCAAGTTCCTTCCTCCTATATCTTCTTGCCAGTCTTGCCCTGGTAAACCTCAGCCTTAGAGTACTCTCATCATCCTAGGGATAACAATAGCACCTACCTCATAGGGTTGTTGTGAGGATCACATTAGATGACTTTAGTATAGGAAATGGCATACAGTAGGTGCTTAATAAGTGCCTATTCCCTTCCCTTCTCCCTATCTGCTATCTTTGCTCCTACCCCCCATTTACTGTTGAATGAAGATAGAGAAAATCACAAAACTGATTGGATCCACTACAAATTTGTTACATAACCTCAACTGGGTCCTCTTTATGGCAAGACAATCCCTTATTTTCCCCCCACTTTATAGTATTTTATTTTTTCTCTTCCTTCCCTACCCCTTCCCAAGTTGGCAAGCAATCTGATATAGGTTATACATGTACAATTCTATTCGACATAAAGAACAAAAAAAGATAAAATATTATGTTTTGATCTACATTCAGACACCATACATTTTTCTCTGGAATGTGGATAGCATTTTCCATTGTCTTTTGGAGTTGTCTTAGATCCTTGCATTGCTGAGAAGAGCTAAGTCTATATAAGTCAGACATCAAACGCAGCGTTGCTGTTTCTATGTACGTTGTTCTCCTGGTTCTGCTCACTTCACTCACTGTTGGTTCATGTAAATCCTTTCAGGTTTTTCTGAAATCTGCCTAACTGATTCACTATTCCACTCACTAGTGGTTTTTCCAAATCTTTTCATCCTCCCTCCTATCTCCCAAGTCTACTTCTCTCCTTACTCTCTCAGCTGAGAACTTTGTCTCATAATTCACTAAAACAATTGAGGCCATTCACACAGAGCTCCCTCTTCTTTTCTACTCATGTCACATCACTTAGATGCCTACCCCCACTATCACCTTCTTTAACTTCTGCCTCACATGAAGAGGGGCTCCCTCTCCTTGCTAGGGCAAACCCCTCCACAGGCCCAAGGGGATCCCATCTACGCCATCCCACCTTTTCCAGTAGACTGTCTCCTCTTATCATCCTTATTGTCTCAGTATATTAACTGTTTCCCTTCTGCCTACATGCCCATGTTCCCCTCACTCCGCCCTCAAAAAGCCCCCACAGGATCCATGTATTCCCAATAATCCTATCTATCTATCTGTCTATCTACCTAAATATGTATATCCTCCTTTTTAAGTGACTCATTTATTTGAGAATGTTCTCTACAAATTTATCAATACAATCATCCACTTCCTTTTCTCTCACTTTTTTCTTAACCCTCTGTGGTCTGGCTTCTGACTCATGGATTCAACTAAAGCTGCTCTCCAAAGTTACCAATGATTTCTTAATGGTTTTTTCCCCCTCAAGTCTTCATCTTTCTAGACTTCTCTGCAGCCTCTGACACTATCAGTCACTCTCTTCTCCTTGATACTCCCTTCTCTCTAGGTTTTCATGACACTGCTCCTTCCTGTCTGACAACTCTTCCTCAGTCTCTTTTGCTGATCTTTATCCAAACCATGCCTACTAACACTGTCATGGGTCCTCTTCTCTTCTCCATACGTATTATTTTAGTTGGTGATCTCATCAGAATTCCATGGATTCAGTTATCATCTCTACTTGGATATTTCTAAGATCTGTTCTCTCCTAAACTCCACATCTCACATCTCCAACTGCCTACTAGGCAGCTTGAATTGGATGTTCTATAGACATCTTAACCTTAAGATTTTCAAAACCCTGTCTTCTTCTTAACTTCCCAATTACTGCCAAAGGCACTATTATCCTTCTAGTTCAGCAGGCTCTAAACTAGGTGTCATCCTCTCTCACCTCCTATATCCAATCTGTTGCCAAGTCTTGTCAATTCTACCTTAACAAGGCCACTTGTTTATGATAACTTCTCTCTTCTGACCCTGCCACCATCCTATTGTAGAGCTTCATTACTTTGGGTTCAAACTATTGCAATAGCTTTCTGTTTTGTCTCTCTGCCTCAAGTCTCTCCCAATACACCAGTCCATTTTCCCTCAGCTGTCAAACTGATATTCCTAAAGCACAAGTCTAACCATATTACTCTGTCCTTCCTCCCCACCTCGCCATTCAATAAACTCCAGTGGCTGTTACCATCAGGATCAAATATAAAATCTCGTTTGGCTTGTACAGTTCTTTATAACATGACTCCTTCCTTCCTACCTTGCTAGTTTTCTCCTACCTCACTCTCTTCCACTTGCTCCACAATCCAGAGGCACTGGCCTCCTTGCTGCTCCTACCATAAGACAATCTGTTTCTTAACAGTGCATTTTCATGGGTTGTCCCAAATGCCTAAAATTCTCTCCATCCTTATCTCTGCCTCCTGACTTCCTTCAATTCCCAGCTAAAGTCTTACCTTCTATAAGAAGCTTTTCTCAGTCTTCCTTATGCTAGTGCCTTCCCTCTAAAGCTGTCTACAATTTATTTTGTATATATCTTGTTTACATTGAGTTGTTTGCATATTGTCTCCCCCATTAGACCATGAGCTCCTTGAGAGCAGAGACTTTTTTTGCCTTTATATCTCCAATATTTAGCACAGTATCTGGCATATATACCTTAACACTAACCTAGTAAGGTATTTAGTAAGTGTTTATTGACATAACCAGACCTCTAGGAACTTAGTGGAGATTTTTTTCAAGTAAGGTAAATTCAGTTACCTTTTAATATAAATTTGTCTCTTCCCTCTCCCTTACACTCTAAGTTCTATAGAGCCTACTTTCAAAAGATCTGGCTGGGCTTTGGCATTACTTCCTGATCAATATTCTGAATTGAGGTTTTACTGTTTTGGTGGGTCTTTGGTAGTAGGGTTGACTTCAAAATTATATTTTTCTCCCTTAGGTGAGCATTGCAATTCTTTTTTTTTGTCTTTATTAATTTGTTTGTTTACTTTTAGTTTACAAGATTCAATTCCACAATTCTTTGAGTTTCAAATTTTCTTTCCCTCCCTCCCCTCTCCCCGGCCCCCATGACAGTATACAATCCAGTATAGGATCTGCAAATACTTTCACATTAGACATTAGTCAGGTTACAAAGGCGGATTGTATTAGATGGAATGAAAAATGGTAAAGAAGAAATAAAATCAAACCAGAAAAAGAAAAAGATCAAGAAGTTTGCTTCAATCAGGATTCAGACTCAGTTCTTTCTAGTTCTTTCTCTGGATGTAGACATCTCTCTCCAACATGAGTCTTTTGGGATTGACTTATATCACTGCATTGCTGAGAAGAGTCTAGTCTATCATAGTTGGTCATCACACATATGTTGTGTCTGTGATTGTATACAAATTTCTCCTGGTTCTACTCTTCTCACTCAGCATCAGTTCGTATAAGCTTCTCCAGTCCATCTGCTCCTCACTTCTTATAGCACAACAGTATTCCATTACATGCATATACCACAACTTGTTCAGCCATTCCCCCATTGATGGACACCCCCTTCAATTCCAATTCTTTGCAACCACAAAAAGAGCTGCTATGCTTTTGTACATATGGGTCTTCCTCCCACTTCTATGATCTCTTTGGGATATAACCCTAGAAGTGGTATGAACATGCCAATTCTTGACCTGCTTACCTGACAAAACTGTCATGAGGCTCAAATGAGGTAACATTTTAAAACGGTTAGTACTTCACAACTGCAAGGGCCTATGATTTTATTACTGTGTGTACTGCCTTGACCAGCAGAGATGTTTAACTCTTTATAAGCCTGTGGCTGAAAAAAAAATACATTTCCTAGTGACCAACCTTCCAGTGATGAGATTGACTTTCCAACAACTAAAGGAAGTCTATCATTGATCTATACTTTAAGCCTTTCCAGACAGGTATGACATGCCAGAACTTGTCCTAGAGATCCAAAGGTTAGGTTATACCACGACAATGTCCTAGACTGAAATGCAGTGGAGTCCTATTCTGATCTCATATAATTTTAAAACTATAAAATCTTATGGGGGGCAGCTAGGTGGCGCAGTGAGTAGAGCACTGGCCCTGGACTCAGAAGGACCTGAGTTCGGATCCGGCCTCCAACACTTAACACACAGAAACAAAAACCTAGCCATGTGACCTTGGGCAAGTTACTTAACCCCAATTGCCCTCCAAAAAAAAAAAGCAAAAAAGTAAAATCTTATGCAAATATAAGATTTTGTTCATATTTAAATTAGTTTTACAGACTCTCAGACTTGTTTTAAATTATAAGTCAACAAGAATTGTACAACATACCCGACAAATGGTCATCCAGCTTTCACTTCACAATTTGATTTCTGACACCTCATTTTAACAGAAACCAATGGTCTTCTACTTGTCAAATCTGACAGCCTTTCCTCAGAACTCATCCTTCCTGGCCTTCATGGATTAGACAGTGCTCTTTACCTTCTCCTTCTAGATACTTCTCCTACTCTGGATTTTAGTGACAGTGATCTATCTTGTTGCTCTCCTCCTCCCCCCTCCTCATCTGACCATTCTTCAGTATCTTTAGCTCATCCCTATCACAACCTCAAACGCAAGTGTAGCTAAAGGTGTCCTATGATTGCTTCTTTCCTCTCTTCTACATGACCTCATCAACTCAATTGGGTTTAATTTTCATCTTTACATGGAGACTCCCGGGTTTATAGACAGTTTTATTTTTATTTTTCTCTTGAGCTCCAGCTTTGCATCATCAACTGCCCACTGCCCATTTCAAATAAGGATGTCCTGAAGGCATCTCAGGCTCAATACATCAATAACAATTCATTATATTTACCCTTGAATTACTTGTCCCATTTCCAAATTTCCCAATTTCAGTCTGAGGAACCACCATCCTTCCATCCTCCTAGGTTTATAACCACAACTGTATCACTTCACACATTTACTCTACTGACAACTATTGTGCCTATCTTTACAACATCTATTGCATATCTATGTTCCCTTCTCTCTACTCCCACCTATTATACCTCAGAACCTCATCATTTTCTCATCTAGACTATTTTTGATAGCCTTGGTTCTCCCTGCCCCCTGTATTACAACACAGCATTCCTTCTTCTTTAGTAGTGCTGAACTCAAATAGAAACAGATCCCTCTAGGCTACCACATACTGACTTAGAAAACCACAAATTAATATCTATGCATTATTTTTACTCATTTTGTTAAACATTTCCCAATTACAATTTAATCTGCTTTGTGGATGCTTTTTATTTCTATGAACAAATACAAACACCTCTGCTTTTTAAAACATTTCACAGCTTGGTCCAAATTACTTTTCCAGGCTAGTTATACTTTAAGGTCTAGTCATCCTTACCTTCTTACTTTTTCAAACCTGACATTCCACTTCTGCTTTTGCACTAGCCATCTCCTATTCTTGAAATGCACTTCACCCTATCTACCTGCCTACATTAAAAAAAAAAAAAAGAAACAAAAACCACTCCCCCCCCCAAAAAAAAACCTGTTTGCTTCAGTTTCTTCAACTATAAAACGTAGATAATAACAGCACCTACCTTGTTGGCCTGCAGTAAGAATCAAAATGAGACATTTGTAAGAGTGCTTAGCTTAGTGCCTGACACACAGTAGATCTACATAAATGCTTATTCTCTTCCCTTCTCTCCTCTAGTTTCCTTTAAGACTCAGTTTAAGTGTTACCTCATACTTGAAATCAGTCCTGATACCTGAGTTGCTAGTACCCACTTCCATTACTTTGCATATTGATCTATATATGTAGATATATAAATATCTACTCAGATAAACTGAGCAGGGTGCCATTCTAAAATTTCCGTTTTTGGATAATTCTAATTGTTTTTATTATGTTGAGTTTTAATACATCTCTTTGGAACTTCTGCCCACTGCTTCTAGCTCCTATGGGGCCAAGGAGAACAAAATCTCTCTTTCATGTAGTAACATTTAAAAAAAAAATACTTGAGGAAAGAAGAGAATCTGAGGGTTAAGGAAAAAAACTAACAACTTTGTATCAAGCTTATCTGATAAAGGTCTATAACCAGGAAATGAAAGGCCTTAACATAAACATTAGTAGTCAAAGGATAAAAAAGTTTTCAAGAGAGTAATTATAAACTACAACCAACCATATAAAAAAGTACTCCAAATCACTAACATAAGAAATGTACATCAAAATAGTTCTGAGGTCTTACTTACTTCCAGCCCACTGGCCATGATGACATAAGATGGAAATGGTCAATAATGGAGGGACTAAAGAAAAAAAGACATACTATTATTGTCAATGGATCTATGAAACCGTCTAACCCAGGGGTGGGGAGTCTGTGGCCTCTAGGCCATTAGGTCCTCATATGTGGCCCTTTTTGACTGAATCCAAACTTCACATAACAAATCCCCTCAATAAAAGGATTTGTTCTGTAAAACTTGGACTCAGTCAAAAGGCCGCACCCAAGGACCTAGAAGGCCACATGTGGCTCCAAGGCTGCAGGTTCCCCATCCCTGGTCTAACCACTCTAGAAATAATTTGGAATTATGCTAATAAAGTGACTACTATGACTACTAATCTATACTCTTTAACTCAGGGATCCCACTTCTAATAATATATACATCAAAATATAGGAGTACCTTTTGAGGTAATAAAGAGATTTAAACAAAGCAGATGCTAGTCATTAGGAAATGGCTTAAATTATGGGACATGAATATAAAAGAATAATACTATATAAGAAATTATTACTATGAAGAATTCAGAGAGACACAAGGTAAAACACATGAACTGATGCCAACTATATTAGCAGAAACAGGAAAACAATGTATGCCTATGATGATGTTAACAAAATAATAAATCTGAATTTTATGTATTTATAATGACTAAACTTGTCATCAGTGATGAGTTGAAAAAATGTAGCTCTGTTTAGCTTTGCAGAGATGGTCTTAGAATAGGAATGTATAATATTTTATATACTATCAGACCCAATTTATATGTTGGGTTTGCTGAAATTTTCCCCCTCTTAAAATCTGTGTTACAAGGGATGACTTGCTGTGAAGCAGAAGTATTACTTGGGGGTATTACTTGGAAATGAAGGTGACAAATGACAATAGTCTTTTTAATAAAAATCAAATCAAATGCTTTAGCAGCTGAAATATTCCTCCTCTCCTCCCCTGCCCCACTTTTCTTTTCCTGGCTTTAGTTCCCTCAAATAAGGGAACTAGACTTCTCAGTATCCACATCACTCTCCTCTAGGTATTATCCAGTTTTTCAATGACTGCCTAAATTGTAGCACCCAGAACTAAACAAAATACACCAGATCACATCTTACAAAGACAGAATACAGGGAAATCACTGCTCATGGTGTGTTCTGGACACTATATTTCTCTTAAAGTGGACTAATGTTGCCACATTGCAAAGCTAACCTAGACTGAGTGTGCAGTTCACTAAAAACTCCAGATCTTTTCGTCTGCTTTCCTTCAGCACACATCAAATGAGGGAACATCATGAGTATTAGGTAACTTTCAAAATTTTCTAAGTCACAAAAGGGAATCTGAATTCAGTCAATTACCACTATAAATCAATCTTCTGATGGGGAGTAGTCAGTCAAAATGCCCATAGTCAGGAAATGGAGTGTCTTGTTCAAGAAATGAGCAAAGAGGCCAGTGTCACTGAACTAAAGAGCATGTGTGTTGAGGAAGAAGTAGAAGGGTAGTATATGACATAAGAAGAGTGGAAGGATGGAGGGAGAACAAATTGTGAAGGACTTTGAATGCCTGGAGGTGACAGGAAGCCATTGGAGTTAACTGGGAGGTTGGAGGGGGAGTGACATGATCAGACCTGGCTTTAGGAAGAACACTGTCAGTGGAAAATAGAATGGAGTTGGGGGACACCTGCGGCAGGCAGATCAATCAGGACGCTACCATAACAGTACAGCTATGAGGTGATGAGGGCCTATGCCAGAACAGCGGTAGGGTCAGAGGAGAGAAAAGGAGATGTTATGAAGGCAAAATACATAGAAATTGGCAACAGAACAGATAATAGGGAGAGAGAGAGTGAAAAGTCAAGGATGACACCTACATTGCTAGCCTGAGTGACTAGGAGGATGATGGTGCCCTTAAAAGTAAGAGGAAACTCAGGGAGAGTGGAGGCTTTCAGAAAAGGTAATGAGATCAGTTTGGGATATCTTAAGCTTAAGATGCCTATGTGACATCCAGTTTGAAATGTCTAATAGACTACTGGAGATAACAGAGAGGTTAAGGCTGGACAAGTACATTTAAGAATCATCAATCTAGAGATAAATGGATCTATGGGATCTGATGACATCACTAAGTGAAACAGTATAGAGGGAGGTGAGAAGAAGGCTCATGACTTAGCCCTATGAGATACCCATGATTAGTGGATGTGAACTGGATGAAGAACCAGCAAGAGACTGAGAAGGAGCAATCAGGTAGGTAGGAAGGGAACCAGAAGATAGACTGTCACAAAGACCTAGAGAGAAGAGAGTACCAAGAAGAAGGTAAATAGCAGTATCAAAGCAAGAAGGATGAGGATTAAGGAAAAGCCATTAGAGATTTAGTAACTTTGGAGAGAGCAATTTTGGTTTAATTATGGGGTTAGAAGTCAGTTTACAGAGTTATGAGAGGAAAAGAAGTGGAGGCATCTATTACATAGAACCTTCTCAAAAAGTTTTATCACAAAAGGGAGGGGAGAAATGGGTCTATAACTAGTGGAGATGAATAAATCAAGTGAGAGTTTTTTGAGGAACTGGGGTGTGTGAGTGAGCGTAGGAAATTGGACATGTTTTCAGGCAGAAAAGAAACAGCCAGTAGATAGAGACTGAAGATAAATGAAAGGAGGCAATCTGCTGGAGAAGACAAGATGGGAGGAACCACTTGTAAATGTAGTTGTTCAGTCATTAAGTTGTATCCAACTCTGTGACCCCATGGACCATATGACACCAATAGCGTCCATGGGATTTTCTGGGCAAAATACTAGAGTGGTTTGCCATTTCCTTCTCCAGTGGATTAAGGCAAACAGAGGATAAGTGACTTTCCCAGGGTCACAGAAATAGTAAGTATTTGAGGTAGGATATGAACTCTAGACTTCCTGACTCCAGGCCTAGTGCTCTATACACTGAGCCACCTACCTGCCTCTGTAAATATAAAGGGGTGGCCGTGGCATGGAGAAGGTTCACCTCATTATGTGAAACATGGGTGAAAGAAGAGAGAGTGGCAAAAGGCATCTGGGTGGTGTGAGATAAGGAGGAGGGAAAAGAGAGCCCTCTGAGAATGGCCTAATTTTTTCCATTAAAATATGAAGCAAGATTCTCAGCTGAGAACAGGGGAAGAGAAGACATGAGGGTTTTGAGGAGGGATTAAAAAGGTTTAGAAAAGCCTCTGTGGAGCAGCATGTCGAGTTAATTAGGGAGGTGGAAAAGGACTGCTTTGCCAATGATGAGGGCTCAGATGATGTTATATAAGAAATTTTTAGTTGACCCAGTCAGTACATTTTCATAAGTTTCTCCAATGCTTATGATTATGAGAGGAAAACAAGTGGAGGAATCTATTACAGAGAGATTTCTCAGAAAATTTTATCACAAAAGGGAGGAGAGAACGGGACTATAACTAGTGGAGATGAATAAATCAAGTGAGAGTTGTAGTTGCTGTTCAGGTAGTTCAGCAGCACTTTTGTAGAAGTAAAGGGAGTGAGGGTGAGAATGATACAAGACTAAGGCTTGGTAGCACAAGATCTGTGATAAGATATGATGATGAACAAGAGACTCAAGACAAGAGAAAGTATAGAGTTGAACTGATTCACAAAGGGGTCAAAATGGGGAAGAGAGAAGAGTGTAGCTAGTGCAGAGCGATGACCTGAGGAAAAAGTAAATGTTGAAGGGATCAGAGGTCACCATGTAGACAAAGAACAGGATCTGGGGTTGCAGGACAGAGAAACAGGTAGAATGACAACAGATTGTGATGGGTAAGGGAACTGCAGTTACAAACATAGAAGTGAGGCATTTGTGGGTTATAGCAAGACCAAAGGTATAATCGCATATAGCTGAGATGGACCGCAGGAGTAGTTCACAGGACAAGGATAAGTTGAGAAGGAGTTGGGGAAGAGAGAAAGACTGTGAGCCAGGAAGTGCATTTACTGAGGAAAGAAGGGGAGTGTCTTGGAGGCTGGCAAACAACAGCTACCAGAATCTTGATTGAATGACAGATAGGCATTGAATGATCTCAAAGGAGAAAAGATTACTAAGTAATAGTGGTAGTGGGAGAAATGATATGCAGAGCTGGGGGAAAATAAGTGAAAATAAACCCAGCGATAGACAAAGTCTCCAAGGAGGCCGTGTCATCAGAAACGAGCCAGATCTTAAGAGTCAGAAGATGGAAGCAACAGAAAATGAAGAGATTAAAATAAAAGCAAGTTTTCTGCCCGTGGAACATGTATTCCAGACAGCACAGTGTATGGAGTGGGAAGCTTTAGAGTGAGAGACAGTGAGGCAGTTGAGTTAAGGGCAACACAAAAGGAAGGAGATAGGATAATACAGTTTAAAATGGCAGATATGGAAAGCATCTATTTTATCTACATTACACAGTTTTATTTGTAGTCAATTAATGAACTACTTCTGTTATTAAGAACCAAACTCTATTTTTGTTGGTTCTCTCAAATTTTTGCTATGTTTAATTCAGTTCAAACAACAATCTACTACACATGATGCACTAGACTAGGTACTGGGAATACAAAAATGAAACAAGATATGATCTCTGCCACCTAAGAGTTTTATAATCCATATGGATTACAATAAATTATACAGACAGCTATAGCATAACTTCTATTCTAGTTAAGTGAATAGGAGAGAATCCAAACAGGGTAATATATGAGATTTGAGAGGGCTATATAACCTCAATAAAGCCCTTAAATGACAATGATTCTCTTTTCCTGCCTTCCTCGAAGGTATGAGTAGATACTGCTCTTACTACACATTGTGCATTCCAAGGCCAACTAGTTCTGTTTGGGCAAGTGAATGAGGAAGGAGAATCAGTGATTAGTAAGATCTTAAAGCTACCACATACTTAGTGATATTGCTATGACTACATACATCCAAAAGAGACAGAGGGAATTTTCCTTCTACTATCTATAGGACATTCCCAACTAGATTTTTTTCTATCATCTAAAGCAAAACATGACAACTCAAGATTTTATTAAGGAACAACATTCCCTGAACATATAAGTAATAATCACTGCCTTGAATTTCAAGAATTTTTAAAAAAACATAATTTATAAACTTACTAGTATCTTCTTTTCCTTCTCAATTCTTTTCTTATTTTTGCTTCTCAATTAAAGATCTCAATAGTCATTTTCCATGGGAAAAAAGTAAAATAAAACATAAGCTGCTTCCTCCTTTGTGGGATGGAGGGTGTTTGCTCCTTTACTCTGGCAAGTTCTTCCTCCTCTTCCTCTGTGGTTTTATGAAAGGAGCACTAGGCTAACAAAAGACTTAGGTTTGAGACTTAACTTTTACTAATGGTCTTTGAGCAATTATCTTTTGGGTCTCAGATTACTCATCTGACAAATCGGCAGGTTACACATGACGAATATCCAGTTTTCAAATCCCAAAATTCTAAGATTCAACTTTCCTTTTAAGTATTCTTTCTTTCTAACTTCAATAGAAGCTTTCAATCCTATTCTCTAGCTTAATGCTTGATTAAATTCCCTCCTTCCCTTTTGCATCTTACCCCAATTCCTTCTCTCTTAGGTAGAAAGGTAAATTCCCTTTCTCCTATTGTATTAAACTCTTTCCTCTATATACCATCTCTCTTCCTTAGACTCCATGTTTAACTTCTGCCACTAACATGGCACTTAATAATTCAGCAAATGTACAAAAACTTATTCTGGTAGACATAAAGTTAATGAAGACATAGTCTCTGCCTTCAACTTGCTTACAATCTAGTACGAGATAGGATGGAATAAATAAGGGACTGAACATAAGAACTACTATGTAGTAGTGAGCTTAGCATAAAATTATATTGACCTCAATCAGAAAAATTTTGTGCCTTTAACCACTTTACAACTCTGAGGTAAGAATTAAGAAGGTGGTTGATTGGGGATTTGCAGAATACTTCCCACCCCAGTGTAGGCCCTCATCAGCTCATACCAGGACTATAGTTGATTAGCCTAACAGAAGTTTCTCCTCTCTCCAAGTCATCCTCCACTGAGCTATGAAACTGATCTCTCTAAGCACAGGTCTGACCATGTCACTCCTTGACTCAATCACTTTCAGAGGCTTCTCATCACCTACAGGATTAAATAGAAATCTGTTTGACATTAAAAGCCCTTCAAAACCTAGGCCGCTGGACTTTGCAGCCTTCTTACACCTTATTCCCCTCCCTTGCTTCCCCCCATGCTTTTTGATCCAATGACACTGGCCTCCTTGTTACTGCTAGAACAAGAACTCTATCTCTTGAGACTCCAGGCATTTTTACTAGCTGTCTCCCATGCATGGAATACTCTCCCTTTTCATTTCAACCTCCTGGTCTCCCTGACTTCCTTCAATTTCCAACTAAAATCCCACCTTCTACATCTTTCTCTACCTTTCTTGATCCCCTTAATTCTAGTGCCTTCTCTCTATTGTTTATTTACCGTTATTTGCATTTTGTCTCTCTCCGGAAATCATGAGCTCCCCACGAGTTCCCAACCCATTCCCTTGCTTCTCAAAAAACATATCCTTTCAGCTCTTCCTAACATGGTCCCTTGATTCTTTCCTCATATTCCAGTTCATCACTCTTGAGTTTCCTTTTCTTTGAGCACAGAATTTGGATGAATTCTTGCTGTTAATGTTGTAGAAGAGGATATTCTTCAGGCATGTGTTGGACAAGGTAAGGTCCCTTCTAGCTCTGTGATTCTCTGATTCCCTGTGTAACTAATCTTGATCTGAGGGTTATCCATTTTGACCCTGAAACCTTCTTTCACTCTTGAATCCCTTTCCTTCTCATTATTCCATTATTCACTTGCCATATGCCACAACTGTGCTAAGCACTTGGGATACAAAGTGACACAGCTTAACCACTCCTAAAAATGGAGAAAATAATACCTATACTACCTACCTCACAGGGTTAAATGAGATAATGTATATGAAATACTTTGTCAACATTAAAGTGCTACATAAATATTAGCTGTGCCTATTATAAGTAAAAGGAGACGTTCGTGAGAGTTAAGGCAAAGGTCCTCTAAGTCAGAGGTATGAGAAAGGTTAACAACATAAATATCAAGTCATGGAGGATGAAGACTGGAAATCAGATAGGAAGACTAAATCAGGGGGCAAAATCAATGAGTAAGGTTTGAAAAAGAGTGCCCAGATGCTTTGAGGAGATTCAGAATTCCAAGAAACTGTGAAAGTATCATTACCCATTCCATCAAGGTTACATTACCAAGGCATTTTGGGTGAAACTCTGTCCTATCTGTGGTCATTACTATGGGCAACCAGTAGGCAACCAGCCCCAGAATAGGGGAATTCTAGTCTCCAAAGATGCCAGTATTTTATTGCTAAGCTACGAAAAATATGGCACCATTGCCATCCAGTCTTCCTATCTGACATTCATAGAATTTGGGTAAACAGACCCTACCTTTTTAACCACAGTACAAGAGACTTTCAAGTCAAGGGCTTCATAAAGTATTATATTCTGTTTCTTTGCCCTCATCTCCATTGAACACCCTTCCTTACAGAAGGCACAATGCCTCTTCCAGCCTGTTGCCTGATGCCTTTATTCATTCTCCCTCTACTCACCTGCAAAAATAGATGGTTCTTCTGTTTTGGTGAGAGTCTGGTATAAGAACATGCAGTTTCTTTACTCTGTATTACCCACCTTCATATATTTCAGTGTGATGTGAGACCCTTACACTAACCAAGATTTCACCATCTGTCTGGAGCTCTGATATAAAGTTCTTTCTGTGTTTTTCTTCCTTTCTTCTCCCTCCCATTTACAGATCCTGTTCCCTACTTACCATACAGCCTTATCCTTAACCACTTTGGAACCCACTCACATAAGCTCCTTTGGAGGCACATACTCTCTCTAGCTTTTAGTTCCCCTCCCCCCAAAAAAGAAGACTGGAAAAATGTCTATACCTCACTACCACCACACACACAACCAGCATTTATGGGGTGCTTTAAGTTTGCAAGGCACTTTACATGTTAACTCATTAACATAGAAATTGAACTGGCAATAAAATCTGGGTATCTGTGGCAGGGAAGGGGGACTGAGGGATGTGGCATCCCCCGTCCCACAACAGATCCTGTTCTGTATATTTACTGGGTCCCAATATATCTACTTCTCCCTAATTCTTCTATCCCTCTCTAAGAAACCTCCTTACCCAGTACAGAACTACTATACTAGTTTTAGATTTAATATAAATAAAGTAAATAGGGACAGATTCCTGGGTAGAATAAAAACAGTGACAATCAATAGAGCTGCCAAGTCATCAGAACCAGGAATGGTGCTGTGCTAAGATGGAAAGAGGTAACAAAGACTCCCAAATTATCTTCTATTCCCATATTTATTTTAAATACATGTGATCATCTCCCATGATAAAATATAAGTTCCTTGAAGACAAAAATTTTCTTTCTTTAGCAGCTTACACTGTGTTTGGTTTATAGTAGGCACTTAAAAAGTGTTTCTGATTAATTGTTGAGGGTATATTCACTAGCAAGAACTTGAAAAGGAGGATTTCTGAGTAATAGCATCACAACAAAGGTGTGGAATGCCTGTGTGAAGCAAGAAGAGTGCTATCTTTCTCCAAACCCTTGAGTAAAGGAAAGACGTAAGAAAAGCTTCACTCAACTTTGAATAGAGTGATGAAGAATATGGTATAGTTAGGGGAAAGTCAAGTTTCATTTAATAAAAGAGATGGAAGTATATGAGGAAAGACCACTTATATACCAAAATGTTCATACTATCTTGTAAACAAGATAGATGTTTGCCCACAGTGAAACAGCTAGCAGGAAAAAGATACAGTATACGTATGTATTGAAATATTATACAATTAAAAATGGAGGAATTCATAGAAACATGGGAAGAATTTTAGAAACTGATGCAGAATGAATCAAGCAGAAACAAAAAAAAACTGCACCATGAATACAACATGAATGAAAAGACGACTAAAAAAGCTGACTTTAGTAACTGAAAAACCAAGCAAAGTCACAGAGAGGAGATAATGAAAATTATCTCCCTCCTATTCATGGGAGAAGAGCAGAGGACTACTTTACATATATCATCAAATATGAATATATTTTTATTTAATTGCTCTTTCCCCTTTCCCCAGACTAGGCTATAAAGACAAAAGGCATCAATACATTTATCTTAATAATAAAAAAAGTAAGCCAAAAATGTTTTGCAGAAAAACAGTATCTAATAATACAGGCAACATTCCATACCCATAGTTCCCTCCCTCTCTACTTAAAGAGTGTTTATCATCTATTCTTTAGAACCAAAGCCAGTCATATTTATTTATCTCAGTTTATATATGTCTGTGTGTGATTTTCATTTACATTATTGCAATAGTATAATATTGTTCTGCTCTGTTTACTTTCTATACTCTTCAAAGTTCATATCAGTAATCTAGCCTGTCAGCATCTTTTGGTATCCCAACTCTGTCATTCGTTGTGTAAGTTATACCTCACAGTTCTGTGCTACCTGACAATTTGCTAAGCACATCACCTATGTGTTTATCAATACCAGTGATAAAAATATTAAACTACACTTAGCAAAACATGAATCCACTTCCTTCCAATAGACAATGAATTACTAAAGACTACTCTTCAGTCAGGGTGGAGCCAAGATGGCAGAGTAAAAGCAGGAACTTGCTTAAGTTCCCACTCCAACCACCTCCAATACCTGTAAAATATGATTCTAAATAAACTGTAGAGCTACAGAACCCACAAAGTGACAGAGAGAAACAAATCTCCCACTGAAGGCAGCCTGGCAGGCCCACAGGAAGGGTCTATAGCACCAAGCTGGGAGCAGAGCACAGTCCCGAGTGAGTCACTTGAACCCAGACCCGGGATGACCCCAACCAGCAGCACAGACTGATCAAAACAGACTTCAGGAGAGTGAATCACCAGCAGCTGTGGTGGTTTCCAGACTTCTCAACCCATAAACTCCAAAGAGAGAGTAAAAGGTCAGTAGGGAACTCTGTTAGAACTGGGTGACTGAAGAGCATGTTGAGCCACTGCCCCTAGAGTGAGAGGTGGTAGAGGTGCAGCAGCTATAGCTGCTGCCATTTGGCTGCCTCCAGAGCTCCTGGCCTGCAGATCATAGGGGGATCAAGTGACCATTCAGAGGGAAATTGCTCTTGCTTTGACTTGCTTGGATTTGGATTGCTGTATTGGGTGGTGGTCCTGGGGTGAGGCACACCAGTGTGTCAGAGCTTGTGGTGGCTGTAGAGAGGGCACCCTCCTCCTCATAGTTCTGACAACTGCAAAAACCCAAACAACTTGGGACACAGTTCTCTCCACTCTGGATACAGAATTCTACCATGGCAAAGAGCTCAAAAGTCAAGTAATTGGCTGGCAAGATCAGTAAACAAAAGAAGTGCAACCAGACAAAAGAATCCTTTTTTTTTGGGGGGGGGGGACAAAAAGGATCAAAACATGGAACCAGAAGACAACAAAGTCAAAATTCCTGCATCAAAAGCTTCCAAAAAAATGTGAACTGATTACAGGCCATGGAGGAGCTCAGGAAGGATTTTGAAAATCAAGTAAGAGAAGTGGAGGAAAAATTGGGAAGGGAAATGAGAAAGATGCAAAAAAATCATGAAAAGCAAGTCAACAGCCTAGTAAGGAGACCCCAAAAAATACTGAAGAAAATAACACCTTAAAAATAGACTAACTCAAATGGCAAAAGAGGCCCAAAAGCCAATGAGAAGAATGCCTTAAAAATCCAAATTTGCCAGATGGAAAAGGAATTTCAAAAACTCACTGAAGAGAATAATTCCTTCAAAATTAGATTGGAGCAAATGGAAGCTAATTACTTTATGAGAAATCAAGATACTATAAAACAGATTCAAATAAACTGGAAAAAAAATAGAAGGCCAATGTGAAATATCTCATTGGAAAAACCACTGACCTGGAAAATAAATCCAGGAGAGATAATTTTAAAATTATTGGACTGAAAGCCATGATCAAAAAAAGAGACTAGGAATCATCCTTCAAGAAATTCTCAAGGAAAATTGCCCTGATGTTCTAGAACCAGAGGGCAATATAGAAATTGAAAGAATTCACCAATCACCTCTTGAAAAAGATCCTCCCCAAAAAACTCCTAGGAATATTGTAGCCAAATTCCAAAGTACCCAGATCAAGGAGAAAATATTACAAGCAGTCAGGAAGAAACAATTTGAGTACTGTGGAAACACAATCAGGATAACACAAGATCTAGCAGCTTCTACATTATGGAATTGAAGGGCTTGGAATATGATATTATTAAAATTAAATTAATATATTAAAATTAAAACCAAGCTATTCAAAGGAGCTAGGATTAAAACTAAGAATCACATACCCAGCAAAACTGAGTATAATGCTTCAGACGAAAATATGGTCATTCAATAAAATAGAGGACTTTCAAGTATTCTTGATGAAAAAACCAGAACTGAACAGAAAATTTAACTTCCAAATATAAGAATCAAGAGAAGCATGAGAAGGTAAACAGGAAAAAAAATCATAAGGAACTTAATAACACTGAACTATTTACATTCCTACATGGAAAAACAATAATTGTAATTCATGGGACTTTTCTCAGTATGAGGATAGTTGAAGGGAATATATATGTGTGTGTGTGTGTGTGTGTATTTATACATGCATATATATGTATGCATAGGAAGGTGTATGTGTGTATAAATACATATGTGAGTATGTTTATGTGTGTACATGTACACAGACAGAGGGCACAGGATCAGTTGAACAGGAAGGGATGATATCTAAAAAATAAAATTAAGAGGTGAGAGAGGGATATAATGGGAGAAGGAGAAAGGAAGAGATAGAATAGGGTAAATTATCCCATATAAAAGAGAGAAGAGAAAACTGTTACAATGGAGGGAAAGAGCGGGAAAGGGAATGGGTCAACCTTACTTTCATTGAATTTGGCTTAAGGAGGGAATAACATACACACTCAATTGGGTATCCTACCCTACAGGGAAGTAGGGAGGGAGGGGATAAGAAGGGGGATGATAGGAGGGAGGGCAGATTGGGGGAGAGGGTAGTTAGAAGCAAACACTTTTGAAAAGGGACAGGTTCTAAGGAGAAAATAGAATAAGCGGGAGGTGGGATAGGATGGAGGGAAATGTATAGTTAGTCTTTCACAATATAACTGCTATGGAAACGTTTTGTGTACATGTACAACCTATATTGAATTGCTTGTCTTCCCAGTGGGGGTAGGGGAGAAGGGGAAAAAGGGTAAAAATCTGGAAATCAGGGCGGATAGGTGGCGCAGTAAGAGCGCCAGCCTCGGAGTTGGGATGACCCGAGATCAAATCCAGCCTCAGAAAATGAGCACCCACACATAAATAATGACTAGCCGTGTAACCCTGAGCAAGTTACTTAACCCCAATTGCTTAATAAAAAAATATGAAAAAAAATAATAAAAAAAAATCTGGAAATCACAGTTTTAAAAAGAAATGTTTAAAAAATTATAAATTCAATTTAAAAAGATTACTCTTTGGGTTGGATTATTTAATACGTTCAAAATCATTCTAATGATGTTATAGAAGAGCTCACATCTCTAGATTTTTTTTTCAAAAATAGCAAGACTTTACCCATTTGCTTTGTAAAAATCTAGGCAAATTATACCTATAGCAACTACAAACTTATTAACTGTAAGGAAAGGAAATGAAGTTAGTCTGGTATAACTTGTCTTATTTTTTTTAATACATTTCACTTGTCATAGGTTCAAAGATTTAGCCTTATGGATCATATGGATCATAGCCCAAAGGGACTGCAGAAAACATGTAGTCCAATCCCATCATTTTTTACATGAGGAAATCAAGGCCAAGAGGTTGTAAAAGATTTGCTGGATGTCACACAATAAGCAATAGAGCCATGATCCAAACCCATTTTTATGATGCTAAATCTAGGTTATCTTCCACTGTATCATGCTGTCTTTCAGCATGAAACTAGATAAACTATAGGCACCAACAAGGCTTTCCTCTTCTTTTAGTTTCTACAGTCATTTCTGGAAATACCTTCCCCTCCCCCAACTAAAACCTCTCTCAAAGAAAAAGTTAAGCAAAAATCCTCAACACAGAAGCTGTGCTTGACAATACAACATTCCACCCAAGAGAAGGAAGAATGCTTCCTTACCTGTTCTCTAGGTCCTTTAGTCATAACCTATTGTTGTTTGTTTTTAATAACCCCTTTTCTATATGGGCATCCAATTAACCATCCTTAACTGTCCCTTTAATTATACGATCTAAGGATTTGACCAGAAAATAAAGCTAACTTCTTTTTTTCTAAATCAAGTCATCTGTTCTAGTCTTCTAACACCTTCCCTGTTCCTCTATGGCTTGGCAATAATAGCCACCACTTTTTTTTTTTTTTACTCAAAAACAGTTTATCTGGACCTGGTGACCTGAAGGACAGCTAGATGTTCTCTTAGCATCTCCTTATTTATCAAGACTAATGAAGTAATATTCTGTTTAACTTGGGAAAAGGGCACAAATGGCTGGGTTAGCCTCAGCCAGAAGGAAAGATATCTCATCCTCAGAAACAAAAAGGAAGGAGGAGAGAACAGATGAGCCCAGAGAGACTTTGAGGCTGAGAAGGGCAGGAACCCAGATGGTCTCAATCTTCTTAGTAAATTATAAGGCAGGTCATCAGCTCAGAAGAGTTGAAACAGAGGATCTGAGGAGAAAAGGCCTAGATAGGACTTGAGGAGAGTAGGAAAGGAGTTAAGTAACACATAAAATGTTTGCTAATTAGCAGTACAGCATAAGTCTATCAAAAACAACATTTCAGGGGGTGGCTAGGTGGTGCAGTAAGAGCACCAGCCTCGGAGTTGGGATGACCCAGGATCGAATCCGGCCTCAGAAAATGAGCACCCATACATAAATAATGACTGGCCGTGTAACCTTGAGCAAGTTACTTAACCGCAACTGCTTTTAAAAAAAATAACATTTCAGATATCCAGCAACCTCCCCTCTCTTGCATATAGGGAAAAATTCTGAAAGAAGAAAAAGGAAAGCCTCTGAACAGCCAAAAAAGATGTCACAAAATGCTTGCACTAAATGCTCAAGTTTTATTCAAAGGCAGGTACTTCAGGTTCTTACTAACAGCCAAGGAGTTCAAATTTATGTGGAACTCTGCAATTTATACATGACTTTCTTTTACAACAATCCTATGCAGCAGTCAACATAACTAGTATGCCCCTTATATAGATGAGGAAAGAGATGAGGAAAACGAAGTACTTTGTACAGAATCACAAAGCTGGTAAGTGGAAGAAAGATGACTCAAATACTTAATCTATTAATCTTATTCTGGGTGCTATTCTAGCAAACATTCTTTCCCAATCTACAGCAGAGTTCAACAGAATTACAAACGAATTAAGGCTGTTAAAGTTAAGCAAAATCACTATAGAAGTGACAGCTAATAGCCAAAGAAAAGACAGAAAAATTATAATAAGCATAAAGAAAAACTCAAAAGATTTAAAAGTAATAAGAATTCATTTGATATAGTGGCAAAAAGGCCAACCTATCTCAATTATTCCTGTATAATACCAAAGTTCAATAATTTTCATACTAACAATCCTGCATCCTCAAGAAAAGTTTAAATATGTCCACATTCCAAAAAGACAAGTAAATACTTAAAAAAAATTTTCCATGCAAAATAGCTAACATTTTGGCACTAAACACCAGTTATATGGAAAATTCACTTGGTGAAACATCTCCCTGCTTAATGATGCTTGAGAAATTAGGTACCATTGAATATTATGTATATTAGCAATGTTGTTTGTTCAATATTTACTTAGTGTATCTTATCTATATTTGCCAGATGTGTCTTTCAAGGAGATCATAAGCTCTTTAGAGACAGAGACTATATTTAGCTATGACACTTTAAACCCACAGTCAAATATAATGCCACATACCTTGTGGGTGCTTAATAAATGTTCATTAAAGGCAAAGAAGATGAAATTAGGATCAAATTACATACTAGTTTATGACCCTTAAAGTAAACATTTGTGTGTTAAGGTATGCATGTTATCTATTTTGAAAATATGCTCTTAACAAAAAGGTCACCAGCCAATTTACATATTATATTATATTAAAGCTCTAAAATTTGTAGGTATTTGTGGTTTATATACATGTCTATTAAAAGACATGTAAAGGGGCGGAGCCAAAATGGCGGAGTAGAAACAGCTCATCCAAGCCACTCTGCCCCTAGATTCCCCCCAAACTATATAAAAGGGGACTCTGAACAACTTCTGGAGCCCCAGCACCCACAGAACGACACAGAGAAGCTAACCTCCCGCTGAGGATAGCCCAGCAGCCCTGCAGGAAGGTCCAGCGCAGAGGTCTGGGAGCCAGCAGCGCGCAGCACGCAGAGTGTGGGAAGCCAAGCCGAGAGGAGCCCAGGTACGTGTGAGCCGAGGTTTTAGCCCCAGGGCGGCAGGGCCAGCAGCGGGCTGGAGAGACCCCAGAACACCAGCAGCTGTGTCGACTACAAAATTATCAAAATAGACATGCCTAGGACAAAGTAAGAGGTTAGTGCCCTATGGACTTTGGGACCAGTATTTGGGGAATGCGTCGGCTCCCTCCCCTGGGGGCTAGAAGCCTCTGAGAACAAATGCCATTTTGTAGTTTTCAGAGGCAGCTCCAGCTCCTGGCCTGCGAATTGTAGGGAGATCCAGCGATCAGTCTTGGGGGGTAATCGCTCTTGCTTTAACCTCCCTGGATCTGGATTGTGATCTAGGGTGGAAGTCATGGGTGGGTTTACAGCTTGCCAGAAACGGAAGTTGCCCCCCACACGTTCGGGACGAAAATTCCTCTATCTGGCCTTAAAGCCATAGTGTGGCAACAAGCCCAAAAGTCAAGTAATTAAGTGGCAACATGCCAAGACAAAGGAAACAGAAAAATGCAACCCTAGACTCCTATTTTGGGGGTAGAGAGCAGGAAAAGGACTGTGAGGTCAGAAGTCCTGCTCCAAAAGCCCCAGGGGAAAACATGAGCGGGTTGCAGGACATAGAGGACCTTAAGAAGGACTTTAAAAATCAAAAAAGAGAAGTGGAGGAAAAATTGGAAAGAGAAATGAGAAGGATGCAGGAAAAGTATGAAATGAGGGTCAACAGCCTGAATGAGGAAAACAACACCTTAAAAAACAGACTAACTCAAATGGCAAAGGAGGCCCAAAAGGGCAATGAGGAGAAGAATGCCTTAAAAAGTCAAATTTGCCAGATGGAAAAAGAATCTCAAAAGTTCACTGAGGAGATTCATGCTTTCAGAGTTAGACTGGAGCAAATGGAAGCTAATGACTTTATGAGAAATCAAGATGCTGTTAAGCAGATCCAAACAAAGGAAAGATTAGAAGGCAATGTGAAATATCTCATGGGAAAAACCACTGACCTGGAGAATAGATCCAGGAGAGACAATTTAAAAATTATTGGACTACCTGAAAGCCATGATCAAGGAAAGAACCTAGAAATCACCCTTCAAGAAATTCTCAAGGAAAATTGCCCTGATGTTTTAGATCTAGAGGGCAAAATAGGGGTTGAAAGAATCCACAGATCACCTCCTGAAAAAGATCCCAAAAAGAAAACTCCCAGGAATATTATAGCCAGGTTCCAGAATCCCCAGATCAAGGAGAAAATACTACAAGCAGCCAGGAAGAAACAATTTCAATATTGTGGAAACACAATCAGAATAGCCCAGGACCTGGCAGCTTCTACACTGAGGGATGGAAGGGCATGGAATATGATATTCCAGAGGGCAAAAGAACTGGGAATGAACCCAAGGGTCACCTACCCAGCAAAACTGAGTATTTTGTTTCAGGGGAAAATATGGTCATTCAGTGGAATAGAGGACTTTCAAGCATTCTTGAGGAAAAAGCCAGAATTGAATAGAAAATTTGACATTCAGACACAAGAAGCAAGAGATGCCTGAGAAGGTAATCAGGGAAAAGAAATCAAAAGGAACTCATCAAAATTGAACTATTTACATTCCTATATGAAAAAGCAATAACTAGGACTGATGATATCTTTCTCACTATGAAAATAATGGAAGAAGGGTGTGTGGTCATATAAATACATATGTGAATGTGTGTGTATATGTTTACAGTTATATATGGATAGAGGGCATAGGTTGAATTTGTTGGGAAGGGATAATACTCAAGGGATGAAATTATGAGGTGAGAGAGGAAAGTGGCAAGAGGAGATGGGGAGAGACAGGGTAGGGTAAACTATCTCATGTAGAAGAAACAAGGGGAAGTGGTTGCAAAGGAGGGGGAGAATAAGGAAGGCTAAAAAGGCAAAACCACATTCACATTGAATTTGGTTCAGGGAGAGAATGACATACATACTAAATGGGATATCTCAACCTGCAGCAGGATAGGGGGAAGGGGGATGAGAGGAGGGATGATGGATGGGAGGGCATCCTTGGGGGGAGGGGAGGTTGGAAGTACCCACTATAGAAGAGGGACAGGATCATGTAGGGAATGGATCAGGTGGGGGGTGGGATGAGTGGGAGGGAATTATAAGCAGCCTTGTACAATATATCTACTATGATAATGTTTTGCATAGCTAGACATGTACAACATATACTGAATTACTTATCTCCCCAGAGGGAATGGGTGACAAGGGAGGAAGGAAATGGATCTGAAATTCGAGGTCTTAACATTAAATGTTTCAAATATATATAAATACTATTATTAATACTCTTTTGCTTATAATTGGGAGATAAGATGTGCAGGCATTGGGACACAAAGATTCACCTTCCTCTAATGGAAAAGTCGAAGGGTGTATGGGAGAAGGTACGGGAGAGAGCAGATTGGAGGAAGCGATATCTTGTGGGACTGCTATTCTGGGAGGTTGGGTAGGGGAATAACAGGGGGAAAATGATTGTAACTCAAAATCTGGTGGAAATGAATGATGTAAAACAGAAATTAATAAAGCATTTGTTTAAAAAAAAAGACATATAAAGTATGATGTTTATTCAAGGTATAAATTATTTCTTGAGAATAAATTAGGTTTACTGAAAAGATTATACCAAAGCTGGGGAGTAATTTCTTAGTGTACTACGGATAAGGTGTGATGTCATTCTGAGAAGAGACAGATATAGACTGGACTAAGAAGACTATGCTGGTAGGAACTATGAATTGTTTTTATGTGATGCTAATTCTTGAAAAGAAGATAGCTGTATACAGCACTTTTTGGTTTACAAAACATTTTCTCAACTCTGTGATGGACAATACTTTGAGCCTTCATTGCAACCTATGTCTCTCAACCTGAATGGCTCATTCACATCCTTTCATAAATATCTACACAGAGTCAGTCCATACTTAAATGCTGATAGTCATGCTTTTGTTGCTTAACATTAAGTGAATACACATGTAATGTCCATCAATTATTCCTTGCTCTAGTCCATCTTCTTTTCTGGACATACAGTTCCCAGATGGAATACTTTATGCAGCTTTTCTAAAGTATTAATTGATAATGTGTTGTACAATACTCAAGCTGTCTTGAGTTTACTGATACTACCCTTTAGTAGACCTTCAATGACTCCCATGAGTGGTAAGACATCATTACGACCATTTTACAAATTTAGAAATCAGTTCAAGGTGGTTAAGTGGCTTGCTTGTAGTCACACAACTAGTAAGTGGTAGAGGTGAAACTTGAACCTAAGTTTTCTGATTCTAATCCTACTGTTCTCTCCATTATACCTTAGTTGAGTGTGCTGTAATAAAGGAGGAAGCACAATGGATGGAGGACCAGAAGGCAAGATTCTATATCCTTGCTTTCCATTAATTAGCTGTGGGCCTTTGGGTAAGTCAGAGATCTCAGACAACTCAGTTTTTTCAACTATAAAATAAGAGGATTAGACTATCACCTCTAAACTCCCT
Source organism: Gymnobelideus leadbeateri (assembly GCA_011680675.1). Taxonomy (NCBI): domain Eukaryota; kingdom Metazoa; phylum Chordata; class Mammalia; order Diprotodontia; family Petauridae; genus Gymnobelideus; species Gymnobelideus leadbeateri. The sequence continues at coordinate 111,089 of WOXC01000263.1, forward strand.
TCCGTCTTATGAGTCTCCAATTGTCTACATAAAAGCATTGTTCATTCGTAAACATTTATTAGGGCAAAAAAAGACCATGTGAGTTCTAAAGTGTTGAGGTAGTTTCAAATCAGCAGGAAACAAGGATTTCCAATAAGGAAGGAAGGGCAGAGATCCTAATGGGGAGGGGCAAAAACAGCTCTCTTGAGGAACTGTCCATATGTGGTTGAGATATTCTAGTGAAGTAGTTGGAACGAAGACCTCTTAAGTAGAGACAGAAGCTATAGATTCATTATGTTTACTCTTCTCTTTTCTCTCTCATTATTTCTTTTCCTGGGTTTCTACCTTTAACTTTCCTACTCTTGATAAGTAACCCCAATGAGGAAATCATATTATTTTGACAAGTAGTATATTGGGAAAGAGCAGGGGTTCCTAGCTTGGGATCCAAGAATTTTTTTAAGCATTCTGAAGACTTGTATTTCAATATAACTGGTTTCCTCTGTAATTTTATGTATCGCATTTTATGCATTTGAAAACATTAATTATTCTGAGAAGGAATACATAGGCATTATCAGACTGCCAAAGGAATCCATGACACAACAGAACGTTAAGAACCCCTGTTCTACAAGATTTGTAAATTTAAAGCTGGAAGGAACTTTGGAAGCTGGTCATCTATCCAACCACCTCATTTTACAGATAATGAAACAGAGAGCCAGTGGTTTAGCGACTTGCCTCAAACCACATAAGAAGTGACAGGCTCAGGATTCAAACCCAAGCTTATGGACTCCTAATCCAGCACTCTTTCCACTACACCGCACTGGTCAAAAAGTCAAAACAAATTACTTTTCCTAAGCAATCCATTACACTTCTGAATTCTAACAGCATTTTTGGCGATTTTTAAATGATACCATATCTATCTCACATTATGATCATTTGTGCACATAACTCCTCATCTCAGTTGCAAACTCATGAAGCACTAGGACTCTGTCCTTCCCCAAAAGGGCCAGCCAGCAAAACTGAGGGAGAAGAATGGGGGTGGGGGAGAGAAGGGAGGAAGAAAATTCCAGGTTTCCCATTCCCTTCATCCATTATGAAACACCATAATCAATCCCTATCCACACTAGGTCCCACTGTCCTCACTCCCCCAATTCTTTACAACACAGAAATTCAATAAGTGCAATGGAACAGGGAAAAAGAAAAAAAAAGGAAATTTCTTCTTTCTGACAGTGCAGTTTGGCACAGTGGATAGAGCACTAGACTTAGAATCAGGAAGACTCGTCTTCAAGAGTTCAAATCTGATCTCTGACACTTTTAGCTGTGTGACCCTAGACAAGTCACTTAATCCTGTTTGCCTCAGTTCCTCATCTGTAAACTGAGCTGGAGAAGGAAATGCAAGCCATTCCAGTATCTCTGCCAAGAAAATCCCAAATAGGGTCACGAGGAGTTGGATACAACTGAACAACTCCACTGACTAGAGCAAGAACTTGGTGAGGTTTATTATTGCCTTATGTTCCTGGTATTTTAATTTGTAATACTGAATACATTTTTTTCCCTGGAAAAATTGTTGGAGATGTTAATTAGGGGTCTATGGTACACTTTATAGGTTAAACCAGGGGTGGGGAACCTGAGGCCTCAAGGTCACATGTGGCTTTCTAGGTGCTTGGGTACAAGCTTTTGACTAAGTCCAAGTTTTACAGAACAAATCCTTTTATTAAGGCGATTTGTTCTGTGAAGTTTGAATTCAGTCAAAGTGCCACACTTGGGGACCTAGAAGGCTGCAGGTTCCCACCCTCCTGGGTTAAACTATGCTTTGAGGGCTAGTCTGACAATCTAATCATTCTCCATAATATCATTTCTATGGTAAAATGTATTCCCATGTTCCAATCTTTTGGAATACAACCTGTTCATAAATTGAAAAGTGCCCTTACTTTAGAGGATCATTTTTGATTCAATTAGGTGGCAAAGTAGATAGAATGCTGGCCTGGAGTCAGAATAACTGAGTTCAAATCTGATCCCAGACATTTACTATATGATGCTTTGTCACATCACCAAACTTGTGTGCCTCAATTGCCTCAACTGTAAAATGAGGACCATAATAGCACCCTACCTCCAGGGTGGTTTTGAGGATCAAGTAAAATATTTGTAAAGTGCTTAGCATAGTGCCTGGTACATAGCAAACAGTTAATAAATGCTTGTTCTTTTTCTCAATGCAGGGAAAAGAAGTTTGATTCTTATTTTATTCCTTATACTAACACATAAAAATTATAAGTAACAAAATGCTTTTCTGGGACTTTTTTTCTTTCTCAAAGCGTACGATTTATGTTAAACTTAACAAAACAAAAACTCTGCTTTAAAAGAAAGTGTATCCAATCAAAAAATAGCAATATTTTATAGCATATAAGATTACTCCTACAAAAAAGGAAATTATATAGATAAGGTTGAAATTTGGTAAATAAAAACACCTTTGTGATTTTAATAAAAAACTGATAACTAGCAACAAATCATGTCTCCCCAAAAGAGAACTCTTGTTTTTCAATATAAAACTAATAATTCTACTAATTCTGAAATACTAGTACCGTGTAGCCCAATAGTTAGCAACACTCTAGAAACTTGGGAAGTTAGAATTATAATCATAGAATCAATGAATGTTACTACAAGAGACCTAATAAATGCCATCATATTATTTGAAGATGCAGAAACTGAGGCCCCAAGAGATTAAATGACTTATCTGAAGTTGCACAGCTAGTAAATTCCAAGTCAACAATTCATCCTGTGACCTTATGAGTCTTTGCATCTGTAAACAACCCTCTTAATTAGTTATTTCTCATAACTACCTTAAATAAAACATTGCATGTAATATTGAATATGCCTTGTAAGTACTCATAAATTATAATACTAATCAAGACTGATTAAATAATGATATATAGCATTTTCTATACAAACCAAGTTATCTTTAGTAGGAGGAAGAAGGTGTTCCAAATTACCCAAATATATGCAGTTATGTCTTTATATGTAATAAACCCTCTAAAATTCAGAGTTCCCTAAGTCTGAATTCATAAGTCGCACAAATACCCAACTAAATATTGTGCTCCTTCAACTCAAGAGTATCAATAGCAATTCTAACTTAAATGTTAGATTAGTCATTTAGGATTAGTCAGATTTACTAGGCAGTAAATATTTAAAACCTTAATTTTTATTTACATTATCAAATTTTTCCCTAAATTAAGAATTAGAGTAAGACTTTAGAAAGCAGTCACTCCCCTATTCTAAATTTGCAATATTTTACTTTTGCTTTTCTTAAATTAGGAAAATTACATTAGAAAACTATTCCCACCTTAAAAATTAAATAAAACAATTGTTTTCAATTCCTTTCCTCTAAAATGTTCTTAATCAAATATTGCGTTACAATAACGTTACAATTTCTTAATTAGGACTTTAAAAATTAGTAAATATATAGCATTCTCTATAACTTGATCACTTAACTATCTTTACTTCTGAAAAATTCTAATAAAAGAGATATGAAAATAAACACTAAGTTTATTAAACTGATCAACATTTTTACTTCTTTTAGCAAATTTTGAATTTATTTCCTACAAATTTCACTTCTTACAAACCAAGGGAACAGAACTATAGCAATTTGACATAGAGAAAATCAAGATCAGTGTTAGAATTCTAAAATCCAAAACTGTTACTGTCCCTCTCATATGTTCTTCTTTCTTGACTTCACAGGTTTGTTATGAGGATCAAACGGTGTTTGTGAAAGTACTCAGAAAATTACTGCACAATTACTAGACTGTACTATATAAATAATCATCATATGACAAGGAATTATCTCATACTCCAAGAAACACTGGAATACTAAATTAAACAGGTAGTTTTGATTAACAGATATTAGTAAAAGGCTACCAGGTTAAATTTACCAATATACTTAATATTCACTGAAATAGAAACAACAATTTTTTAAGTTGGAGAAAATTTACTTATAAAAAAACTTCAGTAAAAAAAAAAAAATCAAAACATAATCATTTCCACCTTTAGATGGCAAGAAATTTTGTTTCCCTTTTTTTTTACAAACTTCAAAGCCAACCTTAAGACAGTGTAAAAAAAATGCGATTTAGGGAAACATAGATATATCTGAATACTATCTTTAAAAAGTGCTCCAAAAAAATGAACTCCATTTTTGGCTTCTAAATGCTAGACATTTTAATTCAGTGCCTTTTCACCTTGAATAATACAGCAGCAAACACAAAAGCAAAGAAAATCTAACTATTGTTTCAATTTTTAAAAAATACTGTTCTCTTCGGGCAACAATTTGGAGTACTACAATTTGATAATATAGCACTAAAAAATCAGCGCAACACAGTATTGCCATAGACAGGTATTGCCATACACAGGGTGGCAGCACTGAGAATGAAATACATAGAAGCATAGCCAAAGCACAGCTATACACACAAATGACTGTACACAGATATAAAACTGAATATGCAATAACTTCTTAAGAGCCCAAGGGTACTTGGTGCCAATTAAATAGTTCCTTTACATTCTCACACAATTCTGGCTTTTAGATAAGTCATCTAAAGAATGTGTAAAATTGCAGTTTAGTAATAACACATTTAGTTAGAAACTCAATTAGCATCTCTGAGGACTGATTCATGAATAAATTAAAAAGTCTGCCTTCCACCCTCCCTCCTTTCCTTCTACACCTGATTAATATAATTCAAGGACCTCACCAGGTACTTACCTGATTCATATTCCATATTTTAAAAGTAATGTCATTCTTACCATGTGTTAGGATAACAATAAACATTATCATTTAAGATATTTTGTTTCATTATGAACCTCAAGTTAATAACTTCTTCTATAATATGGCATTTGGGAAGAGTAGTTTTATTAAAGGAAAACAGTTATTTTTAAAACAAATACAATTTTTTAAAAGTTTCCTGGCGTTGGCTTTATTATACTCATAGACTATGCTGTTACTATTAGGAAAAGCTTATTAAAGAAAATATTACCTGTGACATTTCTAAAATACATATATGTTTTTAAAATATCCTGAAAATGGTTATATGAATGGTTATAAGTAAAAATGTATTTTAGATAAGGTAACAGATTACAAAATTTTTTTTATCAAGAAACAATTCCTACTTATTTCTCACTTCTTTTAATAAACAGCAAAAAAATCAGAATATTTTAAACCCTGAAAAATTTATCATGCTATTGAAAACTATCTGTTTATGCATTATCTAATCTTTAAAATATATTGTCATCAGTTACCTTATAATATCCGCTACTTGAAGGCCTTCCTTCTTTCTAAATAATAACTGTTTTTATAAACTTCTGGGAATAAACAAAAATAAATTCAAAGAAAAATAATTCATTTATTTTTCTCTGATCATGCTGCCCAGTTGAAATTTTAAAACTAATTTTCTACTTTCAATTAATTCTATTACTTGTTAAAAACCAATTTATCTTAAATTACTTAATTCACATTCACCTATACTGGATTGCTGTTACTATTGAAATGCAAAATTTTCCTAAAGAATAATGAAATAAATTTAATTAAGCTAAACTTGACCTGTATATTATTTTTATGTATATACACAAATAACTCTGAAGATCTCAAAAACAATTTGTGAAGAAAAAGATAAAACACTGGCCATCACTTGCACTAACCACTGGCAAGCTGCTTTTTTTCAGACCTTTTCACCCTCCTCCAACTCATAACTGCTGGGACAGCTCCCAGCACACTGGTGCAATTTACTTTCCTATTTTATTCTACAGACTCATTCTAATATAATAAGAACCCCTATAAATTTCCAGAATTTTTTTTCCTCTTAAATATTACTGATGCCTGAGGAAGTCTAAAAATACGGATAAACTAAGAAAAAAAATTTAAATGAACAAAGTTGAAAAATGCATAAAAATCTATTTTTTTAAAGTTCTAGAAACATTATATTTTAAAAGTTTAGGATAATCAAATTCAACCTGACAGTGTTGATTATGATCAGAAGCACTGTTCATAGCCATTTTTATTCACAAGCTTACATCAGGAAAAGATGGTCTCATCTAAATGAGGGAGAAGTCTTCCCAGATCAAAGTACTTTACTTTCATAGAAATACATAATTTCTCAATTTATTTATAAAGAAATACTTACTAACAAATTATACTAAAGTGGTGTATATAAAAAGGCACAGTCTCATTCCACAAAATATTTTTATTTCTCTTTCTAAAGCTGATAACCTAATTCATTTTCTATCTTTCTATTAGGATGTATTCAGAAGCAATTGTTCTCTATCCATAATCCCAGTATTAAGACACTAAAGAAAAAAAAAGTCAAGTAACTGAGAAAATCCAATAGATTTATATTAAACCTTCACCTATTTCCATCAGCCACATTTGAGCTACTCAAAGCTCAATGGTTCAGCTTACTGAAAATTTCCTAAGAACAATGAGAAAAACATCGTTTAAATTATCTTCCAGTGAACTAAAGGAATTTTTATCAACATCTACATTTGATATATGAGCAAAGGTAGTTAATTTCCTTTTTTTTAACTTTTTATGTTAGAATCTCTCTAAATTTTAATCAAAACGAATGATTGCACCCTTTTAACAGACACTGACTGAATAGCTATATGCCAAAGGATGTCAACTTTAAATGACAGCTCCTTCCTTCAGTCATTTAATACCTACACCTATTTTCAGAAACTGACTATAAGTCAATCCTAAACAATCAATATGTAATTCAAATAATAACATGTAAAATATTTGTGATTAAAATATTCCCCTCTCAGAAGAATTGAGGAAATTAACCAGACATAGAATCTTGAGTGACAGTGATTAAAAGCAAAGATTTATTTATTTGTTAGATTCCATACCCCTTTAATTAAAAATGACTCTCTCTGCCTTTCAAAATATTTTGTAGTAAAATAAAAATTTCTAATGCTAAACACTAACAAAACTATATTCTTCTTTTAGTAAGAAATAGTTTAATGCTTAAGATGAAGCTGAAATTCTTTTAATCCACAGCATACCCCTGGTATACAGAGAATGCATTCTGGAAATTACCACCATTACATCTTTCAGATTATATAAGATCTGTAAGAAATGGTCACATTTGTCCCAAGAGTCCAGAAGACAAGATGTTTATGGTTAAAGAGCTTTATCCTGGTTTCATTACTCAAAAAAGCAAATTTTGGACTATCAGATGAATTGTAGGTCATTCTAAAAATTTTGCTATTGTCAATAGTTCCTGATGATGAAAATTATAAAACTAGAAGGATCTTAGTACACTTCCGTCAGCCACAATTTCAAATAATCCTACATTTAAAATAACATAGAATACACTTTTCTTTTTAAAATAAATTGAACCCAAATAATCACTATAAATAATTCTGAAAATGTAACTTCTTTGAATGTGATTAGGGAAAAAACAGCTTTCTTTAAGAATGGAACTTGGAAGGTCATGTTTAAAAAGCAGACTCTTTGGTATCAATGGCAAAAGACATTTAAGTTCCCCATTCTCTTGGCCACCTATTTTTGGTATAACTAAACATTTGGCTATGTAGTTATTGGTCCTGCATTTGCATAGATCAAATTTTAAATCACCATAATTATTACTTTATTTCAAAATCCTTATCTACCCACAAGCTTCTCATCTATTTTGTGCATTTTAGCCCTCAGTTATGGTTATACATGCATACATTTTTATTTGTTAAAATTTTGGTCTTAAAAATGGAATAAAAAATTTTATTTTCTTTTGGATACTCTCTAATTTTTAGAAATACTCATTTTTCAAGATTAAGAAAAATATTAATTTAGAAAAGGTAATACAAGGTACAGGGAAATGTTTCAGGCAAAACTGCTTATCCTGTTAACCTAAGATATAATTGCATAAGTTCGCTCACTCAATGTGCAAGTATGCACACACATTTCTTAGGTAGTCATCTCAAATTCCCAACACACACTGTGGTTAGTTTTAATACCATGATCCTGCAGTAACTCTGTTTACAAGATATCCAGGGACTATTTAAATACTAACAATTTAAATGTATTCTGGGAAGAGCCCCATCCTCTGTGAATAGTATCACACCACTTCAATTTTTTAAGTGACACAACATTCCTTCTCTCTCTTAAGACTGTTTCATAATGCATCATAAGCTAAAAAATAATGAAGGAGCCCCCCTCCCAACTCAGCAACAAATTCAACATCACACAGAGAAGTAGAAAACAAAAACACTAAAGTGTTCTTGGTAGTTCCATACCACCATATTCTTGCCAATATTACCCTGTAAAGAAAAAGCAGTGACAGGTGTACACATTAAATAAAAATGCAAAATACTGGGCAACAGGCCAATCCATTTGAAGGAAAATTTCAAATATAGGACTATAACAAATTCTACTAAATCTTCATATATACATGTTTTTCGTGGCCTCAATCAATGATAACTGAACAACAATAATTGTATGGAAAATTATTACAATATGAAAATTTTAGTTTAAATTCAAATCAATTCAAAAATTTGCTTCCTTTGATGATAAATTTAATTTATAAATGAACTTATGCTAGTCTATCATAAATTTAAAATATTGATATACTGTATTCAGGTTTGAAGAATCTGTGACAAGCCTTTGAAAATGCTTGTGTGTGATAATGACAGATTTTTGAAAGGTAAAATTTTTTTACCAACAAGATGGTTTCTTAGTCCAAACCATAAAAGAAACCCTATATAAGAACTGTAAAATCATACTTAGTTTACAGTTCATCAATACAGATGTACCTTGCCATCATATTTAACTTATTTGTAAATACTTTTCTAAGGCTACCTAAACATTTACTAATTGGTTAAATATGGTGCCTTCTCTGCTAATTTCTGTTTGCATTAAAATTTTAAGGAATCTAAATGCTCACTTTTGTACAGATCTGAATACCAAATGTTATTCTGAAGAAGTGTTCAAGTATTTTATCTAAGATACTTAAAACAAGGGAGGATTTATAACCCTGATGCCTTTTACCTTTCCTCTATCTTACACTTTGATGAACAGATTCATCTGTTCTACACTTCTCCTGAAACTCTTCTTTTACTCAAAGAACTTAACTTAAGAATCTAAGATATTATCAGTACAAAGAGAAAAGTTTTAGATTTCACCAGATTCAATACATGTAGAGACCTATTAGAAACACTATAAAAGCCTGGGCAAAGTAAATGAAGCCATACAAGTGAAATCAACCACTTTATTAGCCTACACATTTTAAGCCAGCTTCATTTACTGAATGAAAAAGAACTAAATAAAAACATATTAAATCCTCCAAGATGGCACTATCACTTTGATTGAATAGCTATAACTTCAAAGGTAGCTCACCTATATGATAAAGTTATGTCTTTTAAAGTGGGTGATAAAAGATAAAACATTAAGTTTAATTAAGCAAGAAACAGTTTAATCCTTAACAAGGAAACTCATCTTTTGCAGAAAACTTAATGAACCAAAATATCTACTGAAGCAATCAAGATTTCATGAAATGCTCAAAAGATAGACTTTGATAATAAGTAGCAAAATCAAGTCTTAATTTTTACCTAAAGTTAAGACGGAATATCAATAAAAATAAATTCACTATCTTAATTGGCTGAAATATGCCCACAGAGCTTAAAACACTTTGGGAAGATCTATTCTGAGAATGTTATCAATAATAACTCTTGAATCTCTTTCTTTTTAAACAGAAGGACTAAATTCTTCCTAGAACTCTCACTAACTTTGAATTAGTGAGATTAGGTATACTTTAAGTAAGATCTCAGTCAGTAAAAGCATTCTCAATCCTAATTAGGGGTTGGGGGGAAAGGTTTGATTTGTACAACATCCTCAGAGTATCTGAGTGGGTAGCTATAGAAAATCAGCAGAGTTTAGTAGCAACTGGGAGAGAGGGATACTCTCCACAGGTAATATTTCTGGTACATAGAAAAAGCTTTTTAAAAAAAATTCAAATTAGATACCATGTTGTGCTCTATCAAAAGAGAACTCCCCTAGGAATTACTAATTCCATACTAGTACACACTGGTAGTACTTTTCTAATTCAGACAGTGGCTAGTTGTGTGAAATATACATTCAAATTCACGCTATTTGGGGTAAAAAGGAATCACAATACTATTGCTTTTATTTAAATTGACAAAAAAATGACAACATGAAGTTTCCAAGTAACCTGAACAACTCAATGACCTAACTTGTGTTGTAGGAAATGCTTTTCATTTTCTTTTAGAGAAAAGTGATTTCTTGTTGTTACTTTCTGGTTTATTCAACTACTGTTTCCTTTCTTTTAAACATATAATGTAGCATTTCTGCCTATTCTGACAGAATGGTAACTTTGTCTTTTACAGAAGAAAAGGTATATGAAAACAGAGGTCCACTAAGGCTTTAACGATAACATTCTTAGATCTCTGAAAGCAGAGACATTTATTAAAATACAACTTCAATTTTTCATATTAGTAGATCAATTCCTTTCTTAGTATTTACTTAAGAGTAGCTAATGTGATTTAATTTTTTTTAAAGTGAGTTAAAAAAAATTCTAACTGCTTCCAAAATCAGAAAACACAAGTTGATACTTAACTAATCTAGTGTACTGTAGTTATAGACATTTTAGAGAAGTGGCAAAGATAAGAGATCAGTTGTGAACTCAGGTTAACATACAGCAGACTACAAAAAGCATCATGTTTATACAGCAGGAAAGGTGATTTGCACAGGAAGCCTAAAAACTCAGCTCTCTTATCTAGTAAAAGAACCACTTAGTATTTAAGTTACTTTCATTAAGTATTAAATATAAAAGAAAAACTAGGATTTCTTTCAGAAGCCTGCATACACCTGTGGAAAATGCAGTACAAGTAATTTCCTATAGATTGTACATACTTTCAAACAGATCATCACTAACACATTACAGATTTTTAAACTAATGGAAAACAAACCCTTGAGGGCAGATGATAGAGTTCACAATAGGTAAACATTCAGCAGCTAATAAGACAAATAAATTATATCAAAAGATGCAATCTGATTGTTCTTGTGATTTTAAAAACATTTCATAGGCTCAGAGCTATAGGAGAAGTATGTATGGTACAACCTTTCTGGAGTGAATATGTATGTAAACCTATCCAAAGTTCATACATACTTTCACAGGAATGGCCATTGCTCAAATGTTTAAGTCCCACCCCCCACTCCCCAACCAAAACCCAAACTTGTTTACAATTTTCAACAAGAAGCCCACAATGTACCATAAGCAAAAGTGACTATTATATATTTTAAAGTTTTTATAAAATGGCTATAAAATCCCATCAGTGACCAACAGAGCCCTTTGATCTCATTGCATGAGATTCATAACTTTATATTGTGCTGTGCTATTATTATACTATACACCTTAAAGTATTTCCATTTCTCCAGAATTCCTTCCAAAATCAGTTTCCAAAGCAAAGTAATCTAACACAAAAAGTTCCTGTGAGGACTTGTTACACAAAAGGAATGCTTGGATGCAAACAAATCTACACATTTCTCCCTCTTATGAAGTTTTTTAATCCATCCCATTCCATCTCTCCCAAAGATGAATGTACTTCTCTAATATAAAGGAAAGACTCCCCCCCCTCTCAGCCCCCCCCCCAATACTACTCCCCCCCAGCACCTTTGGCTTCCTAGGTTCAGAGACAGCTTCTGCATAGGTGATGATAACTATAAGAAAAGAGAAGCTGTCTCTTTAACATGCCCTGTTCTGTCCCTGATCCCACGTGGAACCAACATCAGCAGCACTTTCCCATTAACTTCAATGTGAAGCAAGAAGCATCATCCTTTTATATACATAAAACGAGAAAACCTCAGCTTACATTCTTTACTTAAGAGGAACAGGTGAAACAAAGGTGTCAGGAAAAGAGAAACCGAAAAACTCTCAGCCCTCCCCAAAAGGTGCACTTAGCTTACTCTCTGTCCTCCCTGTGCAACATCACCTCTACCCCTGACTACTATAGAGTTCAGTTTAAATAAAGGAGGGAGCCACTAACAAAACCTGAAACGTAAAGGCAACGAAAATACAATTTACAGCCGGAAAGGTTTATTCTTTTAATCACACGTACCCACTGTACGAAGAAAGTGACATTATAAAGACATCCCTTCTTTTACTCCCAAAACTCACGCAAAGATCACGAAAAGGGAGTTATAAAATAGCAAATGCAGCATTTATCTTATCTCAGATCAGTCCACATTACCAATAAGTTTAGCAGTTTCTGCACTACCACCTCCCCCCTCCCTCTCCCTCCTTCTCTTGCATCGGATTTTCACGTTTTCTCATTGTCGGTTGTGAGTTATAAAAGGCTTTTGCCCTTCGAAAGTTTTAAAAAAATAAATAAATATTAACTCCTTGGTCCCTGCAAAGTCAAAATGGACCTGAGGGGAAACGCGGTGGATACTTTTACCTTTAGCGAGAAAAGGGGGAGCATCCCGGGTTTTTAGGCATTTTTTGTGATTTTTTAAAAATTTTTATTTGGTTATATGCCTGAGTTCTCCCTCCATTTTGGTTGTTTATGATACTGACAACAAGCTGTCCCTGCTCTCTGCAGATCTCCTGCTTTCATTTAACACCCCCCCTCCCCCTACCCCCCCAATGCAACCCCCCTTCCAGGGCTCACACCTCCCCCCAAGCAAATAAAACACCCCAACCCCAACTCTCCTACCTGGGGAAAGGGGAAAAACAAATTCATTTCTCTGGAAAGAAAAACCTCTGGTGAAAAAGGGGCAAAGTTACCCCAAGTCACTCAAAGTGCCCCCCAAATATTGCCGACTGCGGGTTTCCGCCGGGGCCCTTGGGAAGCGACTTTCCCCGGGGATGTTTTGGTGGAAAATGCGGAGTGTTTACTCTCAAAACTGAATTTATATTAATTTTTCCCTGATTTTTCGGGTCTCTAATGTCTTCCGCTCTCGCTGCTGCCGCTGCTGCTGTCACAATATTCACAGCACCAGAGAAGAGGAGGAGGAGGAGGAGGAGAGGAGGAGGAGGAGAGGAGGAGGAGGAGGCGAAGAAAAAAAACTTTTCAAACTTTCCAAACCCTTCAGAAAAGGGGGAAAAAAAAGTTTCTTTTTTTTTTTTCCCACCGACTTCACCTTTTGGTCCCCGGGACGCGTCGCCTCCGGCCCCGGCAGGAGCGGGAGCTGGGACTCTTCGCTGCCCTTTCCAATGATTTTATTTTATTTTATTTTTTTCATTTTATTTTGCTCTCTCTGGGGTCCCGAGCAGGGGCTGCGAGGAGCACAAACTTTTCCTCCTCCTCCTCCTCCTCCTCCTCCTCCTCCTGCTCCTCCTGCTGCTGCTGCTGCGGCGGCTGCTCCTGCTCCGGCGGCGGCTGCTGCTGCTGCTCCTCTGCCCCCTCAGCTCGTCCCATAATTTAAATAACCCTGATATTTCCCCCGCTAAACGCCTCTCCGCCCGCCCCGGACCCCGGGAGAACTCACCGCGGGGCTTTAACATCCTCCCTCCGGCCCGTCCGCCGCCTTTACACCGCCCGCCGAATTTCTAATAATTTTTTTCTCATATTTCGGGCTGGACGCGGCGGGCCTGGAAATTGTTTCCTTTCGCCTCTTTCCAGCAGCCATTGTAGTGTATGCGCTGCCCCTGCAGCCCAACTTGCAGCAGCCGCAGCCGCAGCCGACGTCGCGCCCACCGCCGCCGCCGCCGCCGCCGCCGCCGCCGCCGCCACCGCCTCCCCCGGCCCGCTCGGGCCGCCGCCTCCCTGATGGCCCGCCCCTCTCCGGCCTTCCCCCCCTTCGCGCCCGCCCTCCTTCCCCCCCCCCCTTCCTTCATCCTCCCTCCTCCCCTCCACCCCATCACCACCACCCTCCACCGCCGAGCCTGGCCATTGGGCACTGGTGCCGGCCTCGGACCCAGCTCTGGCCAGACGATTGGTCAATGCGTACATCAGTCATGCAACTGGTGTTAAGGGGTGGGCGCAGAGCTGGGGTTGGGGGGAGCGTGGGGGAGGGGGAAATAGAAAGGGAGGCGGATACCTCGCGGGCTTCTCCCCCCTCTCTCCTCCTCCCTCGCTCCCGCCTCCTCGCGAGCTGGGGGTGGGGAGGGGCCGGCTAGATCGAAGTCTTCGAGTGGCCAGCCTGGTTGTCAGTCACATGAAACTGAGAACCGATTGGACAAAGAGGCAACCCGGGGGGACAAGGGGCAGCGAGTTAGGCTGCGTGCTACATAAGGCGCTGCTGCGTGAGCCATTGACGTGTTTGGAGCTGGAGACAGCCTGGGTCCTGGGGTAGCTGCAGTGAGAGGTGAGTGGGTTTCGTTCTTCCACTGGGGTAACTGGAGCGAAGATGTACTTGGTCCTTTCACCCACCCTTGCCCCTCGATCCTGCAACTTGAGCCGGGGCCCTCGCGGTCTTCTCGGGCCGGAACGGCGTGTTCCAGGCCTAGTCATGCTCTGTCTCTTCCTCCTCGCTCACCTTTAGGTAGGGGAAGCAGCTTCACTATTTGTACCGGGACGGGGAAGGTGACCTCTCCTCCCCGTGGGGGAGGGATGTGTGTGTGTGATCCCCTCCTCTTTTACTCCCCCACTCTTCAGATGCTATCTTTAAAAACACACCTCAGCTCCTTGTTCCACTACCCTCCATGCAGCGCCTCCTCCCTGAGCCTCTTCTTAAGGAGGGGTGGGGGGAGCTTTGCTGTCCCCCCGGGGTGAGATGGTCCTGGCCTTCCCCGGGGGTCAGAGGTTACACGTCACCCGTTTCCCCCCACCCCCGACCAGCCTGAAGCTGCAGCCCCCTCGCGTGACCCAGGTGTGGAATGCTTTGATTTTGTCTTTCAGGCTTCTGTTAGTTGCTGCAGCTGTCGGGCCTTGGGGGCACCCGAACCCTGGCAGCTGTCAGAGCAGTTGATGGGCACAAACGGACTCCCTGATATGCCAGCCTCTTCCCGTTCCAAAGCAAATCAGGAGCGGAGAAGACAGCAGCTGTTGGGGGAGTGACACCAAGGAATACCCACTCAAGAGCTGCCTGGGTAGGTTTCTGAGTTTTTTCTCCAGGGGATGGGAGGGAGGGGAAAGGAGGGAAAGCCCCAGCAGTCTGTCTGCTGCTCTCCCCTCCCCACTGTCCCCTTAGAAGAGTGTCCTTGCTGACTCTTTTAGTGTCCAAGGAGCAGGCACCATCCAGAATCACTGTAGAAAAGTGCAAGAACCTCAAGACCTTTGTCTTGTTAACTCCGTTCTTTATATCCAGTCTTCCACCTAATTACTTCCTTCTCTAAATGGACTTTGATTTGAACTCGACTGATTTTTATTGGAAGCTAATTTGTGCTTGTGATACAGTAACCTTGAGAAACTTAACCATTTTTGATAATAGGGTCACAGAGTATAAATACTGAAGGGGAAAGGGAGCGGGTCTTGCTGTTAATAAGCCAGTCATGTCTCTCTCACAACCTTAGTAACAAACCATTAAATCCTCCCTTGAAGAAGTCGCCTACTTTAAAGTCATATTAGCCACTTGAGTTCCAATGGGTGTCCGATTAAATTGTAAACTGAAACCAAGGTATTTATTTCTTAAAGGTAAGCACCAGTGTTTTGAGTGAAAAGGAAAAAATCATTTCATAGTACACTTCCTCTTACAAACGAGGAAAAATAGTCATGTAAAAATGTACATAGGAAGGAAAGAAATTTCTAATTGTTGATACTTAACAGTTAACAACTTGAATGACTGTTTACTTCTACTTGGGCCATATGTGTAGAGCAGTGGTGTCAAATTCAACAAGAACTGGGGCCATCAAGCCATACATAAGCATCCCTGGAGGCCACATATTGACTTAGTTTTATATATCTTTTATTGTATTTTTATTTGTTAAATATTTCCCAGTTACATTTTAATCTTGTTCAGGAAACATTTTTTTACATCTTTAGAGCATCCTCACCTTCATTTTCTAAATATTGAAAATTAATTACTATACTTTTATTGAGTAACCCCATTGACACTTGTTAAAGCTGAAGGGCCTAAACTTCTTCTTAACCCTTGGAAGATGATTGTCTGTGAAATAATTCTTCAGACATCTGTCCCCACATAAGAAATTTAGCCTGGGTACCCCCTTAATCTTATACAATCTTATACCATCCCCCAGAATCAGTTTTCTCTTCTCCCTTGTACCCCACCCCCTCCCCGCAAACAAAAAAACAAAAACACCTTGTTCTACTGTTTGTCAAAACAAAGGCAAGTGTTTCACTTTGGGGATGTGAAAACAGTTACAACTATAAATTTGGATTTCTCTCCATCTCCTTTAGGTAGTATTTGATAAATAAGGATAGAAATCAACAGTAGAACATGCTTGAACTTTATGAAAGGCTTCTGGAAAAATATTTTATAAGAATCTAATCAAGGGAGAAACTTGGTTCCTATGGAAACTGCTACTTTGGGATGGTTTAGAAGCTCACTGCACAATATACCTATAGGGATAAGATCTGCCTATAATATCATTGAAAACCAAACCAACAATGCAAATTATCAACTTCTCTGCAAATTAAAGCTTGATGGTTGCCTAGAACATTTTGCGATTAAGTACTTTGCCCAGCATTGTGTTTCAAAGGCAGCATTAGTGAAGGTATCCACAGTACTTTCTCCTTTTGTAATGGCTTTTTTTGAGGCAGGCCTTAGTTATTGTACCAGAAAGGGGTAAGTATATATAGTGTGGGACTTAGGACTCAGGATGACCTGATTTAAAATTCTGCCTTTGATACTGAACAGATAAATGCAACCATGGGCAAGTTATTTTAATTTCTTTAAACCTCAGTTTTCTCAACTATAAAACAGAATGATACTTAAATATCTCTCTCATAGGGTTATTGTGAGGCTCAAAAGAGAACAGAAAGCACTTTTCAAATTTAAAGTGCTCTATGTGTGTGTGTATATATACATACATACACATATACATGCACATATGTGTGTGTGTGTGTGTGTGTGTGTGTGTGTGTGTGTGAGAGAGAGACAGAAAGAGAGAGAGAGAGATTTAGAGAGACAGAGAAAATATACCCCAACTTCATTCCCTGAGATGGAAGTCTCTTATCTAAGGATAGCATCAATTAACTAGTGTGGTTTGTAATGAAGTAGGAGTTATGTGACACAATATTTTGAAGATAGTGATTAGTTTACATCCCTTTTTTACTTCCATACTTAAAACTTCTATATCAATAAGGTCAGATAACAGCTTTAACATTCTAAATCATTCTTTGATCCTTCTTGCCACCTTTTCTTCCCCTTCCCCCAATTTAGACACTCTTGAATTGAATTTAATTAGGTTTTACCTAGTTCATACTTTATTAAACAACAGAGCCACCCTTAAATATTTAATTGCTTAATATGACCTAATCAGTTATCTATGTTTGCTATGTTTATAAAACTATATATAGTTAGATGTAGTATATATAGTTACATGTAGTTAGATGTAGTATATATAGTTACATGTAACTATATATAGTATACATATGAAGATAAAGATAAACACAAACACACTTGAGCAATCTGGCTACTTCTAAAAGTAGATTTGGACAAAATTTAAACAACTGTTAACTACGGTTATGGGGCAAAACATGTAAAGTAAACTGTTTCTAATTGTAAAACTTAATTGAAGTTCATAGTAACCATCAAGTTTTTCAGAAGAATATAATTTTAAATGTTTCAGGCAGTTGTGCCAATAGACTTTAAAAAACCTATATGGATAACCTCTTTTTCTAACTTTTAGCTGCAGTAAGAAGATTAGGATGCCTATTGTTACGAAGAGACTAAGAGACCCTGACATAAATCCTTGTTTGTCGGTAGGATGGCTTTTTTTGTTTATTTTTCATAGATTTTGAGTTGGAAGAATAAACCCCAATTTTGTGACTTAGAATTTTTATATTTTTGTAATTATTGAATAAACTTTAAAAAAATTCTCCACCATTGTATCCTTATTTCATAGAACATTTTAAATATTTACAGTTTAACCCATCAAAACATTTATTGAGCACCCACTTATTTTATTTTCTTACACTTTTGTATAATGTATACACATTTATACATCAAACCATTTTGTTGTTACTTGACAACTAGACGTACATATATAATGTCAGAGAAAAATCTTAGACCAAATGTAATTTTTATTACTTATATGGAAAGTTGGAAGGTGTGGCATTTTAAAAACTGACATTGGAATTTAGGTTCTATTCCTGTTTCCCAATTCTGTACTGTCCTTGAGGTGACCTAACAATAGAGGGACCTGTTATAATAGAACTAATCTCTTAAAACTAAAGTATTTTCCAAAAGGTGTATAGTATAAACAAAATGGTTTTTATTGGCATTTGTTGGATATGACCAGCAACACTTGCTCGTGGCTTTACCACTCCCTCTCCAGTAATGCAGTCTTCTGAAACTTATGCCAGTGAAAACTATATCACTTAATCCTGTATGCATTTTCTTGTGTGTATGTATGTATTCAATTTTAAAAATTGATGGCATGTAAACTTAAATTCTTCATGTGTTAAAATAGTTCCTAATAGCTTTGTTTTAATTAAAAGAGTCTGTTTGGAAAGAACATGTTTTCTTTTGCTTATGAAAGCAGATAATCATGCTACTCATACATATAGTTCTATAGTTGACTAACTCAAATTCACACGTTTTCACTCTGATGTGTTGAGTTAACCAATCTACTTCTGGTTCAGTTCAGACTACTTAAACTTAGTTCCCAAATGTTAGATATACTCCTTTAAATTCACATAGCTCTTTTTTTCCTAACATATTTGAAATGGAATTTAAAATCATTTTCAAAAATTACTTGCTTAGCATATGGCATTTCTAGTCTGATGGAAATAGACCTAAAAGAAACTTTCATAAATTGTGTAATCTAGACTTTCTTGAAGTTAATATGGCTTAAGGATCATCTGTATCCTGGTTTTATCTCTTAGGTCAGCCAAGGTTAGAATTTCCTAACCCTTACAGGGTGTCAGGACTATATGGAGGAGAAAGGAAGTATGAAGCCAAATTTTTTTCTCAAGACACGTTGAATTGGGAAATGTTAAACTGAAATTTTGTCCATGAGTATTCCGAAATGGTTTCCAAAATGAACTAGTTTTATCTTTCCATCATTAAATATTGCATGTTTTGCATGTTAAAGGAATCAGATGCTTCTACCAGATGTATGGATGAAAATAATTATGACAGGGAAATGTGTACCACTTGCTTCTTGAAGTACAAAAACTGCAGGAGATTTTGGGTAAGTAGAATTAAACCAAATTATATTTGAAATGGTCACTTAAGCATTAGATTAGCTATGGCCCAAACACCAGTTTGAAAGATGAGATGTAGGGAAATCACAACCCAGATCTAACTGTTAATTGTGACTTTCAGAGCAGAGAGAGCCCCAAAAGTTTGCAGATACTTAGCAGCTATTTTCAACTTTACCATTTCCATTTCTGGTGTAAAATCATGATAGGTCAACTTATTTTTCTTATTCAAATTAACTAGTTTTGCTGTGTCACACAGAGGTACAATATAGTCTATTCATAGACATGTTTTTATGAAGGACAGCCTTATCATAAGACATTAGAACTACCTGTAAAATAGCTAGTTTCTCTGAGAGGTTTCCTTTGTTCTTAAAGTTTTCCCATGTTTAGAACTTAGGGTAAAGACCTCTACCTCCTCCCAGCCCACCATTGATAACTGCCAACTTCATATGACAATTTCTTTTTATTTTTAAGGGGTGCACTTTTTCCTGGCTTGGTTGTTTTGTTTTAAACTTGACCTTCGAAACTTTCATGTGTTTTTTAAAAGTTTGCCTTTAGGGGAAAAAATTGTTGTTTCGGGGTTTTTTTAAGTAGTAAAGTTAAAATAAATATAAAATTAACTTTGATTTTTGTTTGCTTATATTCAGAATGCCATTATGATGGAAAGACGACGAAATGGAGTTAAACCACCTATGCCCACTGCTGCAGAAAGAGAAAAAATTTTGGGAGCAATGGGAAAAATGCCATATTAAAGGCTTATATTCAATAATATTGTTTCTTTGACTTGAATTTTGGAGCAGACCTTTTAAAATATATTTAATTTATTTTGGTTTTTATACCAAAATTATTTCCAAATATTTTATCTTCCCTCTTCTCTCTCCATCCCCCCGGCACCAGTTCCTCCATAGTGCCTCTCTTAACTGTTCTTTTAACTAACACAGTCCTGGTACAACTGCAACTTATGTTACAGAGGACAGAGGATATAGTATTTTGTACCCAGAGTTAAGGGTAAATACTTTTAACTATTTCTAGTTCCTGTAAATATGTCAGATTGAAAAAACTTAATGTTTCAAGGGATAATTTCATTATTACTAATGACATACTATGTAATTATACAAGTGTTTATGAATGCAGTTTGTACTTATATATTGTTTCATAGTCATTTTGATCCTCCCAGACCCTTTGAGGTTAGTACTCTGAGTATTAAATGTTCTGTTTTACAGATTAAGAAACTCAAGCTCTGAGAAGTGGAAACTTGTTGGAGGTCATTTATGTAATAAGGGATTCTAACCTTGATCATTTGATATTCAATATGTTCTCCCATGCTGCATCTAAAAGTAATCTCAGAATCTGAATTGGAAAGAGACCTCACAGACTGCCTAGTTAAATTTGGACCTCAACAAGAATCACTTCAACAAAGACATCTCTTTTTCTTCTATTATTAAGAAGATAATCCAGATAACATTTATCAGCACAGTCTATCCAGTATGACAGTTACTATTAGCTTTCCTGTTCTGATGCATTTTTTCAGACATCCCTCCACCAGTCCCACCCCCATCAGCTAACTCACTTTAACACGTTCTTTTCCTACCGTCAGTCATCCCTTTTAGCCTTAGTTAAGAAAATTATTAAACAAGGATCCAGGAGAGAAAATAGTTTAGATGCTGAAGTTACATGACTGATCAATTCCACCCTGCTCTTCTTTCACTAATTTACCAAGTGACACTGAGTAAATGATTTTGAATCTGGACCTATTTTTTCTTTTCCTTTCTCCCTGCCCCCCCCCCCAGGCCATTTTATAGATGGGGGAAATGAGGATGTCATATTAGATGATTTAAGACCCTAATTATTTGAAGCATTGCTTTGGAAATAACTAGAGACCAGGCATCAAACCTGAATCTAAAATGTGATTGGGGAGGGAATGGGGGAATAAGCATTTATATAGCTCCACTGCATTTGGTGTTTAATCCTCACTACAATTCCATTTCTCAGATGAGAAAACTGAGGCAAAGGCAAAGTGACTTGCTCAGGCTCATGCAGCTAATAAGTGTCAGAAACTGCATTTGGACTTGAGTCTTGCCTCTAGGCCCAGCTTCTATGCAATGTCACATAGCTGCTTCTAAAGAGTTTGGTTATGCTATGGCTTGTCTGCCCCAGTTCCTTAAAAGTACTTTAGTGACAGTGCCATGTACTATGGAAATAGGATTATAGATCTCAAGCTTAAAGGAACCTTGGAGGCCATGTAGTCCAACTACCTCATCTTACAGATGGAGAAATTGAGGCCTAGAGATTAAGTGATTCATTCAAAGTCAAATCACATCAGAGAGGATTCAAACCCAGGTTTTCTGACCTGAGCTATTAACTTTTTGTGTGTGCCACACCATCTCATCCCAAGGGAGTACCAATATCAAAGCTCCATACCCTTAGCTGCTTCACAAATGCAGCTCCCCACTGATAAATATCTTTCCTGTTCTACAACAGCATTTCAGTAGGACTAAGGAGGTAGAGTACTAGTGCCCTGTGATTTCCAAGTCTATAGGAAATTTACCTTAAGCTATGATCCAGTGAAAGTCTGACAAAATTTTGGTAATGCTTCCTAGTATCCAGTGTTGAGATAAGTGGTAAATACAAACTAATTGGAACTACAAAGCTGCCTTTGATTTACCACCCCATCTGAATTCAGCAAAAAAACTTGCCTAGCTAGCCCTATTTTGTACATTTGTACTTCATTTACTGAATGAGCCAAGTTACAGTTAGCTCGTGTTTCTAGGCTATGTACTGAACTAAGTTCTACAAGGACAGTGACTGTCTTGAGTGAGTGAATGAAAGGTAACTTCTAGAACCCAGAATTAGATTACAGGCTCAATATAACATTTAGATAGTCCTTTAAGGTTTACAAAGGGCTTTTCACACAATGAGGCTGAGGTAGGTAATGCAAGTACCATTTTTATGGATGAAGAAACAGCTATTAAGTAAGGCTACTACAACATGCATAGTATAAACCTATCTTGCATTAGATAGGACTCATTTTTTTCTCCTGAATTTAAACCTATTAAGCTTAGCCAACCTTGTAAGGGTAGGCTATATTTCAACCATGAATAAACAACCATGATGGTGTGTTTGGGGGGCTGGGGTTGGGGTGGGGAGGAAATTCAAGAGTGAACTTAGAACTGGTTTCATCAAATGTTTGTTTCACTCAAGTAAATGTGTACTTTGTGATTTTTCTAAAACTAAAAACGTATTTTCATCAGAAATATAGAGATGAATGGAACTCTGCCAAAATTTAGACCATCTTACATGGCATAAGTTAAAAAAAAACAAAGAAGACTATTAATAATTTCTGTAATATAGTGTAATCATGTTATTTTGATCTAAGCAATTCAAAGCTCCTTATTATACTTGAATAAAGATGCATTGTTGTGGAAATTATGGACTTCATCTGGAAGCACTATTTCCTAGGTTTTGTTTGGTTACTGTATAGAAATTAAGATAGTTCTGGAAATGATCTTAGTTAAATATACATTTTATGTAAACTCTTGTTTCCATTTCAGTCATAAATACTTAAAGAATATTTCTTAGAGGGCTTGCAATTTTAGCATCACATCTTTTATTATGGCAGTCAAATAGTAATTTTCATAATAGTTCTGCTGGCAAAGTCCTCATCCCATAAGTATATTTCCTATAAAATACATTTAATGAGGAAGTGACTAAAATATTATTGGCGTTTTGAGTCAACACAAACACTCTCAAACTTTGAAAAACAAAAACCAAAAAACCTCTCAATACAGCATACCCTAATTGCTAAATTAGGATAAAATTGCTAATTGGTCAGTCCCTACAGTACCTTAGCATTTCTTCACTCTATTGCTTTCCACTCATAGTCCAGTATCCTTGTGCTGCCATGAATCTGCCAATACATCTTCCCTCTTACGCTTCTCCTGGACAAGTCCTATATCCTATGACTGTTGTTTGGGGTAAGAAAATTATGTGTAGTTGTATATTAGTGGAATATTGCCTACATGATATGTTTACACTTGATAATGTATACAGCCATTAAAGTTTTGTAAGGTCATATTGTTGTTATCCTCATATTACAACTAGGGAAACTGAGCCTGGGGTTGGGACTTGAACATAATAGTCATGAAGTAAATGCCAGAGCAAGAATTTGAACCAAGGTCTGATCCAAGTATAGTTCTAGTTCTGTTTTAATAGATGGGACCTCAATACAAAGTGTAGGTGAGAATTTCCGGCACCAAAACAGGGAAGGTTAGGGAGAAGACTCCTTAATTCAAAAGAGGAATAAGCTGTCTTGTAAAATAATGGGTTCTCTACTCAAGTCGTCAGGGAGTATTGATGACTACTTAATGGATATGTTAAAATAGGGAATTTCTTCTGGGTCTGGGTTGGATTAGAGGGCCACTGTGGTACCTTTCCATTGAAATTCTGTGAGTGTGAAAGAGATAGTTTGGGGTAGGCCTTTTGGCAACCTCAGATAATTCTATATGGCCTTCTACATCATCTACTCATCTGATATTCCCTGAAGTGAAATAACTTCCCAAGTATAGTTTTAGAGTAAACTTTGACAAGCTAAAATGCCTTAGGGAAAAAAAAAATTTTTCACCAATTGACTTCACCTCCTACTTATGTTTTAAAAAAACAAGAGAAGAAATGCCTACCCTTCTTCTTGTGTTTCAAATATTTTATTTTGACTGATATATGAGGTGAGGGAAGCTGGATTTTGTTTCAGTAAAAATCAAAATTCTCAGAACTATTTGGAAGAATCTTGTTCGATAGCACTTCTAATAGATTGGATTGTGGATTGTGGAATTTGTAGATTACTTTTTCACCTAGGGGCAAGTTGTCCACACTGTAGTGTAAGGGCCTTGATAGTTTCAGTTATACTTGACTTTTTTGTTTGACAACTGGATGGTGCTATTGTGCAACAGAAGTCTGAAATCCCAACAAGTATAGCATACCTATCATCTGTCTGAAAAGGATCTTTAAAACGATACTTAAAAAAAAAAAAAACAGCTGCAAAAAGATTCACTTACCTATCTACTGAGTGATTACCTGTGTCCCTTCTCAGCACCTTCTGTTTCTCATATCAAATAATTTGAGTCAAGTGTGCACAAAGACAGACTGCTGCCATACTCAAGTTTCTACCAGTAGATATCTATGGAAAGAACTAAAAGAAAATGAGGTGAATTTCAAAATTGTTTATTCTTAATGTGACTAGAGAAAAGAAATGAGAACAAGAAAATGGAACAAGAAGAGAGGAACAAAGAAATGTTGACACAAATTTTAAAAAGGTAGTGCCTAGGCAATTCATGGCAGGATATGAGTCTTTCTTTTAAAGACCTATGCCTGTTTATAGTAATTATAATTTGCATGTTTATAGAAATAATCTCTACCTCTGATAATGAATGAATTTCAAGGATCATCCATAATGAAAAAAAAAGGTGTGTAAAAATCTCAAATTCATAATACATAAAGGCAATGTGGCATATTGGATAGTCAAGAGAACCTGAATTCAAATTCTACCAATGACACATATTGGCTTTGTGTCCCCAGGCAAGTCACAACCTCTCAGTGCTCTTGGCAAAGGAGGTGCTGACCTACCTTAGTAGAGAGTTTTCTCATTTAAGTGTTCTCTGTAGCAATGAACTCATACACAGGTCTAGACTCTATTATTACATGCACACACATTCACATATGTACGTTTATATATAATACATATTTATATATGCTCAAAAAGATTAACACATGCATATATATATATACATATATATGTACACACACTTGCACTCATATACTTTTTTTTTTTAGATCTGTGATGTTATTGCTTTAGGGAACTGCCATTACCAAAGGAAATAATCAACTCTTACAATTTACTTAAGAGAGCTGCTGAAGGGCACAGCAAGGTTATGACTTGCCTAGGCTAGGGTCACACAACCAATATCTGCCATAGACAGAACTTGAACCCAAATCTTTTTGACTCTGAGGCTTCTATCCACTAAAAAACACTGCATTTCCTCTCTCTCTGTCTCTCTCTCTCTCCTCTTTCTTCCTCCCCTTCTCCCTCCCTCCCTTCTCTTCCTCCCCCACATGTATATGTAAATTCAAAGTTGTATTTGTATGTACTACATGTATTTACAACTTTTAAATTGCATTTGTATGCATATTTTAAAACTATACATAACGCCTCTGTATAAACTCAGTGATGGTAAGTGAAAATCATGAGTAATTCTGAATTATCTCTGGTACTATTCTACCTAAGCAAAAAGCTCAGTATTAGCTTTAAAATTCTAACATCCTCCTACTGCCACTCTTTAAAAAAAAATTGCCTCTTAGAAGTGCTAATAAGCCCAATTGGCTTATTTCCATTTCAACCTATTTACATGCTTTCACTTTTAAAATATTATTGTATTTTTCCACCCAAAATATTGTCTTCTCCATGGTTCTCTCATCCTTTTTCTCTATCCAATAAGCATTTATTGAGCGTTTACTACTATACTAAGTGCTGGGCATACAAAGAAAGACAAAAAAAAACTGTCCCTGCTTTCGAGGAGCTCACATTCCAGTGGGTTAGACAACATAAAAATAACTTGGTAATATAAGATATATACATGGAAGAAGAAAGCTAATCCCAGAGAGGAAGGCTCTAGCAGCTACTTCACAGGGTTGTTCTGAAGATCTAATGACAGGGTATATAATGCACTTTGCAAACCTTAAAGGTTATATCAGTGTAAGTTACTATTACTATTACTACTCTATTACTAGTACTACTCTTATCCACTAACATTACCTTCAGATCCTCCATAGCCAGATATAACAAGGAAAATAGGTAGCAACAGAACCAGAGGAAGGGTGGAACAGATGAAAAATAAAACTAGGAATCTTCTAGATCATAGGTTCTTACCCTAATGTCCAGAACCTTTTTAAAAAATATATTTTGATAAAACTATATTCTCGTTTTGTAATCCTGTATATTTTCTTTGTACTTAAGATCATTATTCTGAGAAGGGGTCAATAAGCTGTACTAGATTGCCATAGGGGTCTGTGACATGCACAAAAGGGTTAAGAACCCCTGTTCCAGATCACTTAAAGTCCTTCACCATAGTTTAGGAAACAATGCTCTGGATGGGAAACTTTCCCTTCATAGAAATGAAGTATATGCTAAAAAAGAAGAATTAAGGTATGGAACAGAGATTAATGAAATCTGTTCACCATGACCTGGCCTTTGTCTCTAGAACACACCATTTCTTAGACCAAGCCCCTATACTTATTCAAAGGTAGCTTAAGTCTCACCTTCTCTGTAAAACCTGCCCAGGCTAATTCTACCTTGCACTAGTCACTGTTTATTCTAGTAACCCTTCACTCCCACCTACAGGATTCCCTTCTGCCTACCTACCACTTTTAAGGCTTAATAGTAATGTGCATAAGCCTGAAGTTGTTTGTGTGCATGATTATATGTCTGCATCTATTACTTATTTTTGTATTGTATTTATAGGTTTGTCTTTGTCATCTCCCCCATTAAAATAAAAAGGTCTTCTACATTCAAAGTCTTCCATTTTCCTTGTACTTTGCATCTACCTCCCTCTTTCCTCAGACTTTTTGTAGCACTTTGCCTGACCCTGTTCTTCACATTTGTTTTGTTCTTCCTTACATCATAGTTATCTGAGTACACAGGGTATCAAGACAGTCAAAACTAGAAGGGAACTTAGATATAATCTACTTTGTCGTTCTTATTTTATACATGAAGAAAAAGATCCAGAGAAATTAAGTGACTTGTAAAAGATAGCAAATAGCAAAGGCAGAATTTGAACTCAGGTCCTCCAACACACCCTCCAGTACTGCCAATATTATTTGCTTAATAAATGTTGAGTTGAAATTGCTCAATAGCTGTTATAGTACTCTGTACACAGAGAACTCTCTGTGTCTAAATTCCTTTACCCCTCCCACAAAGTTGTTGACTGGCTGAGACATTTCAACTTCCTCCCCTTCTTTACTTTTGTAGGAACTGTGAATATTAAAAAACAAAAACAAAACACAACCTGATGAATTTCACATCTACCTTATTCACCACCAACAACAAATGTTACTCAGGAACCTACAAGTCACTGTAGTAGGTAATGGAGTTCAATAACCCACCCTCGAAATAGAGTATTCATGAGAGGTGACATTACTAAGCTTGAGGCAAAGGAGAAAACAAGGGGCCCAGATGAAAAGCAAAATGAATAACTTCTCCCTGATTAATTGACTTGATTGTGTCCTTTTGATATTTGGAAGGCTTCCTGTCAACACAGGCAACTTTGATTGTTCAGAACTTTGGGGGTTTGGGTTGTGATGTGTCCTTTTGATATTTGGAAAGCTTCCTGTCAACAAAGGCAACTTTAATTGTTCAGAACTTTGAGGGGCTTTGGGCTGTTGTTGATTTGTTTGTTTTTAATTTATGATACATTCTTGGTAGCCTGGATTTCTTCTCATCTTTGTGTTTCTTGCATTTTAGATTAATACGTCACCTTGTATAACAGCATTCCAATCCCTTGACAGCTTCTGTATATAATTTCTACTTTTGAAGGATGTCTTTCACACCCCTAATAAACTCCTGTTCTCTACCACTTAGAAAAACAACAGTCAAAAGAATGGAAAGGTTAATTCTGCTGTAATCATGCTAGTTGCACTGGTGACCTGTCCCCAAAACTTCATTCATGTTGTCTCTCACATCTAGAAAGTCTCCTGCCCCTCTTCATTTAACTAATGCACATCCCTATTTTTTCCTTCAATGTTGCCTATAAAATACACCTTTTCCATGAACCCTCAGGAAGAGGTGCTAGGTTCAAACTCATATCCAGTTTAGTTAGTATAGTGCTCCATATATCATGTAAGAATTGGGGAAAAAACAAACAAACAAACAAAAAAATCTTGACTAACTTTTACTTGCATGTTTCTTTGCTTGTTTTTTTTTTAAACTGGATTACAAACTTGTCTAATTTGCCCTTTTCCTTGGTTTTTGCTTCCCCAGCCAAAATGGGGAACCCTGCTTTTGCCAGTATGCTATTTATCTTTTCCCTTATTTTAGAATTTAGACTAACCTCCCTCTTACTTCCTGACATAGTACCCACGTATTCTACAAGTCACATTGTAAACTGAATTTCCACCTCCTTTCTCCTGCCTCATTTCCCCAGCAAATTTTAGAATCAGTAAAATTGACCTGCTAAGGTGGTATGATTTCATGGACCTTAATTATCTCCCTCACTGGCGTCTTTTGGTATGTAGAATGCCCAGCTAAGGAGCTACAAATAGTAAGCTCTGATTAGCCGAGGATTGCATTGAAGTTGGTGAGTGCCTAGAGGTAATATGTACATATTTTAGGCAAAAGGACTGGGTAAATGAAGTTTTGGTGAAGAAAAAACCAATTGAGAGAGGCTAAAATACTTTTCAAAAAATTGCCTATTTCACAATGTTCCAAAATCCCCATCCAGTAACAATTATTACACGGTTTCTTCCAAGAAGTAGGACATAGTCCATCACATGCATCTCCTATTCTTTGTACAGGAGAGGGGAGGCAATGTCATCCTCATCTTCTTGGCTTTTGTTTTCTTATCTTTTAGATTTATTTTCTTTTTAGTTTATGGAATAAAACAAACGTTTCTGTAACATAATAGAATAAACAAGATGACTGCACATAAAACTGCAAATCTGCTATGTGCAATTTTCTATTCCTTTTAAATACACATTAGTTATCATGTCAATTTCTTCTTTTTTAGTTTCCATTTTAGTTGCTGAGGAACTGCATATATCCACTTCTTTAAGCCCTAATCCTGTACTCTTTTCCTAGAATGGATCTAGGGTCAATTACTTCTTGTTACCCTCCGATTTCTTTGGAATCAAAAGATTAATATTAATCTGATGGAATGAAAAAATCACTTAGAGTGAGGAGCCTTGGATTTGATTCCTGGCTCTACAGTCTACTATTTGTTTGACCTTGGACAAGTCACCTAGGTAGCACAGCAGATAGAGCACTGTATCTGAAGTTAGGAATGTCTAGATTCAAATACGACCTCAGACACTTAATACCTGTGTGATCTTGGGGAAGTCACTTAACTTCTACCTCAGGTTCCTCATCTGTAAGGTTGGGATAATAATAGTGTCTCCTTCCAAGAGCTGTAAGGATAAAAAGACATATTTGTAAAGTGCTTTGTAAACCTTAAAGTGTTATATAAATGCTAGCTATTATTTATTATAATCATTCACCCTCTCAAGTCTCCAGTTTTTTTCACCTCAACATTAAAATAATGAAGTTGTATCTATACAACTAAATAGAGTTCTAAATCTGTGATCCTATCAAAGATAATATGTCAGATATGATCTGGGTTCCATCAGTCCTGGACTCCCTGAAAAGTACCTGAGATTCAAAACACTTTGGTTAGTCATCTACTTAAGCAAGAGACATTTAATTAAATGGTATAACAAAATAAATGGCAAGGCATATTCTTAGTCCTGTCTCCTACCGCCATATATACAAAAGGGTAAACTCTAAGTAAGAAACTCATAAAAGCAAGGCAACAGAAGTGAGAGAGGGAAACACATCCCTAGGCTAGTGTCTCCATTGGAATGCCTCTCCAGCTCTCCTTACTCCATCTCAAAATTGTCAGTGTCTCTTGTTGACTTAGTGATGTTATCTGACTTCAAGCTGCTTTATCTATTGCTGCACAGTTCTGGAGACCTCTCCTAGATTATTTTTTCTTCTCTTCTAAAATCTGTTGGTATATGATCTGAGGTGCTGTCTAATGGGTCTCCGTTTCTGCCACATTTTGGTTTTCTGCTAAATTATAACTGTCATGTAATTTTCCCTATTTTTAGCTCTAGGGGCTATGCCATCTCTTTTGAGATTTAGATACAACCTGGACAGTCAGTCAGCCAGAGAAGTATTTAAACGTTAAGTTTGTGTATGTGATCTGTCCTCATCTTCTGCTCTTTGAATTCTATTTACTTTTTTAATTAAACTGAGAAAATTCCCTTAATTTCTATTATGCCAGTCATGGTATGACCAAATCATCCATAAGACTGATTTAGAAAGACCAAAAGGGACCTAGATGAAGCTAACCTAAATCTACTTTCAGGCTGGTAATGAAGTTGTTGCTCTCCCTACTTAAAACTTACTATAATATGACAGGAATGATTAAGAGCCTCTGCAATTAGAATGTACACACCTCTCATGGAGAAACTGTTTTTTTAACTTTCTTTGTATCTCTAGTACTTAGTACAGTGCCTGGCACATAGTAAACACTTAATATTTCACCTTGGGTTGCATTTTGATATCCTATGCTTTTTAGTACACATTATTCTCTTTCCTTTTATGATTTCTTGTGGGCATAGAAGAAGCATGTGTTATTCAAATTTCTTTTCCTTTATATTTAAAGGTCTTTCTCCTGATTGCTTGAAGAATTTACTTGCCTTTGGAGTTGTTATGTTTAATTACTATGTGTCTGGGAGTTTGTAGCTTAGGGTTGTTTGTCTTCTGGAGGCAATCTGCAGATTCTTTCATTTTGTATTTTTTTCCATATTCAGAAGTTCTCAGAAGTTTTCCTGTATTATTTCTTATATTATGAAAATCATGCTTTTGTATCATGTTCTTTTGGAAGAATTATATCTTTTCTTCAAGATAATTATTGCTTGTATAAAGATTGTTTTCTTCTATCATTATCACTTTTTGCTTCTCTCCTTCTATATTGTCCTTTATTGTAGTGTATTTGGATTTACAGTCAGTTGTTCTCTTGTATTTTTGGCAAGATTTGCTACCTTGAATAAAAGTTTTCTATTTTGCTGATTATTTCTTCTATGTTGGCTATAAATTCTGCTTTCACAATTCTTGTTTTTCTCTTGGACAATTCAGGGAAATTCTCAAGCAGTTTCATGTTCTCTTAGAAATTTACAGGTCTTCCACTTCAAGTATTAATTAATTTTCCCTTCTTACAATATTTATTCAGAGATGTTTGGAATTGCTTAGATGATCAAGAGGCCATATTTTATTTTGTTATTAATATCTTCCCTGTTGGTTTATCTGCATGTGTTCAGAATCTTTAACTGAGTTTTCATCAATCTTAGATCTTTTGTAATCTCATTCCTTTTTCCTTATGTTGTTCTATCATTCACTTTCTGACTCTTTCCCTTCCCCCCCCCCCCGGTCATTTTCCAGAATAATGGAGCTTAAAGCTATCTCAGTCTCTTCCTTTGTTAGGGAATTCACTTTTCACTAGTCTTAATTTCTGACTCAAGTGATTTTTTGGAGGGACAGAACTGTTATCAGGTGGATGCCAGTCCCATTTCCATAAGGTCTGGGGGAGCCTTCTGCATATGCTGGCATCCTATCTAAGCTTTCTCTGTACCTCATTTCTTTGAGCTCTATTACAGAATAACATACTCCCAAGATGTCTCTGCAGTTGTAAAAATAACATGCTTACCACTTTTGCTTTCCATAGTACAAGGTAAAAATTGGGGGGGAGGGGGTAGGAAGGGAGAGTTGAGTTATTTTGAAACTTTGTGTGGTCCTGCCAGAGCATAAAGACTTGGTGGTGGTGGTGGTGGTAGGGAGGGTCGGGGTAGGGTTGATTAAAAACCTTAAGGATTAGAATTAGCCTTCTTTGCTGTTAATTCATTGAGTTGTTACATCATTAGGGTTCTTGGTGTCTTACATCATGAAGAAAGCTGAAGTTACTTTATCTCTTGAATTTAATTCCTATTTTGGAGATAGCTTAGTGGTAGTGAGCATCAAATAAAATGTCATCCTCCAGCTTGTTAGTCAGGTGATCTAGAAGTTCATAAATGCTTAATAAAGGCTTGTTGATGGACTCCCTGATTGCTGTGTGAGATGAAACTAAGGGTGATTTAGTTTGTTTTAATTTTAATGTATCTCAAAGAGTAATGAATGGTTAAGTCTGACAAAACCTGTGTGAGTGGAAAACTGTGTTAGGTAGGGAAAGAAATGAAAAGTTGAGGGAAGTTCAGGGAGGGAAAAGGGAAAATAGAAGTAATTTAAAAATAGAAACATTTTGAGGGGAATGTAGAGAGAAATAGAATGATGTTTAGGGGGTGAACTTTGTGTGGTTTGAGGGCACCGAGAAACTAAGAGAGATGCAGACAGAAATGATAGGATTCCAAAGATTGATTTCACTGAAATTTTGCCTAGAGTTTAGTCATATTAGTGAGAAATGGAAGCAAGAGAAAAATCTCGAGGTCAGCTCTAATGTGGCCAGAATAATGCCCTTTCCTTCAATATCACTGGTGCTTCAAAAATAATGAAGGAAGCAGCCCTCCTTCCCACCCCCAAGGTGAACACCTTTTCTCTTAAGGAGATATTCCTCCTTGCTACTCTGCATCCTACTTTGATTTTCTAATAAAAATTCCTTACTATTTACTACTATTTAATATTTACTAGTACTTAATATTTACTGGTATGCTACTATTTGAACAGGAAAAGAAGATGTACTTCAGACTGTGAAAATGACAAGGAGTAATTGAAAACTGAAATTGTTTGAAATGGTTTGGCTAAAGCCATAAGACTTTGAGTAATAATTTAGAGGTTTCCTATATTCTGAAAGTGAGGCAACAGAAGAAAAAATTTGTAAAAACGTAGAGTGGTGAATAAATACAGTTTACATATATTATATTTATTACATTATATTATTAATCATGTGTAGGAATTAAAACTATATATAGTTTATGAATAAAGTTTAAACCTAGAGTAGCTATATAACCATTATTTAAGAATTAGTAAGTGGGGTAGTGCTATTGTCATACTTGGGAAAAAGAGATCTTGGTTATTTTATTTTTCTTTATTCCTGACTTAAATACCACCCCCCCCCCCAAAAGAGCATTTCCATACACACAGCAGAAGAGGATTCTCTATCAATCTGTGAATCTATTTTGCCTACCATTTGCTTTTTTAAAAGTACCTAATAAATTCTATACTCTTTTGAAATTCCTCCCCACTCTCTTGAAAACAGAGAAAAAAAAGAAAACTTTAACAAATAAGTAGTCAAGCAAGATGAATCCTCATAGTAGCCATTTCCAAAAATGTATGGCTCTTTCTTCACTTTGTGTCCATCAGCTCTTTGTCAGGGTGTGGATAATAGGCTTTATCTTAGGTGTTCTGCAAACATGATGATTGGTCATTATGTTGATCAGAGTTCTTAAGTCTCTCAAAGTTGCTTTTCTTTACAAGGTTTCTGTCATTGACTAAATTGTTTTCCTGCTTCTGCTCTCTTCATTCTATGTCATTTCATACTCCCTAGAATTCTCTGAAATCATCTCCATCATTTTTCACAATGCAAGTTACATTCCTATACCTCACTTCGTTCAACTCTTTCCTAATTACCTAAGAGGCAATCTAAGGTACCCTCTTAGATTCAAGTTCTTTGCTTCGCCCCTCCCTTTTCCCCACTCTTTAGGGTCAGGACGTTTGTTTTCTTTGTACTTATCCCTTCTTTTGTGATATCTTCCCTTTTAACAACTTGCCCTCCCTATCCTCACTTGTTTTTCTGTTGAATATAATGTATTTCTACACAGCACTCTGTGTGTGTTCATGTGTATATATGTGTGTTCAGTCGTCTTTTGTTCATTTTTTATAAGAATAAGATTCTTCTGACACTCCCTCAAACCCTTTCTCTTTGTTTGTATACACTTCTCACACACCCTAATTATGAGAACTAGCACATCCCACCCTCTTCTTCCTCTTTTCTACACTGTATTCCTTCTACCCCTCCTCCTCTTGTCCTACTTCAAACCGTTAGAACAGAACTTATTCACCCCTAAGACCTCCACTTTTTTCCTTATTTAACTCCCTCGATAACCTTCGAAGACACTGAGGTTCTAAAACGACGTATTTTTATGTCTTCTATTAGAAGGGCAGCATTACATCATCATACAGCTCCTCCTAATTGTTTAAATAAATTTACCTTAGTTCCTCTAGACTCCGGTGTTTGTATTTCAAATTTCCTACTCAGCTCTGGTCTTTTCATTAGAAGTCAAGTCAACAAGTATTTATTAAGTACTTTCTATGTGCCAGGCACCATTCTAAGTATTGGGGATACAAAAGGGGCAAGCCCCCTAAAACCCCAACAAAAATCCTTGCTGTCAAGGAGCTCATAGTCTAATGGAGAAGATCGTATACAAGCAATTATGTACAAACAGTCACATACAGGATAAATTAGAGATAATTTTGGAGGGAAGGCACTGGGTTTAAGGGGAATCAAGAAGAGTTTCTTTCAGAAGGTGAGATTTTAGCTGGAACCAGAAGGAGGTTAGGGAAGCCAGCAAAAAGAAATGAAGAAGAGCATACCAGGTATGGGGGACAGCTGGTAAAAATTCAGGAAGTCAGGAGATGGAGTGTCTTGTGAGAGGAACAACAAGGAAGCCAATGTCACTGAATTGCCAAGAATGTGGAAGGGAATAAAAAGTAAGAATACTGGAAAGGTAGGAAGATGCCAGGTTATGAAGGGTTTTAAAAGTCAGAGGATTTTATATTTGACCCT
This sequence comes from Gymnobelideus leadbeateri, assembly GCA_011680675.1. Taxonomy (NCBI): domain Eukaryota; kingdom Metazoa; phylum Chordata; class Mammalia; order Diprotodontia; family Petauridae; genus Gymnobelideus; species Gymnobelideus leadbeateri. Next base: position 145,855 of record WOXC01000263.1, read on the forward strand.
GTAGGTAATAGGGACCCATAGGAAAGGGTGACATGAAATACTTAAAAGTCCTTGAAAGGTCCATCATTTCTCCTGTAGGATTACATTTAGCTTCATAGGATGAATTATTCTTGGTTATAAGTCTGTGATCTTTTTTAAAAATGGTAACTGCTAGGTCTTGTGGCAATCTGACTGTGGTCCCTTGGTACTTCAGTTACTTCTTCCTAGATGCTGGCAGTTTTTTTTCTTTGACAAGGGAGCTCTGAGTTTTATCTATGATATTCTTGGGACTTTTCTTTTTTGGGTTCCTTTTAGGAAGTAAATGGCATTCTTTTCATCTTTACTTTCCTCACTGGGCAGTTTATTATTTAAATTTTTGAAATATAGTTTCCAGACTTTATCTCTACCCCTCCCTTCCTTCGCTCCTACCTCCTACAAGCTTAGTGATTCTTAAATTATTATTTCTTGTCATGCTTTCCATATCAGTTGTTTCCAATATCAGCTATCTCACATTTTCTTCTATTTTTTGAATCTTTTTATTTAGTTCATTTTTTTTCTGCCTCATGGAGTCATGGATTTCCGTTTGGTATATTCTAATTTTCAGGGACTCCATTTTGTAGCAAAATTTACTACTTTCTCTTTTGAACTATTTATTCTCCTTCCAATTCTTTCCTCCAGAGTTTTTTTTTTTAATTTTATTTTTATCTCTTTGTTTCTTCTAGGTATTTGTATAGTTCTTGTGGAAACTACTTTCCCTCTTCCCCCTTTAAACTACTTCTTGCAAGTGTAACAGAGTTTCTCTCTCCTAAGGGGAGAATCTCCAGATTTGTAAAACTTTCTGCTGCGGGTGGATGATTTTTTAAAATCACTCATCTCTCCAACTTTAGTTCCTGAATTTGGACTTTGTGCCAGTCTGTCTCCACCCTCTCCTGAACTTAGGGGTGGGGGGAAGTTGTCAGCTTGGTCTTGCCTTGCGTCCTTTGATTTCCTGTACTGACATCTACCTCCCCGACTTTCTCTGGCATCTCAAGACAAGAGTATTAGATACCTCAGAGCCATAATGTTTCATTCTGGTCACTGATTCTGCTCCTTTCCAACAATTCCTAAATTCTCATCCTGGGGCTTTTTCTTTTGTTTTCTTTTCTTTTTAAATTTTCTTTTATGATAGGGACTTTTTCAAGAGACCCATTTGCTCTTATTGCCTCAGGAGATAGAGCACTGAAGGATACACTCTTCCCTGCCTATCTCTGGTAATGCTAAGAGAGGGAGCGCTGGTTTTTCTAGGGCACTGGGCCCAGGGTTGGGCAAAAAGAGGTGATTTTCCTATTGTTCTATAGATGTCTTCTATAAGCTTCTATAGCTTTTATAAGATGTCTTGTGCAGTTCTGGTATGGGAGAAGTCATTTAATGTTCTGTTTTGTTTTTCCCCCCATTGGATTTCTTCATCATTATTTAGTTTAGTGCAAACATCAGGTTTCCTTTTTCTTTTTGTTTTGGATATATAGGAGTTGAATGATCTTCCTCTTACTCTGGTAGCCACCTTGGCATGAAGCCCTGAAAAAAGATTTTACATGAAGTCCTTGACTTCCAGAAACACTCAAACTTAGAGACCAATTCATACAACACATTATGAGAATCTGAGGCTCTCTAGAAAAGGCCATATCTTAGTTGAAAAGTTAAAAAAAAATCAGTCATTCATATTCTGTGGATTTGACGATTGTATGAATTTCCCACTTTTCAATTAGATGTTTGCCAATGTGTAGGCTCAGCCTGAATGCTTTTAAGCTAGACTAAGATGAGGATTATTTTTTTTTAAATGATTAAGACATTAATTTTAAAACAAAAGTCAGCCAAATTCAGCTAAAAAGAAGAAACAGAATTTTCTCTTGATGTTACCTGCTGTCAAGGACCTGTCTGCTTTTGCTTTACATTTCAGAGTAGAACGTGTTCCCTGTGTGATTTTAGACAAACCACAAGCCTTTCTTTGGATTCTATCCTATATAGGTTAGATTAGGGGGTGCAGTGAATAAAGAGAGCACTGAACAGAAAGAACTTAGTTCAAATCCACCCCCTCCAACATTTATTAGCTGTATGATCGTGGGCAAGTCACTTAACATCTGTCTGCCTCTGTTTCTTTATCTGTAAAATGGGGGTATTAATAGCACCTATTTCTCAGGGTTGTTGTGAGAAACAAATGAGAGAATATTTGTAGAGTGCTTTGGAAGCAAGAAAGTACTCTATAAATTCTAGTTATTGTTATCATTATCATTATTAAAGGTTCCTTCAGGAAACTTCCAGCTCTAAATCTGATTCTATTATCTGTTGTGCTCTAGATTGTTCAATAAGGGTAACTAGGGAGCACAGTCTGAGTCAGGAAGAAAGACCTGAGTTCAAATCTAGCTTCAGATACTTATTAACTATGTGACCCTGAACAAATCATTTAACCCTGTTTGCCTCAGTTTCCTCATCTGTTGTAGAAGGCAAACCACTCCAGTATCACTGCTAAGAAAACTCTAGATGGAGTCATGGCAATTTGGACGTGACTGAAAAATGACTGAACAACAACAATTGATTTAATATTTCTTAAATGAGACATAAATGACATCAAGCCACTCCTCATGTTTAGGGGAAAAATTCTGAAGCGTACCTTCAAATAGAGCTTACTGTCAGAATACTGCAATCCATTTCCCACATCTGTATTCTGCCAGTTTTACTGGGAGGAAAGAGGTGATGGGGAGCTGAGCCCATTGTACTCCCTACAGCCATCCCTCCTAGCAACTATTCACAAAGCCCTCATCCACTTATTTCTCCTGCCTACTTAAGTGATGACTTTAGGTGAGCGTCTTCAAAATTCTATGAGTCACTTTCCTAACTAAGCAGGATTGTTTTTTCTCCTCTTTGGGATGGTGCTTAAATAGTGCAAGAGCTTTTCTTTATTCTCAGAATTTACTGAGGACTAAGGGGGGCAGTATGTGATTCCTTAGATAAACAAGGCAATTGTGGGCATCATAGCCTTTCCAGGTCAATTGAAGCATCTATGCTGGTCCATTGTAGCCTTGCAATACAGATCATAATGATGAGATCAAGAAATAGCCTCCCAAGCAGGGCTATTTCACAGTAGCTCACCCAGTTAAGAAATCAGGAACACAGTCATAGGGGTACATATGACATGTAGAACACATAGCTTTTATTTAAATTAAAAAAAAAAACAACTCACAATCAATCAATAAGCTTTTATTAAGCATCTATTGTATGTCAGGCACTGTCCAAGTGACAGTGGTAGAAAGACAAAAACAGAACAGCCTCCACCTTTAAGGATCATACAATCTATTAAGAAAACTACAAGTCCACATACAAATAGATAGAAAATATAAGTAAAGTCATTTTAGGGAGGAGGCATTCAAGAAAGGCTTCACACAAACAGTGATGCTTGAGCTGAACTTTAAAAGGAAATTCAGAATTCTTAGAGGCAGAAGTGAGGAAGAGATATATTCTAAGAACAAGGTGTAGCCTATGCAAAGATACAGAGTTAGTATATTGAATATCCTACAAGAGGAATGGTAAAAAGAATACTTTCATTAGCTCATAGAGTGGGTGAAGGAGAATAATGTATAATAAACCTGAAAAACCAAGTTGGAGCCAGATTGTGAAGTAATCTATGTGACAAAAAGAAGAGTTTATATTTGGTACTATAGGCAGTTATAGAGTCCCTCAAGTGCCCTAAACAAGCTGTAGGTGAGGTCAGACCTATGCTTGAAAAGTATCACTTAAGCATTTCCTAGAGAATGAGTTGGACAGGATAGAGTCTGGGAGTATGAAAATCAATCTGAAGGCTATTATGTAGCTATTGTATATAGTCCAGATGAGAGGTGATGGAGGACTGAACTAGATGGTGGTCAAGGGAGGAGAGACAAAGATACGATTGCAGGAGATGTTGTGGAACTAGAATCAACAAGACTTGGCACCTGATTGGATACATGGGGTGAAGAAGAGGGAGGAATTGAAGATGATTCCAAGATGGAAGCCTGGGTAACTAAAAGAATTAGATCGTCCTTGACAGAAATGGGGAAGTTTAGAAGAGGTTCAACAGGTTTTGGGGGCAACTTTTAAAAATATACGTATTGGGTTTGAGATGCTTCAAAAGACAGATGTGTAATTTGGTAGACACACCCTGGAATTTGAAGTCAAGAGGTCTGGATTCATATTCCAGTTCTGCTACTTTATACTTATATGACCTTGGGCAAGTCTCTTAACTCCTATGGGCCTTAGTTCTTTTAACTGTAAAATGAAATGGTTGGACTCAAGTTTTCTTTTCTTTTTTTTTTTTTTTGGAGGGCAATTGGAGTTAAGTAACTTGCCCAAGGTCACACGGCTAGGTTTTTTTTGTTTGTGTGTGTGTTAAATGTCTGAGGCCGGATCCGAACTCAGGTCCTTCTGACTCCAGGGCCGACGCTCTACTCACTGCGCCACCTAGCCGCCCCTAAAACAAAGAGCAATATTTTTTTGTTTTGTTTTGTTTTGTTTTGTTTTTTTGTGGGCAATTGGGGTTAAGTAACTTGCCCAAGGTCACACGGCTAGTGGACTCATGTTTTCTAAGGTCCCTTTCATAAGTTAGTGATTCTATGAACATGATTTTCTTCTGTACCCTTTCTAGTTTGTAGGATTTTTTTTAGCAATTTTTTTCTTTGTTGTCTTTGATAGTTCAGCCCCATCCCCCATTCCCCCCCCCCCCGCCCAGCTAGTAGGTTAGTTTTCATTGGGTAATATTTGAAACAGAAAAAAAAAGGTATAAGTTTGTGGGAGAAGATCAAGAGAGAAAGAGGGTCAGAGAATGGGAGGAAGATAGTGCCTGGGGCATAGGAGGAGTTACTGAACTTTAATTCATATCTAAACATTTTTATAGAGCAGCTGTTTAAGCTTGTTGGCTTAAAATCTTCACCTGTGCTAAAAAATTCAATTGCTCTATTTTGTAGAACTGAGGGAAGGCATGATGGAATCATATGCATATGTATGAATACATACATATATGCATAAACATATGAAATATACACACATATAACAATAAATATAATGTATAAATATGAACGTAAACACATGCATTATACAAATACATGTACAACCATACAAACACATCTATCTACCTAAAAATGAGAAAAAAGTTGACTCTAGTTTGTTCTAAACAAATTTGATTCAGTATTAAAGTATTATTTACTCAATTGGCCAACAAATGTATTTATAATTTTTAATATATTTTCTACTTTAAATACAAATCTATATTGGTTTATCATGTCAATGTGTATTTTGGTAGATAATGCAATAGTGAATTTGCCTTGTAAAATTCCTTACAGGAGTCTTTGAAGATCTCCAGCTGTATGAGTACAGTAACTGCACTTTAGAAGGACATACACCTTCCATTTTGAATGATTTAAAACTTAAAAAATCATTTAAAAACTGATTATACCTCATAATGGATGGAAAAGTTATTGCAAGTCAGCATTCAATTTAATTCAATTCATCATCACCTTTATCAAGTGCCTCCTAGGTGCAAGGTAACATCCTAGGAGTTGGGGATAACAAAACAAAACAAAAAAAATAGTTCCTCCCTTCAAGGAATTGACATTCTAAAGGCAGGATACTGCACAAGTACACAGATTAGTAATTACAGAGTACATGCAAAGCAAGTTGAGGTTGGAGCACACTAACCACTAGGGGAATCAGCAAAAACCGGGTTTAGGAAGTAGTACCTTGAAGGGAGCGAGGCATTTTTAGATGTGGAGGTGAAGAGGGAAGGAATTCTAGGCATCATGCCCATCCTGGACTGATGAAATATCAAGGACAGGGAACAGCAAATTGATCACTTTGGCTGGAACACAGAGCATGTGAAGAAGTGTTTGGTGTTTTATATTAGTAAAAACATGGGGAAAATGTGTGCATATGAACTTATGTTTGAAAAGTTGGTTGTAGTTACTTTTTTAGTGTTTAATTTTGAGCCAAAGCCAACTGAATATTAAATAAAAAAGAATGATAGCAGGCATCATTGCAATTGTTCTATGTGTGTGTGAGAGAGATAGACAGGCACAGAGTCAGAAGGAGACAGAGACAGAGACAGAAATTACATTCTAATGGGGAAGATAACACATGATGTGAGCTGCAAGGGAGGAGGCAGATGGAGTTGTCCTAAAGTGGTGTGGAGACCTGACGCTGAGAAAGACAGGGTTTACCTATTAGAGCTTGGAGTCTCAGGGGCACTTTGCAGAGTCCAAAGTTTTACAGAGGGGAAGAGGGAGACATTGGCCTGAGTGGAGGCAGCCTGATAAGGAGATGTTCAAGAAAGTAAACAAACAAACAAAAAAAGATAGATGGGATAGCTTTTTGGAGTGAAGGTTTTCTCCCTTGCATAACTGTTGGGTGTGTTCTGTACTCCCAGATTCCCTGATGCAGTAGACTAATTTTCCAGAGTTCAGAGAATAGTCTTCTTTCTGAAGCAGCCACTCCAGCCTCTCCCACTTAGGGAATCTGCATCAGCAGAGCATACTGATGTACCCCACACATGTGCCAGCTCTCCCTCTACCCCATTACTAAAAGGTAGGATCATTTGGAGAGAAAGGGCACTAGCAGCTAGGAGGGGGATCAAGAAAGGCTTTAAGTTAGAAGACAATGGCTGAGGTAAGATTTGAAGGAAACAAGTGATTCAAAGAGATTAAGGTGGAGTGGAAGTACATTCCAGGTTAGAGGGAAAGTCAGAAAGATAGGAGTTTTGTTTTTTTTTAAAGAGCAAGATCAGTTTGTTTGAGTATGGGACATGATGTTATAATAAGTCTGGCAAGACAAGTTAGGGCCAGATTGTGAAGGGATTTAAAAGAGTTTATATGATACAATTGTAATGAGAGTTCTAGCCGTGGGGTCCTTGGAGCGAGGATTGGGGGAGGAGGTGGGGAGGATTGTTGCAGCCAGTCAGCCTGGCCAGGATGTGCAGAGAAGCAAGGTACCTCCATGTTAGGTGAGCTATATGTTCTCCAAGCAAGCTCCAAGCTCTCCTTTACCCAATGTCAAGAAGGATGGATTTGGAGTCAGAGTCCTTGGGTTCAAATCTGACTTTGGGAAAGACACTTTACTTCATCTCTCTAGGACTCAGTTTCCTCTTCTGGAAAATGAGGGGGTTGGAATAATCTCTTTAGGTCCATTCAAGCTAAAAATCTATTATGCTATTATGATCTGGAGACAAAAGGGAACCACTGAAATTTAATTAGTGGGAGAGATGCATGGTCAGACTGCCATAGAAAAATCAATTTAGCAGCTATATAGAGGATGTATGGGAGTAGGAAGATACTTGAGGCAGAGAGATCCTTTAGGAGGCTATTAAAGTAGTTTAGGCACCAGGGGATGAAACTTGAACTAGGATGATGAACATCTGAGTAGTGAAAATGGGGCATACATGAGAAATAACATCAGCAGAAACAAAAATTAAGCATAGGAACAAGGGTTTAAGAAAATGTTTATGGGTATCTAGAGATTCCAAGTCTGTGGTTCCTTTTCCCATGAAGGTCTTGTGCAGGAGACACCAACTTTGTCCTGCCAAGAAGAAACTTGACATACTTAGTCTTGTGATCATCAGGAGGGATGTGAGGAGAACAAGAACATTGAGAATGCAAATTTCCATCCATGACAGGGTATAATGTCCATAGCAGCAACAGGCTTTGATTTCATTTGGTAAATTTCAATTTTTTCAGAAACCATTCATACTCCACTATGACCTTAACTAAGTGATTTAGGAAGCTGTTTTCTAGATGGCTCCTAGGAAGTCCATTATGATATATTACTTGTCCCCTACTCCATTCCTACAAGTAAATATTTTAAATCCTTCACACTTTTAATGAGATTTTGTAGGAAATCAGACTATATGGGGCATATACCAGTGCTGGAATGTCCCAGGGCCAACAATCCTTAGATCCCAAATCTTTGGCAAATGTAGCTATCCTAAGGTACAAGTGGAATCAGTTTAGCTCAACCTAGGTTATGCTTACTCAACTCAATTCAAACAAAGCATCAAGTAGGCTCCTAGGGAGAGCGAGTTGTAAGTCTTCTTGCCAGCTTCTGGAGAGAAACAACCAGAGGGGAGAGCTAAGGACAGTAGGTGGGGCTGATTTAATTTATGGTTCTGTATTTGTTTCGAACTAGCTACAGGGCACTCTTCAGTCACTGACCTGGTTTCCACAGTGGTTTCCTAGAGCCACAATAATGACTAAAATAGCCAGCATTTACATAGAATTTTAAGGCTGGCAAAGCATGTGTCATCATTTGATCCTCACAATCACTGTATGAGGTAGGTGCTATTATTATCCTCATTTATCAGATTCAGAAACAGATTGGCAAAAGATTAAGGGATTTTGCCTAGAGTCACAGCTAATAAATGCCTGAGGCAGGATTTGAATTCAGGGCTTCCTGACTCCAGATCTAGTTCTCTATCCACTGTTCCACCTTGTCACCTATGAAATGAAATCAAACAGAGATTAAGTTGAATATTGTCAGCGGCTGGCTATAAAGAATGGGAATGGCTTGATTTCAATTATTTTTCTAGGATCATTTACCCAGTTCTTTTTGTCAGTTTGTACTTCTCTAAACTCTTGATCAGGAGTGTTCAGGTCGGGGTTAAGTTAGGATTTAGGGAAGATAGGATGGAGTGAAACTGACTAGTATTGTTCATGGAGGTAGCTTGGTTTGTTTGCTTTTCTGCCTTTAAGTAGGACTTAGAGCCATGGTTCTAAGACTGTCTCATTTCTACAAACTGCTCAGATGGGCAAAAAGTATATAGGGGTCGTCGGCCCCACCCTCTCCCACATATTAACAAAAACAAACAAACCATAAACTTAAACTTTGGATGCTGTTTTTGTAGAGATACCAATGGGGTAAATGAAGAACATTTCCCTGTAATCTCCTTCATTTTTAGAGGTTAAGATTGCTGCAGAACCAATAGTTGTGCAGGATCTGCCTAATTTATGTTACACAGGACCCTGAAGTACAGTGTACTGAGGAGAGCTCTCGATTTGCAGTTAGCAGTTGTGTTGGAATCCTAGGATTGACTTCCTGCGTGATCTTAGGAAAATCAGTCATATATACATTTTCAGATGTGGCCAGGGTGGCAATTTGTTTTGCCAGTCTGTACAGCCAGGTATCAAGGACTTTATTTTTGCAGTTTGTTCTTTTAATTGGCTCAGTGAGGATGAGGTATTGGGACCGAGGGTAGTAAGTGGGACAATTTATTAAAATAAAGTGTAAACAACGGAAAAGTACCAAGAGGAAAACAAAATAGTGCAGAACGTCACACACAGAGACCAAGTTTGTTGCTTTTTACATTTAATATGTATGCACAGGGTGTCCCAGAAGTCTTAGTGTAGTTTTAAACTTGGATAACTTCAAAAACGTGAATGCTACAAACTTAAAAAAGACATCATTTGAAAATCTAATTATTTAAGTTTTGTGAATTTTAATAAGATTTTAATTTCAAATTGAGCAGGACAGCTTTTCATTGTGTTTTGCAGGTATGACAGTTTCTGATTGAGAAACTTTCTCAGACGGGTCAGTAGAAGAGGTCCTCTTGCTTGACCACCTCAATCATCTGATCTGTTTTCTTATGGGGTCACATCAACACCGTCCTGCTTACAGCAAAACTTACTGTTTGAATGATCTTAAGGCTAAGATTACAAATGCTGTCCTTTTAGTCACTGAGAAACAGCTGATGAAAGTTTTACAATATTCTTGCTCTCTCTTGTATACTTCTCAAAAAAAAAGCAAACCAAACTTTATGCACACAGCTTCACAGTTTTTTATACCAACTTCTTTCTTGCTCTCTCTTGTATACTGAAATGTTTGTATTTTTTAATTACTAAGTTGACTGAAAAAGAAAGGCTTAAAAAAGAAGAAAGCCAATCAGCCTCTCTTGACTTCAGTTTCCATATCTGTAAAATGGGAGGGGGGCAACTGAATTAGATGATCTTTAAGGTCCTCTCCAACTTTAAATTCTGTTTCTCTTAATTCACTGAGAGCGATATTCATGAAGAAGTGAGGAGGGTGTCTGAACTAAGTAAAGTATTTGAAAGGACTTTATCATATGATAGTCTCGTCAACAGAACAGCTCTGTGGCATGAAGAGGGATTCAGCCCCCATTGCAAGGCTATTAATTCATGACAGAAACAAAAATAAAGCTATTGGTAAAAACATGAATGCTATAAAAACCAAGTCATCGGCCACCTGGAGGGTTCTCACACGCCACTAGTGGTCTACAGACCACACTTTGAGGAGGCCCTTGTAACCTAAACCAATTATAGTGCTTTTGTAATGCTCAAAATACAGCTAAAAAGTTACTCACCATGTAGAATCCAGTCCAATGTGAACAATTATTCCTGCTAGAACTCAGTTTCTGGGAATTTTAATTACAGTATTTTGAGATGCTTCATTTATTGCTCCTAGAGGTAATAGACATGCTCAACTATTTTATTAAATCATTTACTATCCTATTTTGAAACTGTTAGTCTCTAATTACCTTTGATTTGCTTAGCTGCTCATATTCTCTTCTACTAGCTCAGTATGACAATTTCTAAAAGAAAAGGAAAAAAAGCTTGCTTGTATCTCCCTATTCTTTCTATTATAGCCTAAATTCCAATAAAAATAGGTCTACAAATTTCCAATAGAAGCAGCTGATGGTGCAGTGGGTAGAATGTTGGGCCTACAACCAGGTTAAAAATCTGGCCTCAGAAACTTTACTAGCTATGTGACCCTGGGCAAGTAAGTCACTTAACCTCTGTTAATGTGAAATTCAAATGAGATAATATTTTAAATCATTGCTTAGCATTGTGTCTGGAACATAGTAGGTGTTATATAAAAATATGTATTCCCTTCTCAGTTATATTTAATATTTTTTTTTGCTTTTTAAAGAAATCTTCTTTGTGTTTTTATTTTGAGATTTTTGTATTCTGCCCCTTTTGCTCCAAAATAATGTAAATATTCATCTTTCTCTTTTCTCAACCAGGTTATATAAATAGTAAGTTTGATTAGAAGGTCTTGGACTGATCCCCAAATTATGTCCCCACATTCTGTAATGTCTTAAGTGTACATGTAGAATAAGAAATGTAAGCAAAGGGGTGGCTAGGTGGCGCAGTGAGTAAGAGTGATGGCCCCGGAGTTGGGATGATCCGGGATCGGATCCGGCCTCAGAAAATGAGCACCCACACATAAATAATGACTAGCCGTGTAACCTTGAGCAAGTTACTTAACCCCAATTGCTTTAAAAAAAAAAAAAAAGAATTGTAAGCAGGATGTAGTGGTGAGTTTTTCATCGGGGGTACTGAATTTTAAGAGCACAGAGAGTACTTGCAATCTCTTAGCAGTTTAAAAGCAGAGCAAAAACACCTAGTTTGCAAGAATAGTTTAAAATAGGAAGCTACCAGAGGGCAGGCTGCTATGAGGTAATAGCCACCTCAGCTAAGACACTTCATGTGACTTACCCTGATAAAGTCTGTAGTATTTGCTCCCAGCACAAAAAATCCTAGTTAAGATTCTTGCTATAGTGTCAGAGGGTGGATGAGGTGGGGTAGGACGTGGGAGGGAAGTCTCATAGAGGAAGAAGAGTTGTGGGGAGCTGAAGGGAAGGACACAAGGGGTTTTGTGAAAGACCTTTGCCTACTTTAGTTTTGCCTTAAGCAGTCCTGGAGATGAGCTTTGTTGAAAGGGGATTTGCTTGTCATACAACATTTTTTAGATGTTTTCAAAATCCTTTAAATATTCAAATGCTCCACAGGGGCAATTTGATCATGTATTGAACCAGACCCTCCTCCATCTAAGTGTCTAACTTAGTTAAGAAGTTTCCAGTGGTGCCTTAAACATATTTCTCATTAAAAGTGGTTTCCCCTTCACCTGATCTTAGAAATGACTGGTCTTTTTTAGTAGTAGGCTTTTTGTTGTTGTTTGTTTTCCTCAACTTGAAGTAATTGTGTAATTACTTTAAAAAATGTGATTTTGGGAATATTTGTTTTTAATTAACATAGATTCACATGTAATACACATTTGGATTGGGCACCTCTCCAAAAAAAGGGGTGTGATCATAACTACAATACCATGCCATGTTATATCATCATAAAAATGCAGATCAGAGGAAATTTGGAGTATAAATGAATGCTGACCTTAGCTGGAATAACTTGTTGTTTTCAGCTTCTTCATATGCATAGTTTCTAGGGAGTTATTTGGATACATATGTTTTTCACATCTGTTGACTAAATCTAAGAGCCAAGCTTAAATTATAGCATTTGGGGACATTATGTAAATTTGTGACCCCCTCCTTGAAGGACGCAGGCCCCATTAAACAATGAATAGATTCATGGAGTCTTAGCTACAGTATTTTAATCTATGACAGATTGTTCAAATGTTATTCCTATTAAGAGCTACAAAGGAAAAAGACTGACTTCTTCAGATCAACAATTAATGCTTGTGAAGCCCCTTGGGCTGCTCAGATGAAATTTATCACCAACCTGACTGCATTTATATATTCTGGGCAATACCAACAACAAGATAGTATTGAAAGGTACTGAGGCGTGCATGCCGCTCTCTGTTGGTCTGGGAAGCACTATTATATTTCATCAGCATCATTGTTTTTGAACAGGATACCTTGCTTCAGTCCATTCTCCAAAGGACTGAGAATAGCCTTGTCAGCAGCCTTATGGAGAATCATTTATGCTTCTTTGGCCACTGATAGCCATAACTACGTTTAGCTACATAGCCAAAATGCAACTATAATGGCAACTATAATGTGATTCCATTAGTCTTTTGATTTTTATTATTCGTTTTGTTTAATTTTTGCTACAGTGTATGGGAACATAATTTGGTCACTGCCTTACCTCATCAGTACAATAACTTGTTTAACTGGTGGTCTATGGTTGGGGTTCTTCAGAGAATCCTATGAGCCCAGTTGTTTCTACCTTTGTGGGTTCAGTTTTCCTTTGCATTGTTCAGTGACAGTCAAGTTGAAATTCTTCTCTCTTTCTATGCAACAACTCAACTCCATGCTGCCTCCTGGTGGTATCCTGCTTAGCTGCAGTCTCCCTGAATCCAACAACCATACCTATTCTAATGACCCACAGAAATATAGAATGTATTGGATTTAGAAGGGACCTCACTAGATCATCTGGTACAGCTACTGCCTTCAGGCATGTAAGGTATTTTTATTTTTAAGCCCTGTTTTATAGTTTGGTCAACTGAGGCTCAAATAGATTAATTGTACTCAAGATCATGCAATAAGTTAGTGCCGGCGGACATCTTTGGTCCTTCCAACAGATCTTGCTGGGTTTTTGCCAAGTAGGATTGGCCTTAGGCAAAACTGAGAGGTGGGTAGATTGTTTTTATTCCCTTTCTTTCAATCCCCCTTTCCTACTTACCCTTCACCCTTTCCCTGTTTCTCACCCTGTAAATATCAAGCCTAAAGGGAAAAAAATATCATTCTTTACATCTCTCTAAAATATTTTCCTTTTAAACCGGTGATGAAATGTTCCCGTTCCAAATAGCTGAGTACATGATAGTATGTAAATATAATGCAATACTAGTTTGATAAAGAATGATAGAGACTCGGGAGAGATTTGTATAAACTTATAGAGTGAAATAAGTGAGTGAGACAGTCAGTAAGCAAGTGTGTCAGGTGCTAAGTGCTGGGGATATAAAGAAAAGCAAAGAAAAAAAGCAAAAAACCCTAGTGATTGCTTTCAAGGAGTTTATCATCTAACAGGGGACACAATATTCAAACAACTATGCACAAACAAGATGTATACAGGATAAATTGGAGAAAATCTCAGGGGAAAGGCACTAAAATGGAGGACTAGAAAAGGCTTCTTGGGGGAGCAGAGCCAAGATGGCGGAGTAGAAAAAGCATTTCCAATGTGCTCTGCCCCACACAAATTTCAAACAATGTGAAAGGGGGCTCCGAACAACTTCTGGAGCCACAACACCCACAGAATGGCACAGAGAAGCTAACCTCCTGCTGAGGACAGCCCAGCAGCCCTTCAGGGAGCAGCCGGCGCAGGGCTCTGAGAGCAGGCTCTGAGAGCAGACAGCACAGGACGCTGGGAACCGACAGAGCAGCGTGCAGAGCCGAGCCCAGGTCCACGGTTTTAGCCCCAGGGCAGCCGGGCCTTCAGCCGGCTGGAGGGACCCCAGAACACAAGCAATTGTGGCGATTCCAGAATTATCAGCACAGATATGCCTAGGACAAAGTGAGAGGTTAGTGCCCTATGGACTTTGGGACCAGTATTTGGGGAACGTGTTGGCTTCCTCCCCTGGGGGTGAAAAGCTGCTGAAGAAACAGTGGCACAGAAGCCATTTTGCAGGGTCAGTAGTGGCTCTAGCTCCTGGTCTGCGAGCTGTAGGGAGATCCAGCAATCAGTCTGGGGGTTAATCTCTCTTGCTTTAAACTGCCTGGATCTGGATTGTGGTCTGCGGGTGGGGGAGGGGGGAGTTTGGGGTGGGTATCCAATTTGCCAGAGTGGGTGGAGGCTTTACAGAGGCCACCCAACTCCAGAAGTTGTGAAGACCCCACGTTTGGGCGGAAGCTCCCCTGTTTGGTGGCAGAGTCCTCCTGTGGCAACAAGCCCCAAAATCAAGTAATTAAGTGGCAACATGCCTAGGCAAATGAAACAAAATAAACAGAAAAGTTCAACATTGGACTCCTATTTTAGGGGCAAAGAGGCTCAAAGCATGGAGGAGGACTGTGAGGTCATAACTCCTGCACCAAAAGCCCCAAATGAAAATACAAGCTGGATACAGGCCATGGAGGACCTTAAAAAGCAGATAAGAGAAGTGGGGGAAAATTTGGGAAGAGAAATGAAAAAGATGCAAGAAAAGTATGAAATGACATTCAACAGCCTGACTGAGGAAAATAACACCTTAAAAAAATAGACTAACTCAAATGGCAAAAGAGGCTCAGAAAGGCAATGAGGAGAAGAATGCCTTAAAAAGTCGATTTGCCAGATGGAAAAAGAATCTCCAAAGCTCACTGAGGAGATTCATTCCTTCAGAGTTAGACTGGAGCAAATGGAAGCTAGTGACTTAATGAGAAATCAAGATACTATTAAACAGATCCAAACAAATGAAAGAATAGAAGGCAATGTGAAATATCTCATGGGAAAAACCACTGACCTGGAAAATAGATCCAGGAGAGATAATTTAAAAATTATTGGACTACCTGAAAGCCATGATCAAAGAAAGAACCTAGAAATCATCCTTCAAGAAATTCTCAAGGAAAATTGCCCAGATGTTTTAGACCCAGAGGGGAAATAGAGGTTGAAAGAATCCACCAATCACCTCCTGAAAAAGATCCCAAAAAGAAAACTCCCAGGAATATTATAGCCAGGTTCCAGAATCCCCAGATCAAGGAGAAAATACTCCAAGCAGCCAGGAAGAAACAATTTCAATATTGTGGAAACACAATCAGAATAGCACAGGACCTGGCAGCTTCTACACTGAGGGATTGAAGAGCATGGAATATGATATTCCAGAGGGCAAAAGAGCTGGGATTGAAGCCAAGGGTCACCTATCCAGCAAAACTGCGTATCTTGTTTCAGGTGAAAATATGGTCATTCAGTGGAATAGAGGACTTTCAAGCATTCTTGATGAAAAAACCAGAGTTGAATAGAAAATTTGACATTCAGATGCAAGAAGCAAGAGATGCTTTAGAAGGTAATCAAGGAAAAGAAATCCAAAGGAACTTATCAAAATTGGACTATTTACATTCCTACATGGAAAAACAATAACTGTTTTTGATGAAACCTTTCTCATTATGAAAATAATTGAAGAAGGGTACATGGCATATGTTCACAGGTATACATGGATAGAGGGCACAGGTTGAATTTGATGGGAAGGGATGATTTTTTTTTTTTTTTGGAGGGCAATTGGGGTTGGGTGACTTGCCTAGGGTCGAGCAGCTGGGTTTTTGTTTGTGTGTTGGGTATCTGGGGCCGGATCCGAGCTCGGGTCCTTCTGGCTCCAGGGCCGGCGCTCTGCTTGCTGCGCCACCTAGCCGCCCCAAGGAAGGGATGATTCTTAAGGGGTGAAGTCAAGAGGTGAGAGAGGAAAGTGGCAAGAGGAGATGGAGAGAGACAGGGTAGGGTAAACTATCACATGTAGAAGAGGCAAGGGGAAGTAGTTGCAGGGGAGGTGAAGAACAGGAAGGCAAAAAGGCAAAAGCATATTCTCATTGAAGTTGGCTCAAGGAGAGAATCACATACATAGTAAATGGAATATCTTACCCTCACTCACTCTCCTGAGTAGGGGAAAGGGGGATGAGAAGGGGGATGATGGAGGGGAGGGCATTCTGGGGGGAGGGGAGGTTGGAAGTACCCACTATCAAAGAGGGACAGGATCAAAGTAGGGAATGGACCAGGTGGGAGGTGAGATGGGTGGGAGGGAAATATAAGTGGTCTTTTACAATACATCTACTATGGTAATGTTTTGCATAGCTATACATGTACAACACATACTGAATTGCTTATCTTCTCAGAGGGAGTGGGTGACAAGGGAGGAAGGGAATGAATCTGAAAATCAAAGTTTTAAAATTAAATGTTTCATAAGATGTCCAGGCATTGGGGCTCAGAGATTCACCTTGCCCTAATGGCAAAATCGAAGGGGGTATGGGAGAAGATATGGGAGAAAGCAGATTGGATGAGGGGATATCTAGTGGGACTGCTATTCTGGGGTGGTGGGTAGGGGAAAATGGGGGAAAATGTAACTCATAATCTGGTGGAAATGAATGATGTAAACCAGAAGTTAATAAAGCATTTGTTTAATTAAAAAAAAAAGAAAAAAAGGCTTCTTGTAGAGGTGGGGATTAATCTGATACTTGAAGGAAGCCAAGAGGCATAGATGAGGAGGGAGGAATTTCCAGGCATGGAGGACAGCCAATGAAAATACCTAAGAGTTGGGAACTGAAGCATTGTGTTGTATTTGATCCTGGAGGTAATGGGGAATCACTGGACAATTTATATAATAGCAACAATATTGTAAAGACAAATAAAATGGAAAGAGTTGAGAATTCTGATGAATGCAACAATGAACCAAGATTCTAGAGGATGGATGATGCCATATGGTACCCATTTCCTAATAAAGAGGTGATGGTGCAGGGTGCAGAATGAGATTTGAAGTTTCTGGACATGAGCAACACATTATTTTGTTCTGCTTGACAGTGAACATTTGTTACAATGGTGTTATTTTTCTTGTTTCTTTTAATTCTCCCCCCTCCACAGCCCTTCACAGTGAGGGTGGGATTGGTGGAAGGGAGATAAAGCCAATTTTTGTTTATTAAAAATTATTTAAAAGAGAACAATATAAAAGAAGCAGTCTTTTCCAATTATGGGATGCATGTATGTATAGGATTTGAGAATATATTGATATTTTTATATATCTATAAATTTTTATTGTCATCAAAGTAGCATTATGCAATGTGAACCATATACCTCTAAGGGAATGAGCATAAGCAGAGCCAAAACTCTACCTCTCTATAACTTATACCCATTGCTCACAGTTCTGCCCCATGATTCAGAAGAGAACAGGCCTTCTTTGACATGACAGACTTTCAAATGTTTGATAATGGCCTCATGTCTTTTCCAGATCCCCAAATCTTCTTCTCCCCAATTAAACATCCACTCCTCTTTCAACTAGTGCTCCTATGGCACTGGCATAGTTTTGGTGGGGGCAGCTAGGTGGTGCTGTGGATAGAGTGCTAGTCTTGGAATCAGGACTACTCTTTGTTAATTCAAATCTGGCCTCAGATACTCACCTGCTGTGTGACCTTGGGCAAGTCACTTACCTTGCTTGCTTCATTTTCCTCATCTATAAAATGATCTGGAGAAGGAAATGGCAAACCATCTTTGAAAAAAAAAATCCAAATGGGGCCATGAAGAGTCAGACATGACTAAACAACAACAAATGCAAGAATATCAGGATTAAGCTGAACTGTTCATCTTCATTTCTACTCCCTCTGCCTCAGTGTAGTGCCTCACAACAAATCCCTTTGAAATACCTAAGAGGCTGGCATGCAATTGGGAGAGGAAGGTGTAGTGACATAGAAGAAGAAAGACAAAGGAAAATGAGTCTGATAGATTAGTTTTTAGTCTTTTCCTTGAGAGAGGAGAAATTGGTGGCAGCTTGAAACCTAAAGGAGGCACCAGTGAGCTGAGACCTGGGCTTGCTAGTAAGGGAAAAAATAGTATGTTAAAATGTACAGGCATCTTGCTGCACCTACTCCATGACAACATGGTATTTACTTTTAAATGTAAAGTTGTTTAATTGCAGAATTAAAGTTTAAAAAATTTCAAATAATCAGAGAACAGGTTGGGGAGGGCTTTTTTGTTTTGTTTTTTTTTCTTTCTTGATGAAACCTTTTCCTAGTAATTCAAATTATATCAAAAACCTAGTCTGCCTGAGAATCATAGATTATAAGATTCTATTTGATGGGGTCTCAGCAAGTTATATACTCTTATCCAGGGTGGGGAACTTGTGGCCTCAAGGCCATAGGTGACCCTCCAGGTCCTCAGTCAAAGGACCACAGTTGAGAACCTAGAGGACTATCTGTGGAGGAAAGTGAAGCTGATGACTTTGCACAGCCCTGCCTCACTTAAAACCGATTCACTTGCAAGTCAAGACATCAGCCTTCTGATGTCATTGGTCCTCTTTGAGAACAAAGGACAGGAAGACTTGAATTCAAATCTTGACACTGACATTCATTAGTTTGATGTTCTTGAGTAAATCACTTAACCACTCTGGGCCTCAGTTTCATCATCTATAAAATGGAGTTGAACTCAATGACCTTGAAGGTCCCTTTCAACTTTAAATCCATGATCTCATGAACTCTTAAGTTGCAAATCTACATTGGTAGAAGGACTGTCCTTACTGGAAGTTCCCTATATCAATGAAATAATGGGTATGGTAAAAACAAGCAAACAAAACTAATTCAATGAACCTGTCAGGTAAAAACAAAACCAAAACAAGTAGGCTAATATACAGGTTCGGTCGGTCAGTCAATAAGCATTTATTACCTATTATGTATCAGAGACTATGTGCTAAGTGCTAAGGATACAAAGAAAGGCAAAAAAAAGCAGATCCTGTTCTCAAGGATCTCACAGTTTAATGAGTGAGATAACTGGCAAGCAACTATGTACAAATAAAAGATAGGGAAGGCACGAAAATTAAAGAGGACGGGGAAAGGTTTCTTTTAGACAGAAGGGTTTTAGCTGAGCCTGAGGAAAGCCAGGTGGCATAGATGAGCAGGGAGAGAATTCCAGCCACAGATAACAGCCAGTGAGAATGTTTGGAGTCAGAAGATGCAATATCACGTGTGAGGAATAGCAAAGAGCTTGGTGTGACTGGAATGAAGAGTACATGAAAAGGAATTAAGGTACAAAAAGAAGGAAAAGATAGGACCGGGTCAGGTTATAAAGGACGTTCCAAGCGAAACAAGATTTTGTATTTTGATAGTGGAGATAATATTGAGCCATTGGAGTTTATTGAACAGATGTGTGTCATAGTCACAACTGTGCTTTAGGAAGGTCATTCTGATCAATTGTGGAGAATGGACTGAAGTAGGGAGAGACTTGAGAGGAGGAGACCAAGCAGTGGGCTATTGCAATAGTTCGATCATGAGGGGATGAGGGTTTATGACAGGGAAGTGTCATCAGAGGAGAGAAGGTAGCATATATGACAGATGTTATTAATGTAGAAATGACAGGACCTAGCAGCTATTTGGATATGGGGGGTGAGGGAGAATGGGGAATTCTTAATGACCCCATTAAGAGGGCAGCACAGTGCATTGGAAGGTGTGTTGCATTTGGAGTCGTTTCAAATTTAGGTTTGAATCTCAGCATTGCCACTTGCTACCAGTGTGATGTGGGACCTTGGGTAAGTTAACATAGCCTCTCTGGGCCTCAGTTTCTTCATCTATAAAATGAGGGAGTTGGACTTGATGGTCTCAGAAATTTCCTTTCAGATCTTAGATCTATGTTCCTGTGAATCCATGCTGACTCATCCAGAAGAACCATACTTACACTTCAACCAATAAACAAGCATTTATTGTGCACCTGCTGTGTACCAAGTACTGTGTGAATGAAACATCGTTACTGAAAGGGAGCTTGAATTATAATACGGGAGTGCTCACAAGCTTCTTCACAGTAATCTGTCCAAGAGGTTTATCAGAAATCAACATTGTACTCATCATCTTACAGTTTGAAAGCTAACTTTTTGTTTGAAGACAGGACATGACCAGATCTGTGGAACCTTTCCTGTTTACCATTGTTCCTTGAGAATCTCGTGGAAGATCAACAATGCCATTTGAAGCTCTTTGTGAACTCTAGGCATAGGGTTTTGTTGCTGAGTCATTTCAGTCGTGTCCTTCCCTATACTGAGCCCATTTGGGATTTCCTTGACAAAGACACTGAGTGGTTTACCATTTCCTTCTCCAGCTCATTTTACTGATGAGGAAACTGAGACAAACAGGTTTAAGTGACTTGTCCAGGGTCACACAGCTAGGAAGTATCTGAGGCCAGATTTGAATTCATGAGGATGAGTCTTCCTGATTCCAAGTCCAATGCTCTATCCACTGCTCCACCTTGCTTCCTATGGGACAAATGACTTGAGCTCATCATGTTAAGTTTTGTGGAAGATCACTTTAGATAAGACATGACTCTTCCACTTGTGAAATTAATAATCTAGTAGACAAAGACATAGGCAGCTATGAATAGACAATATTGCAAGATGATCAGTGCCTTAATGAGCTGCAAAACAGAAAGCTTTGTGAGGGCTGAGTGAGTTTATCATTCCTGACCAGGATGATAAGGGAGGGCTCCCTGGGGAAGGCTCCTCTGAAGTTGAGATTCAAAGCACATGCAGCACTTGCACAAGCATAAAGGAGGGAGGAGGACATTCCATGTGTAGCCTGTCTTTTTACTGTGCACTACTACCTTGCCCCACCTTCTACCCAATCTGTTCTTGAATGGCGTGTACCCTTTAATCGTCACATTAGTCATCAACCACAACCCACCAAGTCTCAGTAATACCTCTTAGGCCATGTTTGTCACCCTACATTAAATTCTTTAGTTCATCTTGTTTATTACCTATTCTGGTTGCTTCAATGTGTAGGCACCTGAGCTCACCCATATTACAAATATAATTTCTGCTTTCTCCTCATTTCTTATGGATTACTGAGTTCCTCTGGCACTATTTGTTGTATAGAGTTTAACAGGAGCATCTGGGCATATTTCTTTCTCCCTGTCTTAATTTAAAGTCTCTTTAATGCTAGTGGTCAGAGATACTACCACTTTATGCAGATGATGCCCAAATGTCCAATTCTGATTTCTTTCTTGCATGTCAGACCTATAGCTTCAGTTTAATTTGATTTAATCCATAGATTGTAAATTTAAGTGAAAAGGGACCTTAGAGATTATCCAGGTTAACACCCTCATTAAAAAAAAATTATTGTAGTCTTTTGTCTTTAAATCACACTAATTTTCTGTTCTCTCCCAGACTGAATCCTCTCTTGTGACAAAGAAAAACAGGTAAAATATTTAAATAGTTACAGTATCTGAAAATATACACAATATTCTATACTAGAAGTCCCCTACTTCTCTGTCATGAGGTAGTCGGTCTGTTTCATGGGACCATCATTAGTTTTTTAGTTACTCGATTTTGGCTCTTTTTATTGATCTTTTTCAATTACATTTTTGTAGTTATTTGGTATATTATTCTTTTGGTTCTGCTTATTTAATTCTGAATCATATGAATCTATATTAAAATTCTTCATATTTTTTGCTTGAATGTAATATTTCATTACATTCACATATCATAGTTTTTTTTTTTTAGCAGTCATCCTTCAGGCAATGGGCATCACTTTGTTTCCAGTTTTTTGTTACCATAAAGAATTTTGCTATGAATATTTTAGTACATTTAGTATATTTGTTTTGTTTCTGTCTTTGACTTTGGGGTACATGCTTAGTAGCAGGACCATTGGGTTAAAAAAATATGGGCAACCTAGTCACTTTTCTTATGTAATTCTAAATTGAAATCCAGAATTGTTCATATCTTTTGATCACTGATCTATTGGGAATTTCCTTATTTTGCTGATAAGGAACCTGAGGCATGAAGAGGTGAAATTATTTGGCCAAGATCTACATATAGGAGAGCCAGGGTTCAAACCCAGTTTCTTGGACTACAAATCTAACCCTTTCTTCACTATATCACTTTGCTTCTCAATTCAGCATAGAGTATGTGTATTAAATATTTCTTTGTGTTGAGCACTGGAGAAACAAGGATGAAAAAATGAAACTTTCTTTGAGGAGCTTCAGCCATATTGAGGGAGATACATATAGGGTACACAGTTTAACACAATACAGCATATAGTGTGCTAGGAACAAAGGAAAAGCGTCCAGACAAAGAGTTCTAGGAATATTTTTGTAGAGAGTGAATGCTTTTAAGTGGCAATTAAGAAAAACTTCACAGAGTAGGTAGCACCTGACCTAGACCCTGAAAGAAGACAATAATTTTTTTTTTGCTTTTTTTCCCAGAAGGGGGAAGGCAGGGCAGTTGGGGTTAAGTGACTTGCCCAAGGTCACAGGGCTAGTAAGTGTTAAGTGTCTAAGGCTGGATTTGAACTCAGGTCCTCTTGACTTCAGGTCTGGTGCTATATTCACCATGCCACCTAGCCACCCCAGAAGACAATAATTTTGGCAGGAAGAGATATAAAGGAGAGTGCATTACAGACATGGGAAACAGCATGCAGATATACAATCTAAGGGTACACACCATTCAAGAACAGATTGGGTAGAAGGTGGGAAACAGAATATCAAGTTTGGAGAACAACTAATAGTTCAGTCTACCTGGAATGAAAGATACGTGAAAGAGAGTAATGAGAAATAAAGTTGGAAATACAGGTTGGAGCCAAATGGAGGAGTTGTCAAGACCCTAGGATGCTGAGGGGTTAATGGGGGCACAAGAAAAGTAGTTATGTCCTCTCTGTATGATTTCCTTCCTATCTTTAACAATTGTGGTTATGGCTATGGGAGTAGGGTAAAGGGAGGGAAGGAGAGCCAGAATCTCCAGTTTCTTGAATGGCGTAGTGGTATTTAGAAGCATCAGTTAGTAGCCTCAAGGCTAGTGTAGATTGGTTGGTGGTTTGGCAGGCCAGCCTAGGAGTTTTGAGACTTGGTAGCATGGATGGAATGGGCAAGCAAGTAGTTGTGGTGAGATTAGTATTCTCAATGTGAGTTCACATAAGATCAGAGAGTGAATCAGTGTGAGTACAAACACTGAGCTCTAGAGTAGAACCAGTATATTTGAAATTTGGCTTTAGAGGCACTTGGAAGTAGATGTCACAGAATCGAAAAATTTCAGATTTGAAAGGGACCTCAGTGCTTGGATCTGGGTTGCTGTCTTGGGTGGTGGTCCTGGGGTGAGAAATGACAATGTGCCAGACCTTGTGGTGGCTGTAGAGAGGGCGCCCTCCTCAGACCTCCGACAACATTTGCAAACATTATTCTGGAGGCAGAGTTCTATCATGGCAAAGAGCTGAAAAGTCAAGTAATTGGCTGGCAAGATGAACAAGCATAGGAAGCACAGACAGACCAGAGAATCCTTTTTTGAGGACAAAAAGATATCAAGACATGGAACCAGAAGAAGTCAATGAAGTCAAAACTCCTGCATCAAAAGCTTCCAAGAAAAATATAACTTGGTTAAAATTGGAAGAGCTCAAGAAGGACTTTGAAAATCAAGTAAGAGAAGTGGAAGAAAAATTGAGAAGAGAGGTGAGAATGATACAAGAAAATCATGAAAATCAAGTCAACAGCCTGCTAAAGGAGACCCCCCCAAAATACTGAAGAAAATAACACCTTAAAAATAGACTAACTCGTGGCGGCTAGGTGGCGCAGTGAATAGAGCGCCGGCCCTGGAATCAGAAGGACCTGAGTTCGGAGCCGGCCTCCGACACTTAATCCACACAAACAAAAACCTAGCCGTGTAACCTTGGGCAAATTACTTAACCCCAATTGCCCTAAAGGGGCGGCCAGGTGGCGCAGTGAGTAAGAGCGCCGGCCTCGGAGTTGGGATGACCGGAGATCAGATCCGGCCTCAGAAAATGAGCACCCACGCATAAATAATGACTGGCCGTGTAACCTCATTTGTATGTATGTATAGAAGGGTGTATAAATACATATGTGAGTGTGTGTATATTTGTGTACATGTATACATAGAGGGCACAGGATGAGTTGAATAGGAAGGTATGATATCTAAAAAATAAAATTAAGAGGTGAGAGGAATATAATGAGAGAAGGAGAAAAGGAGAGATAGAATAGGACAAATTATCCCATATAAAAAAGCTAAAGAAAACTTATAATGGAGTGGAAGAGCAAGAAGGTGAAAGGGAATGGGTTAAACTTATTGTCATTGAATTTGGCTTACGGAGGGAATAACATACACACTCACTTGGATATCCTACCCTACAGGAAAGTAGGGGGGAAGGGTATAAGAAGAGGGATGATAGAAGGGAGGGCAGATAGGGAGAGAGAGTAGTTAGAAGCACACACTTTTGAAAAGGGACAGGGTCAAAGTAGAAAATAGAATAAGTGGGGGGTGGGATAGGATGTAGGGAAATATAGTTAATCTTTCATAATATAACCACTATGGAAACATTTTGTGTAACTACACACGTACAACCTATATTGAATTGCTTATCTTCCTGGTGGGGGTGGGTGAGGAGGGAAGAAGGGAAAGAATCTGGAAATCAAAGTTTTAAAAACAAATGTTTAATGTTTAAAAAATTGGTTTTTACATGCAACTAGGAAATAAGATATATAGGCACTGGGGAAATAAATCCATCTTGCCCTACTAGAAAGTTAGATGAGGTATGGGGGAGGATATATGAGAGAGCAGATTGGGGGAAGGGGTATTCAGTAGGCTCATTGTCTTGGTGTGGGGGGTAGGGGAAAGATGAGAAAATTTGTACCTCAAAATCTTGTGGAAATAAGTGTTGAAAACTAAAAATAAATTTAAAAAATGAAAAAAAGAGAAAAGAATGTCTTCTACAGAATACCTGACAAGTGATCATTTAATCTTTGCTTGAAGGTCTCCAATAAACCCATTAACTCTTGAAGCATTCTATCCCACATTTGGACAACACTAATATTGAGGAAATTTCTTCTGATATCAAGCCTGAATACCTTCATTCCCCCATAATATCTTTTGCATCATCTCCCTCCTCTTTTTTCCTACTATGAAATCCACCTGGAATGTCACCATACCCTCAGAATAAACCTTCTCACCAACAATCTCTTCTTCCTTGAATCCATCCTCACAAAGAAATCTAACCCTGTCTTTCCTATGCTTCAATGAGTCACTTATTCCTTTACTCAAAACATTTCACTAGATCATAAAAAAGGAAAAAGGACTTACATGTGCCAAAAATTGGAAATTGTGGTGATGCCTAATAATTGGGAAATGACTGGGCAAGCTATGTATAGGAATGTAATGGAATACTAATGTTCAATAAAAAATGATGAGCAGGCAGATTTCAGAAAAACCTAGAAAGAGTTATATGAACTAATGCAAAGTGAAATGAGTAGAACCAGGAGAACATTGTACACAGTAAGAGCAACATTGTGTGATGATTGATTATGAATGACAGCTCTTCTCAGCAGTAGAGTGATCCAAGACAATCACAAAAGGCTCATGATGGAAAATGCTATCCATATCCAAAGAAAGAACTGATGAACTCTGAATGCAGTTTGAAGCATACTATTTTCACTTTCTTTTTTTTTTCATGTTTTTTTCCCTTTTGGTCTGTTTCTTCTGTCACAACTATGACTAATTTGGAAATATGTTTTACATGATTGCACATATATAATCTATATAAATGACTTACCACTTTAGTAAGAGGGTAGGGAAGGGGGGAAGGGTAGGAGAAAAATTTAGAACTCAAAATTTGTAAAAATGAATGCCAAAAATTCACATATAATTGTGAAAAAAATAAAATAATATTGAAAATTGCAATAAACTCTTATTACCTACTGAATAAAGTCCAAACTTCTTAACCTGACATTCAAGGCTGCCCACAATCAGACATCACCTTACCTTTCCAACCTCATTCCATGGTACTCTCTATGTACACTGTGTTCTAATTAGCTAGACTAATTTGAGTAGCTCAAAGGACAAAGAGCAACAGCAGCAGCAGCAACTACAACAACAGCTTATATTTAGGTAGTGCTTTAAGGTTTGTTTCCAAGCACTTGCTCACAACAACTGCAGCAAGCAGTGATTATGATCCTCAAGAGATTAAGGGACTTGTTCATGGTCACACTGCTTATAAAGCATCAGAGTCAATTCAGAATCCAGAACAGCAATCTCTGTAGTCTCCCAAACATAGCTATTTTCACTTCTCCAGGCATTTGTTGTCCAGAATGTTGGTTCTTAGAATCTTATCAAACCCCAATTCAAATTCTATCTCCTTCAGGAAGCCTTTGAGGATTTGCCCCTTTTTTCCTCCCCGCCTCCTTTGATAATGGATTTTACTTCACATAATTCTTTATTATCAGTATTATCAATGGTATTATCAATACCATTATTATACCTTAATTTGATATTTCACTTACTTATCAAATTATGACATCTCTTTTCCAGACTAAAAATTCTAGGAGATCAAGGACTGACTTTTAACCTAAATTTTGTATTTGTACCTAGCACAGAGTAAGCAATTAATACACACTTGTAGAATCAAAGTAAAGCAAGTTAAATGAGACATATTTTGACTGAATGTAAGGAAGAACTTCCAATAATAATAATAATTTCTATGGTGCAAAACACTTTACAAATAGTATCTCATTTTATCTTCTGGACAGCCTTGGAATGTAGGTGCTATTACTATCTGCATTTTGCAGAATCTAATTTTCTCTCTTCTATCAGAGTTATAAAAAATAATGTGGGGTTTGTTGTTGTTGTGTTTGTTTTTAGATAGTGAGTTTCCCCATCACTGGAGCCCTTCTAGCAGAGCCTGAATGACAGTGTGTAAAAAGAATTCATGGTGGAGTCAAGATGGTGGAGTAGAGACAGGACTTCCAAGCGGCTCCAGCTCCCACTTTCACCAATCCATGTAAAAGAGGACTCTGAACATACTTTGGAGCTACAGAACCCACAAAATGACACAGAGAAGCTGTCCTTCTGCTCAGGACAGCCTGGCAGCCCAGCAGGAAGTGGCCAGCTCAGTGCTCTGGGAGCCAACCCCAGGCCCGTGTGAGCCAGAGGTTTTAGCCCAGGGTGGCCTAACCAGCAGCCAGCTGGAGGGACTCCAGAACACCAACAGCTGTGGCATTTCCAGAATTATCAACACATAGATGCCAAGGACTAAGTGAGAGGTCAGTGCACTGTGGACTTTGGGACTAGTGGGGAGAGCGTTGGCTTTTTCCCCCAGGGCGAGAAGCACTGAGACACTTAGGTGCAGCCAGAGCCATGTTGCAGCTTCAGCTCCTGGCCTACAGACTGTAGGGGGACCTGGTGACCAGCCTAGGGGGTAATCACTCTTGCTTTAACCTTCTTGGATCTGGATTGGTCTAGGGTGGAGGTCCTGGGGGTGTGTGACCAGCTTGCCAGAGTATGTGGAAGCTTCAGAGAGGGCACCCAACTAATACCTCTGGCAGCTGAGAAAACCCCAGCATTTGGGATGGAAGCTCCCCTGTCTGGTGGCAGAGTTCTACTGTGGCAACAAGCCCAAAAGTCAAGTAATTTAGTGGCAACATGCCTAGGCAAAAGAAACAAAATAAACAGAAAAATTCAACATTAGACTTCTATTTTGGGGGCAAAGAGGATCGAAGCATGGAACAGAAGGAGGACTGGGAGGTCACTTTTGAAAAGAGACAGGATCAAATTGGGGAATAGACCAAGTGGGAGGAGGGATAGGAGGGAGGGAAATATGGTCAGTCTTTTGCAATATATCTACTATGGTGATGTTTTGCATAGCTACACATGCACAACATATACTTAATTGCTTATCTTCCCAGTAAGGGTGGGTGACAAGGGAGGAAGGGAATGAATCTGGAATCCAAAGTTTTAAAATCAAATATGTAAAAATATATAAATAATATTATTAATACTATTTTACATATAATTGGGAAATAAGATATACAGGCATTGGGGCACAGAGATTCACCTTGCCCTACTGGAAAAGTCAAAGGGGGTATCGGAGAAGATATGGGAGAGAGCAGATGGGATGAGGGGATATCCTGTGGGACTGCTATTCTGGGGTGGGGGGGTAGGGAAAAAATTGTAACTCAAAATCTGGCAGAAATGAATGATGTAAACCACAATTTAACAAAGCAGTTGGGAAAAAAGAAAATAAAGTTTAGAGAAGTTAAATGACTTGTCATTGGCAAATAACTAGTAAATGGAGTGGGATTCAAATTTGGGTCTCTCCTGTTGATGAGAAGTGCAATACTCAGGTCACAGCTTATCACCTCGTCCTGTTTCAAGAATGTGTATGATGACTTATTGATTCAAGTGTATCTTTTTACATTTTGGATTTTCCCTGTGTCTAGCATAGATAGATTAGATGACATTAGATTAGATTACACAAAGCATTTATTACATGCTTGCTAAGTGCCCGGTACCATGCTAAGCATTATGAACATATTGTTTTTCAGTAATGTCTGACTTTTCAAGGCTCCTTTTGGAATTTTCTTGGCAAAGATATTGGAGTAGTTTGCCATTTCTTTTTTCCAGCTCGTTTTCCAGATAAGGAAACTGAGACAAACAGGATTAAGTAACTTGCCCAGGGTCACACAGCTAGTAAGTATCTGAGGTCAGATTTTTTTTTTTTTTTTGCCTTTTGGAGGTCAGTTGGGGTTAAGTAACTTGCCCAAGGTCACACGGCTAGGTTTTGGTGTGTGTGTGTGTGTGTGTGTGTGTGTGTGTGTGTGTGTGTGTGTGTGTTAAGTGTCTGAGTCTGGATCTGAACTTAGGTCCTTCAGACTCCAGAGCTGGCGCTATACTCACTGCGCCACCTAGCCACCCCCTGAGGTCAGATTTGAACTCATGAAGAAGAGTCTTTCTGACTCCTGGCTTGGTACTCTATCCACTATGTCAAAAGCAAAAAAGCAGCCTCTGCCCTTGGGGTTCTTACATTTGAAGGAAGAAGTCACCATATAAAAGAGAACTCAAAAAGAAGGGAGAATACCATTGAGGGGCCATGGTGGAAAAGTATCAGAGAATCAGTAGCTGATTGAAGTTAGAAGTGAGCATGGCTGGTATGGGTAGGCTTCCTCAAATGTAGATTCTGTGGAGGAATTCACCAGTTGGAGGAAGAGGCTAGATGTTAGCAAGAATTCAATAATTTTAAATTTGTCCCAAAATATGAATGATTTCAAAACCCTCTTATAAAAACATATCCAGTGAACAAAATATATAGTTGGATAAAGCTGGCCTGAGAGATTTTGCTTCTAGGTTCTGTAGACTTTTTTTTTTTTTGCTTTTTGGAGGGCAATTGGGGCTAAGTAACTTGCCCAAGGCCACACGGCTAGGTTTCTGTTTGTGTGTGTGTTAAGTGTCTGAGGCCGGATCCGAACTCAGGTCCTTCTGACTCCAGGGACAGCGCTCTACTCACTGCGCCACCTAGCTGCCCCTCTGTAGACTTTTTATGATTACATTCAATAGAATGCAAGTTGAGAAAAGGTACTTATTTCTGTGTGTGTGTATGTGTGTGTGTGTGTGTGTGTGTGTGTGTGTGTGTGTGTGTGTGTGTGTGTGTGTGTGTAACCAATATATAGATATTATTTACTGTGGAGCAAGGTTTTGCCTATGAATTCTCTTCCTTCCTTCCTTCCTTCTTTCCTCCGTCCCTCCCTCTCTCTTTCCCTCCCTCTCTCCCTCCCTTCCTTCCTTCTTCCCTCCTTCACTCCCTTCCTCTGTCTCTTTCTCTTCCTTCCTTCCTTCCTTCCTTCCTTCCTTCCTTCCTTCCTTCCTTCCTTCCTTCCTTCCCTTTCTTTCTTTCTTTCTTTCTTTCTTTCTTTCTTTCTTTCTTTCTTTCTTTCTCTCTTTCTTTCTTTCCCTACATGGAAATCAGTTTGAAAATCGGTTACATTTGTAACCAGCGCCTCATGCAGTATGATGCACATAGTAGACCCTTTGTAAATACCAATTGAATTTAAAAAATTGGTGAATGCTTTCTGATCTACTTTTAGGCTACAGAGTTCTCAAGTATTCTCTGTCCCAGTTCAAATAAAAATCTAAGCTGAGAGTATTCTTTCATTTATATAGAATTGTGAATGCTTGATAAAGGTTAGCCACTTTCAAGTATACAACATTTTAAGTGATTGAGACCTCATCAAGAAGAAGGGAAAAGGATGATTTTTAAGCAACAGGGATTTCCTAATCCCTTGTAATGCACCTACCACTACAAGGCTGGTCCCAGTGTAATAGTGGCCATCCCATAAATCAAACCATGTGTGGGAACAGGCTTGTGTCCTGGCTACTTACTTCTACTAACACATGTGCTCTGATGGAACAGAGATAGATAGAATGATGAAATAGTAATGAATCCTTCATAGATCGCTAGGAATGTTTTCCTAATGCATGGCTCAGAACTCTCAATAATTTCTAGAGACTGTTGGGAATCTTTAATGTCTACTGAATGGAATTTACCATTATCTTTCAGAATAAATATTGATATTTATTTTCCAACATTGCATTCAGGTCATCTACATTTAGGTACCTACATTCACAAGAATGACTCCAAGCCTCTGGTTTCTTCTGCTTTGTGTTTCTTTTTCTCAGCACTGGTGACCAATAAGGACACTAACCCTTTATATTAAAGAAACAATACAAGCCTTGACTAAAACAGCTGCCTTAAGAAAGACAAAAATATATCACTTCCCATGAAGTGTTGAGCAAGAACTATGGCCACTTCCTCAATACATTTCTTTGGTTTCTTGATAAAAGATATATAAATAGAGACTACTGGTTGTTCCTTACATGCCACCAACCCACTACCCCATCTATGATGGGGAACTGACCATTGAGTCCCAAGAATTGCCAATTCAGTAGAGTTTGAAGGGATAGAAAAATTCTGTTCTTCTCTTCTTCCCTTCTTCTAAGTATGTGACCTACCACTCAGATAACTGTCCTTTGGAATTATGAGGTGGAGGGAGGAATTTTTCTTCCTTTCTACCCTCTGACAGATATGGTAGTGACTTGCACATGACAGTGAGAGCATATACTGATTTTCACAAGAATGACTCCAAGCTTCTGGTATTTTCTGTTTTGTGTTTCTTTCTCTCAGCTCTGGTGACCAATAATCTGGAAAGGAACCTTTCCAGCTTTGATAATCACAGTCTGGATTCAAAAGGTCTAGGTCAGTTGAAAGTCTAGGTCATCAGTAGCAGGAAGTTTTTTTCTAATCAACTATATACTTTTCAGAGAAGATAATTGCTTACAAGTGGATAAACCTAACTCATGCCAGGAGATATGGACCAAGAACAAGTTACCAGGACACTATGGAGCTGGGATGAAAGTAAAATACCTGCTTAGCAATTCCACAAAGTGTTTCCTGTTTTAATGTATTAAGTACCATCCTCCTGGGAGGGAATGAATTTGTGCAATGGGTCATACTTCATGTTCTAAATATTTGTCACTGCTTAGGGGTAGTTTGTGTTTTATGTATTTATTTGTGGTAGAGGATATGAATAGCTGCTTAAACCTGATCCATTTTGAACACTGAATACATTTCCAGAAGGAACCTTGTTATTAATAATTCCTTTTGCAGAGAGCCTAGACATGAACCCAATCTAAATTTTTAGTGATTGTCCTCAGAATTCTCTTCTGGGGCAGAAAGTATAATGAGCCAGTGAGTGTAAGAAGAGTTTGTCTACCTGTCTTTAGGATTGTATTCTGTCCTTATGAGTGCAGAGGTAGACCCCTTTAGTGGGAGAGAGCACCCTAGTCCTGTGCCAGTAGATCTATCACATTAGAATCAAATATCAGAAGTTCATTCAATCTTGTTGGGGTCTCTACATTGTACTTTATGTAGGGTACATAAGCACTCAATACATACATGCTAACAGATGATTGGTTGCCTGTGTGTCTAGGTGACAGAGAATTCACTTCTCTCTTCTGTTTCTACAAAATATAAAACATTTAACTCAATTATAGTTCTACATAGAATAATCTAATTCTTGTTCTTGTATTTCCCTAGATATATAATGGATATATTTCTTTGTGTATTGCAGGATAATTAATTTCTAAAACATGATACAGAGGGGAAAGAGGAAGAGAGGAAAATTTGACCTCATAGTCAAATTTTGACTTCACTGACACTCAGTGGGATGATTGTAATACAGTTTTGGATGGGTATGCCCTTATTCAAAAGAAATGACAGGTAACAAGAGGGTGAGGTGGGGAAGCATCATATATTAAGAAAGTATACATATGAGGAAATCCAAGAATTAGGGTAAGAAAACCTGACAGAGTATTTTGGTGAAGGTCAATAGGGAGAATTGATTTTGTCATTGGAGTATATTACAGACCTAGACGGGAATTGTTAATGGTTTAATGTCAATATTGCAGAATGTCTCCAGTGAGCTACCCAAGGGATCTGTGCTTGACCCTTTGTTTGCTATTTAACACTTTTATCAATGACTTGGATAAAGGCATAGATGATATGCTCATAAAATTTTAAGTTGGGGTCAAGGCTGAAAGGGATAATTAACATCCTGGATGACAGTTAGGATCCAAAAGCATTGGGCTAAATCTGATAAGGTGAAATTCAATAAGGATAAATGTAAAGTCTTGAATTTGTATATAATACATCAGTTTCACAATTATAAGGTAAGGGACACATGGATAGAAAGCAATAGTTCTGAAAAAAAAAAAGATCTTGTGCTTTTAGTATACCATGAGCTCAACATGAGTGTGAGGAGGCAGCTGAGAAAGCTAATATTGTCTTGGACTGCATTTAGAAGTATTTTAATTTCCAGGAAAAAGTGGATGATAATCCCATTGTACTCTGTCCTTGTCAGACAGCACCTAAAGTATTGTGTTCTGTTCTGGGCATGCCAGTTTAAGGATATTGATAAGCAGGAGAATGTCCAGAAGAGGGCGACCAGGGTAATAATGGGCTCTGAGTCCTTAACATATGAGGATAAACTGAAGAACTGTGCAGATGAAACCTAGAGAAACCTCAGAGATGACACGATAGTTGTCTTCAAGAATTAAAGAGTGTTTGGGGAGCCTAGGTGGCACAGTGAATAGAGCACTGGCCCTGCCGTCAGGAGGACCTGAGTTGAAATGTGGCCTCAGACACTTAACACAAAAACTAGCCTTGTGATTTTGGGCAAGTCACTTAACCCCAATTTCCCTACCTTTGCCCCTCCAAAAAAAGAAAAAAAAAGAATTAAAGGG
This sequence comes from Gymnobelideus leadbeateri, assembly GCA_011680675.1. NCBI lineage: Eukaryota > Metazoa > Chordata > Mammalia > Diprotodontia > Petauridae > Gymnobelideus > Gymnobelideus leadbeateri. The sequence goes on from WOXC01000263.1 coordinate 179,281, forward strand.
TGTCCTGTTGACTCAGGATTCGATTCATTCAATTTGGTTCCAGAAGACAGACCAGAAACTAGGGTTGAAAGTTGAGAAGGGGCAAATTTGAGTTTGATTTCTGGAAAAATTTCCTAATAATTAATGTTGTCCTAAATTTGAATTGGTTTCCCCTAGGGGTTGAGGTCTAAAGCAGAAGTTTATATATATATGTGTGTGTGTGTGTGTGTGTGTGTGTGTGTGTGTGTGTGTGTGTGTGTATACAAGCGGAGGTTTGTATGTAAAACATACTTCGCTTGTTGGGTATGTTATAGTGGGGAATATTTTCATCTATGTACCTAATTATTTAAATATGGTCCCCCAATAGAATGTAAGCCCCTTGGGGGCAGGGACTATTTCTGCCTGTCTTTGTACCCTTGGAGCTTAGCACAGTGCCAGGAATATTGTAAGCACTTAATAAATAGTTATTAAGTGCCTGAATGTAAGGTTTGGATTGGATGGCCTCTGAGCTTCCTTCAAACTCTCAAATCCTATAATTCTGTGAATAATAGTACTTATATTACTTATGTTATAGTTCTGTCAGGAGGATTAAATCAGATTTTATGTATATACATATGCATATGTAAAATCTACTTTTATATATATAATCTAAATTTATATAAACACATGTATATATATTTAATATGTACTGTGTACATACACATGCATATATGTGTCCATCCATACAGATATATATGTATGTATATATACATATATGTGTATATATATTAATTTTGTTATTCAGACATTTTGGTCATGTTCAACTCTTTGTGACCCAATTTGTTTTGTTTTGTTTTGTTTTTTGGCAAAGATACTGGAATGGTTTGCCATTTCCTTCTCCAGGTCATTTTACAGATGAGGAAACTGAAGTAAACAGGATTAAGTGACTTGTCCAGGGTCACACAACTAGGAAGTGTGAGGACTGCCACACCCTTTTCAGTCCTGCTCGTCCTATTTGGTGTGCCACCTGATTCTCATGTATTGCTCCAAGAAATTTCAGCATGTGCAGCAGCCACACTCCAGTAAAACCACTGTGGTAGGCAGGCTAAACCAGAGTGAGGGTAACCAACAGGTCTCAAAATTGTCAGTGAGTTAGTGGGATATCTGCTCTAAGCATGTGAAGCCTTTCACAGTGGAATAGGTAGATGTGAATATTTTATTTCAATGGGCCATGAAGGCATCAGAAGTAGGGAAAATGAAATGCTTAAAGCTTGGTCAGACATCAAAGATGCCAAGGTCATTCACTGTATCCAGAACCATCACCTTTATTTTTCTCTCGCCTGTGGGCTCTGATGACTCTGGAAGAGAAAATGAGGCTGATGACTTTGTGCAACTTGGCCTCACTTAAATCCAATTTAGGCAAAATGGTACCTAGGATCCACCAGGCTGCCAAAAGGCATTTAGACACACAAAAGTTAAGAACACATAAGTTAAGAATCCCTGCCCTAAGGACTGCTGGATGATGACTGAGGACCTCAGAGTCAGGTCCAGAATTGTAACTTGATATGTTGCTTCCTATACCTTCTGAAAGATGAAACTACCTGAACATCATGCAGGTCAGTCCCCATCTGTCATCACAATATTCTGTCTCTGAGTCAGTTTGCTAATCTGCATCAAGAACTCAGTTTGTTTTCTTTTTCAACAAGCCAGTTGTTCATGGCGGGGCAGCTAGGTGACACAGTGGGAGGAGTACCAGACCTGGAGTCAGCAAGACTCATCTTCCTGAGTTCAAATCTGACCTTAAACAATTACTAGCTGTATGACCCTGGGCAAATCACTTAACCCTTAAGTCTCAGTTTTCTCATCTGTAAAATGAGGTGGGTGAAGGAAATGGCAAACCAGTATCTTTTCCAAGAAAATCCCAAATGGGGTCATGAAGAGTTGGACACAACTGAAATGACTGAGCAACAGCAATATGGTAGCATGTATCTTTCTCTTTTCTTTTTATCTTTACCTCAGAGCTCCTCATCATGCTTCCCCTTCTCTCCAGGTTCCTTGATTTCCTCAAAAGTATATATTCCTTTTGCATATAGTATTACTTTAGCACTTCATTTGATGTAATCTGTTATTGTTATTAATTAGGGTAATAAAATAAAGCCAGTTATTATTTTAAAATAATAATAGTTAATAGATAATAATAGATAGCCCTCGATGGCTTACAAAGCATTTTTTGGTATAATCTCTTGTTTTTAATCAACATACTACCCCTGCTTTGTCGCTTTAACCATTAGCTCTCTTAAATTCACATGCTTATGACCATTTTTGTGATTTCTTGACAGGCAGGCATAGCTATGAGACTGCAAAGGTGCTCAGAGGGTATTGTCAAGGACACAGCTATCTCTGATCTTCTGACAGTTTCATTCTTGAACTCTACAGTGTCCTTTGTGCCCAAGATCTATGCTTGTAGCACAGTCCAGCACATGGCTCCCTTAAGGACACATACAAAATACAATAACTTACATTTACTCAACTTTTTAAGGTATTCAAAATTATATACACACAGGGCAGCTATGTGGTGCCACGGATAGAAGTCTGGGCCTGGAATCATGAAGTGAACACCTTTGAACACTCCTGATCCTGCACATATAGACTCTTATCAGAGACCTCATTCCAAATTGTTATTGTGCCAGTAATGAGTACTCTTTGGGTACTATATGCAATCAGTTTTGAATCCTTCTTTTTAGAAATATAAATTGTTTTAGATGTATTTTTAAATTTTCCACATCATCTTCATTTCCCAAGGTAACTTTGCCCATCCTGCTCCCAAAAAGCTATCCCTTATAACAAAGAATTAGATGAGAGGGAAAGTAGTACCATTAACCAATGCATCAACTTAATTTGATAGTATATGCAGTATTCAACACCAATAGCCCCCCATCTCTGTAAAGAAGGTAATAATTTGTATCTCTTATCTTCGAGACCAAGCTCAGTCCTTATAATTTCATAATATTTAGTCTGCTTTTTGTTGCAGTTGTTCTTTCTGCACATTGTTGCACTCATTGTGTATAATGTATCCCTGGTTTTACTTGTTTCCTTTTGCATCAGTTCATATAAATCTCCCATACTTCTCTATATTCTTCTTATTCATCATTTCTTATGGTACAATTCATGTAGCACAATTTATTTTGTCATTCCCTAATTTATTGGTATCTATGTTGTTTCCAGGTCTTTCCTACTACAAAAAGTGATGTTATAGTATTTTAGTGTATATTGTACCTTTATATCTTTTACCTCTTTGAGGTATGTTCATAGCAGTGAGATCACTGTATCAAAGAGTTCAGACATTTTAGTGATTTTCTTAGCAAAATTTCAAATTGTTTTCTTGTAATAGTTGGACCAATCCATAGCTTCACCAACATAGCATTGCCTACCTCCACAATCACTTCAATATAAACTATTCTTGGGACAGCTAGGTGGTGCAGTGAATAGAGCACTGGCCCTGGAGTCAGGAGGAACTGAGTTCAAACCCAGCCTCAGACACTTAACACTAGCTGAGTGACCTTGGGCAAGTCACTTAATCCAATTGCCTTGCCTTCCCCCTCCAAAAAAGCACACACACACACACACACACACACACACATATGTATGTATATATTCAAAATCTTTTGTCATATTTACCAATTTTCTCAGTGTGAGATAAAACCTTGGGATTATTTTGATTCTCTTGGTATTGATTATTGGAGCAAACTTTCATATAGTTGTTAGTAGTCTGAAATTCTTTTAACAGCTGTTTGTTTATATCTTTGCCCATGTATCTACTGAAGAGTGACTTTTTGTCTTATGTATTGTGTTAGCTCACTGTGTTTCTTGGTTATTGAACCCTTATCAGAAATATCAGATGCAATAAATTTTCTCAACTGATCACTTCCTAGTTGCATCGATTATGTCTCCACCAAAGCTTTTCAATTTCATGTAATCAAAATGATCCCTGTTATATTTTCCTAATTAACTATGTTTTCATTTTCCCTTTTCTTTTTACCTTATCTACATAGGCAACATAAGAATTTGTCAAGTGCTTTGTTGAAATCTAGGTACAGTGTGCCTACATCATTCCTGTGGATTTCCAGTCTAGTCTTTTAATATCTCAAAAATTGGTAATACAGAGATGTAACTATCTCTAACTCCTCTATAACTTAACATATTTGCAATGGAAGAAAAAACAAAAGAGTGGCAGTAGAAGGGAGTGAGCTGAATTATGAAAAAGGCCAGAGAAGTCAGGAGATCGAGATGGTGTGGGAGAACATTCCAGACTTGGGGGACAGCTCCACAACCCAAGATATAATTTGTCCCTCAGTATACCCAACTTGTAAGTACATGTTGTGGGAGTAGCCTCAGAGGGGGAATTTATACATACATAGATATATGAATGTATATATGCACATATGTTGGTTTCCTTTCCTCAAATATCCGCCCACTTACTCCAGTCCTTTCTCCAATTAGCTGTTAAATTGAGTTTTCTAAAGCATAGATCTGACCATGTCTTCCCTTATTCCCTTCAATAAATCCTAGTGACTCCCTATTATCTCCAGGATAAAATAAAAGACCTTATTTACATTCAAAGTCCTTCACAACCCAGTCCCTTCCTACCTTTCCTGTCTTCTCACATCTTATTCTCCTTTACTTGCTCTGCAATCCAGTGACACTGACCTTCTTCTATGTTCCTCCTACAAGCCACTCTATCTCTCAACTGTGAATTTTCATTGGCCGATCCCTATGCCACAAATGCTTTCCCTCTTTGTCTTCATCTCCTGGCTTCCCTGGATTCCTTCAAGTTCCAAATAAAGTCCCATTTTTTACAAGAATACTTTCCTGATCTTCCTCAATGCTAGTGACTTCTGTTTGTGGTTATCTCCAATTTATCCTATCTCTATCTATCAATCATCTTCCTATATCTATATCTATATATCTATATCTATATACCTACATAGTTGTTTGCATGTTTTCCTCCGCCCATTAGATTGCGAGATCCTTTAGAGCAGGGACTGTGCCCTTCTTTGAATTCTCAGAGTTTAGTGCAGAGCCTGACACATAGTTATCTTTTTTTTTCTTTTTGGAGGGCAATTGGGGTAAAGTAACTCGCCCAACTTCACACGGCTAGGTTTTTGTTTGTTTTGTTTGTATGTATTATGTTTGTATTAAGTGTCTGAGGCCAGATCAGAACTCAGGTCCTTCTGACTCCAGGGCCAGCGCTCTACTCACTGCGCCACCTAGCCGCCCCCATAGTTATCATTTTAAATGTTTATTGACTCTGTATGTGTGTTTGTGTGCTTATTCACAAATCTTATAGTTCTATATAAATTACCTTTGACCAGAAAAACATAGAACATAAAAAGAATAATAGGGAGTTATTTGCTTGATAAGTGGAAAAATCAAATATCCTTGGTTTTCAAAAGGGGCAAGAATGTGGGTTCTGCAAACTGTAGAAAGAATTTAGATTTTTCAAGGAGGTGAGCTTAAAGGAGATTTCAGAAAAACATTCTAGAAAGGATTATCAAAGAGATGGTTGTTGAACCCTTAGAAAGAGTAGTAATAGTCATTCTGAGTCAGCATGGATTCTTTAAGAACAAGTCATGCTAGACTAAGCTCTTTTCCTGTTTTGACAGGGATGCTAGACTGTTAGAACAGAGGACTATTAGATACAGTATATCTAGATCTCAGTGAAGCATCTGATGAACATTCCAGTGGGATCTTCAAGACCACAATACAGAAATGTGTTCTGCCAGATGACAGATTTGGAACTGGTTGAATGACTGGATTGATATTTCCCTAGTGCCAAGTCAAAGATCTCTGTACTTACCCCATTCCATTTAACTTTTTATCCATTATCAAATTTGTGGATGATAGGAAAGTGGAATAGGGAAGGGTAGCTAATGAATTGCTTTACATAAATGAGATCCAGACAGATTTTGACAGGCTAAAATGATGGGTTAAATCTAACAAGATGAAAATTTATAGAGATATATTAAGTTCAAAAAATAAAATATAGAAGTACAAGTAGAGAATATATGATTAGATAGCAGTTCACATAAGAAAAAAAGAATTAAGGATTTTGGTGGATTACAAATTTGAAATCAACAAGGCAATTTAGCCAAAAGTGAATCAATCTTGGGCAGAATTAAGCAAAGTATAGTGTCCAAATAAGGATGTGATCATCCCATTGTACTCTGCTCCATCAGACCACTTCTGGACTATTCTATTCAACTTTGTGTGCCAAATTTTTAAGGAAAGATATTAACATAAAAGTATGTTTAAAGGTGAGTGACTAGTTTGATAAAGTAACTCGAAATCATGATGTCTGAAGATCGGTTGAAAGAATGGGAGAGTTTCATCCAGAAGAAAAAATATTTACATGGGACATCCTCTTCATGTTTAAATATCTAAAAGGCCATCAGATAGATAAGTGATTAGATCTGCTTCACTTAACTCCATAGAGAGCTGAGATTAGTGGGTGAACTTTATAAGGAATAGATTTATGCTCAACAAGAGGAACAACTTCCTAACAATAGGTCAGCTGTCCAGAAATGAAATGAGCTGCTCAAGGAGACAATAATTTTGTGATACTAAAAGCCATCATATGGAGGCTTGATGACCACTGGTCAGTATGTAGTAGAGGGATTCTTTTTTTAAGGTACAGTTTGGGCTAAATGACTTCTGAGTATCCTGGAACTCAGAGGTTCTGTGAGTCTAGGTTATTTCCTGTGCAGGTTGTATGTATGAAGTATATTATATTTAGATATCAAACATATAATATACCATATAGATATCATATGTAGATATCATTATATCATTACATAAAGTATACTTTTATATGACATAGCTATAGAAGTTTAAAAATTTTATATTTCTTCCAGATGTACTGGTATAGCCAGAGTCTTTTTAAAAATAAGTTTTATTGATGTCTTTTGTTTCCACATTATAGTCATTTTGGGAAATATTCTCTATCCCCCTTCTCTCTAGACCATGGAATTGAAGTATCCCATTCAACAAAGAAAAACATCTAATGCTTAAAAGTAAAAACATCTGGGGATGGCTAGGTGGTGCAGTGAATAGAGCACCGGCCCTGGAGTCAGGGGGACCTGGGTTCAGATATGGCCTCAGACACTTAACACACACACACACACACACACACACACACACACACACACACACACCTAGCCATGTGACCTTGGGCAAGTCGCTTAACCCCAATTGCCCTCCAAAAAGCAAAAAAAAAAAAGTTAAAACATCTAATACAGTGACCTTTTTGACACTATACACAGCATTATATTTCCACAGTTCAACCCATCTTTCATCCTATGCCAGGAAGAGGAAGCTATATTTTATCATCTGGGCTTTTCAGTTTTTTTCCTTGCATCCCTAGCCTCTAGCATAGCACCTGACACTTAAGGATAGGAAATAGGTATAAGATCTGAGATTTCATTGATACAGGACATTCCCAGATGAGGAAACTCCTTACCAATGCAGGCCAGAAACTTCTCTGCAGTTTAAAGTTTTATTTAATATTTTATTTTCCCCTATTACATGTATAAAGAATTTTTAACATCCATTTAAAAATTTTTGAGTTCCAAATTCTCTCCCTCCTCCCTCCCCTCCCTCTCAGCAATTTGATATAGGTTATACATGTGCAGTCATGCAAAACATATTTCCATATTAGTCATGTGTGAAAGAAAAAACAGACCAAAACAAGAAAAATAATGTAAAAAAGGATGTTTCAATGTGCATCCAGACTCCATCAGTTCTTTCTCTAAAGATGGATAGCATTTTTCATATGCTCTCAGTGCTTACTCCCTGTAATGGCTCTAATAATGATATAATTCTTCCCATGTAGGAATATAAACAGTTTAACCTTATTGAATCCTGTATGATTTCTCTTTCCTATTTATCTGTTTATGCTCCTCTTGAGTCTTGTATTTGAAAGTCAAATTTTCTATTCAGCTCTGGTCTTTTCATCAGGAAAGCTTGAAAGTCCTCTATTTCACTGAATATCCATTGTTTCCCCTTGAAGCATTATACTTAGTTTTTCTGGGTAGGTGGTTCTTGTTTGTAATCCTATCTCCTTTGCTCTCTGGAATATATTCCAAGCCCTCTGATCCTTTAATGTAGAAACTATTAGCTCTTGTGTTATTGAGATGTTGGCTCTATGATATTTGAGTTGTTTTCTTCTGGCTGCTTGTGTAATATTATCTTCTTGACCTGGGAGCTCTGGAATTTGACTGTAATATTACTGGGGGTTTTCATTTTGGGATCTCTTTTAGGAGGTGATTTGTGGATTCTTTGAATTTCTATTTTACCCTTTGTTTCTAGAATATGAGGGCAATTTTCCTTGCTAATTTCTTTTTTCATTTTTTAAACAGTTTTTATTTTTTCCAATTACATGTAAAGACAATTTTTTAACATTTGCTTTTTTAATGAAAATTAAGTTCCAAATTTTTCTCCTTCCCCCTTTCCTAAAATGTAAGAACATTAAATAGGTTATATACATGCGATCATGAAAAATATATTTCCTTTATCAATCATGTTGCAAAAGAAGAAACAGAACAAAAGGAAAAAATATGAAAAAGATAGGGAAAATTAAAATAGAATGCTTTGATCTTCATTCAGACTCTATCAGTTCTTTCTTGGGATGTGGATAACATTTTCCATCATGGGTCCTTTGTAATTGTCTTAGATCATTGATTGCTGAGAAGAGCTAAGCTACTTATAGTTGATTCTTGCACAATGTTGCTGTTATTCTGTACAACACTCTCCTGGTTCTGCTCACTTCACTTTGTAATTCTTTCCAGGTTTTTCTGAAATCTTCCTGTTTGTCATTTCTTATAGCATAATAATATTCCATTACACTCATATATCACAACTTGTTCAGTCATTCCCCAATTGATGGGCATCCCCTCAATTTTTAATTCTTTGCTGCTACAAAAAGAGCTGCTATAAATACTTTTGTACATATAGCTCTTTTCCCTTTTTTTATCATCTCTTTGGGATATAGACTTAGTTGTGGTATTGCTGGGTCAAAAGTATATACAGTTTGATTTCCCTTTGAGCATAGTTCCAAATTGCTCCCTAGAATGGTTGGATCAGTTCACAACTTCACCAACGGTGCATTAATTTTTAAGGAATCATTTTCTTCAATTAACTTTTATACTTCCTTTCCCATATGACCATTCTACATTTTAAGGAATTCTTTTCTTCAGTGAATTTTTGTACACCTTTTTCCACATAGCTAATCTTGCTTTTTAAGGAGTTCTCTTCCATGGATTTTTGTACCTCTTTTACCATTTGATCTATTCTGGTTTTTTTAGGTGTTCTTTTCTTTTATTTCTTTTTTCTTTTTGGAGGGGGTAAGGTAGGGCTGTTGGGGTTAAGTGATTTGTCCAAGGTCACACAGCTAGTTTTTTGTATTGTGTCTGAGGCTGGATTTGAACTCAGGTCCTCCTGACTCCAGGCCTGGTGTTCTATTCACTGTGCCACTTAGCTGCCCCAACGTGTTATTTTCTTTAGTATTCTTTTTATTTTTTGGAGGGGAGAAGGCAGGGCAATTGAGGGTAAGTGACTTGCTCAAGGCCACACAGCTAGTGAGTGTGTCAGATGTCTGAGGCTGGATTTGAACTCAGGTCCACCTGACTTCAGGGCCAATGCTCTATTTACTATGCCACCTAATTGTCCCTTTTCATGATTTTCTTGCATCGATTTCATTTTTTTCTAATTTTTTCCTCTATCTCTCTTATCTGATTTTAAAAATTGTTTTTGAGATCTTCTAGGAATTCTTTTTGGGCCTGAGACTAATGCACATTTTTCTTTGAGACTATGGATATTGAGGTTTTGACTATGGATATTGAGGTTTTTTCTTCTTCTATTCTTTTGCTTTTTTTGGAGGGGGGAAGGTAGGACAATTGGGGTTAAGTGACTTGCCCAAGGTCACATGGCTAGTTTTGTGTTGTGTCTAAGGCTGGATTTGAACTCAGGTACTCCTGACTTCAGGGCTGGTACTCTATTCACTGTGCCACCTAGCCTCCCCTGTTATCTTCTTCTGAGTTTAATTTGATCATCCCTATCAGCAGAGTAACTTTCTATAGTTATGTTCCTTTATTGTTGTTCTCATTTGCATAGCTTTCCAAACTTTTTCTTGATTTAAATTTGATTTTAAAATTGGCTTTGCTCCTGGGGTTTAGGGAGCATTGTGCCAAACTTTGGAGCTTTTGTGCAACTATTTTCAGAGCTAATTCTAGGATTCTGTAAGTTTTCAGTCCTTCCAAGGTGGTATGATCTAAGGAAAGGTAAGTTTACTATTCTCCTGGCCTTTTCTGGTCTATGAGTAACCAAAGGCACTCTTTTCCACCTTGGAATTGTGACCAGGGTCCCCACTCCCTTGCAGTTGCAAGCTCTGGTGAGCTAGTGTTCCTCCTTGCCCTGGTACTAGGACCCAGGTATATGAGCAATAAAACAGAATCCTACACCTAATGCCAACAAAGGGACCCCTATAATCACCTTCTCACCAGTTGTCTGACTCCCTTACTGTCTGTGAGCTTATAGCTCCAGAATTCATTGCTGCTGATTCAGTTGTGCCCAAGGTCTGCTGCTGTCTTGCAGGGGCATTGCCTGCATTGGACTACACTCCATTCTCACCCTGGTGCAACAGACCTTTCCTGCCAACCTTCTAAGTTGTCTTGGTTTGGAAAATTGTTTTACCCCATCTTTTTGTGTGCTCTGCTGCTCCAGAATTTGTTTTGAGTCATTATTTAAAGTTGTTTGGAGAGGAATTTGGGAGAGCTCAGGCAAGTTCCTGACTTTTCTTCCCCAACTTGGCTCTCCTCCTGCAATTTAAAGCTTTAGAGAATTACCCAGAACACTGAGAGGTCAAGTGACTTGCCAGGATCATACAGCCAGTATGTGACAGGGCAGGATTTGGACCCAGGTCTTACTCGCTCTCAGACTGCTTCTTAACTTAATACCAGACTGCCTTAAACATAGTAGGTACTTGATAAATGCATGATGATTGATTGATTATTCTCTGGGATTATTACAGTTTCTTAAGTCACTGAGAGTTTGGCTTCAATTTGAATGATCTTTTACTTATATTGTATCTGTAGTAATTAAGTATATTGTTCTCTTGGTTCTTTTTCATGCTGCAGAAATTCATAAATATTTTCCCCTGTTTCTGTTTGGTTGTGTTGACATACCATTGTTTCCCTAGAATCCATCAGCACTGACAAAGCAGATCTGGAGATTATAGGACTGTTTTGCAGAGAATTCAGAGAGAAAGATGCTGGAGAAGTAAAGAAACAGGTTCATTTGGCATCTTCCATCTTGGCACAATATGGATGTCGACACTGGCTGCCAGATGTTCTACTCTCTATTTCTTCCTTTCAAAGAGAGTGTGATTGTTGTGGCTGAAGGCATTTTGTTGTGCTGATAAAAATGTGCTAATTAATGATTAGTGATAACCTGAGTGCCCTTTTAAGCCATTACCCATCTCTCCTGCTTCTGAGTTTAAGAAACACTATCCCTCTAAGTTTTGAGGTATCTCTCTTCTTCCTTGACATTAAAGAGGAGGGAATATAATTAGAAAGCCATGTTTTATTCCCGTAGTCATAAGAGTTTGGAGCTAAAATATATATATATTTGTATATGTAATGATTTGTACCCACCTAGCTTTTTCTTTTCCCTTCTGTTATTGTGCCATCCCATTATTTATAAGAAAATTAGTGGCCATTAATCCTTGTGTAATTAATGCTATCTATTAGGGATAAAAGCTGTGAAAATGGATTGGTCTGGGATAAGCAGGAGGTGCATCTATCCGAAAACCAAGATCCATGTGGGGAGGTGGCAGAGTAATGATTTCTCCTTCCCACCCGCCCCCACTCCCCAACCCCCATCCTTCCAATTCCCAATGGAGTTCGAAAATCTTTTCAGTCACTTGGTAATTGTATTCATTAGCTGTCTGGAAGTTGATAGATAGGAGAGAGTGCAAACAGAGAGATTAATAACCTGAAGTGAATTCTAAAATCCCCTGGACTAGATAAACCCCTTGGGTAGATGAAAGCCCACTCAGAAGGAAGAACACAGTGAGTGGTTGCCTTCCAGGTGAAGCACATAACTATTCTTTTGGATTTCTTTGTCAGTGTATATATACATTGTTGCTCCCTAATACCAGTACCTCTCCTTTCAGCAGCTTACTCCTGGGTGAGGTTATTTACCGAGTGAAAGACTCCCCTCAGCACCCACACCCATCATTGGTATTTACCTTACCAGTGAAGGCTACCTCCCATGGAATTCCATTACCCTCCCAAGAGGAGAAAGATCTTAAGCCTCTACATCTTGGGGGCACCCTAGATCCCTTTTTACAGATTAATTCCTTCCTCATAGCAGCAAGGCAGCTATTTGGCACAGTGACTTAAATGTTGGATCTTGAGTTAGGAAGACCTGAGTTCAGATACTGCCTCAGACACTAAGTAACCTTCTAAAGTCAATTTACATCGCTCAGCCTCAGTGTCCTTATTAGTAAAACAGGGATAATAATAGTGCCTACTTCACAAAGTCATTGTGATGATCAAGTGAGATATCACCTAAAACCCAACAATCCTATACGTATAAATGGTAGTTATTGTTACATTCCCAATTTCATACTGTATGATGATATTCTGTTGCATTTCTGTACTGTAGTCTTTTCAATCATTCCCCCATGGAATGTACTCACTTTATGCCTCATTCTTTGCTCCCATGAAGAGTGGTGAAAAGCAGCTATTTTGAAAGCAGATTCCATCAGAAAAGGTTCATTTTTTCCTCTACTGCATATGCCTATGCTTTTCCTGGATTTGCTTTGGATGGAACCTCTCAGTTTATATTCCGAGCATGGTAATCACTGATTGTTTGCAACACACTTAGCACATAATTGGTCTGCAAGTTATTTCAATACCCTCTGACTATAGTGAAGTGTGGTTCTTAAATGCTGGCAATTTTGGGATTCATAGAACATTTTATGCCATTATAATAAAAAAAAATAGAGGTTCTTAATATGAGATCCTGAACTTATTTTTAAAAATATTTTGATAACTGCATTTCAATAACTGGTTTCCTTTGAAATTGTATGCATTTTAAAATATTCTTCTGATAAAGGGTCCAATAGGCTCCTAGGTCCATAGGTCCAGTAAAAAAGATAAAGGGGTCCAGGGCACAAAAACGGTTCAGAATTCCTATAGTTCTGTTTATGGTATCAGCCCGGAGCAGAAGCCTTAGGCCAAGGGTCGCCCTGTCTTATGGAGAAGTCACTTAGCAGAATCATTGCAGCTTTACTGTGGATGAGCATCCCTAGTCTATATCTGGCACACCTGGGGCCACAGTTCCTTTCTGGTTTGTGTCTTAATGCCTTCTAGGAATATGCACTTGGCAAATGTTTTGGATGACTCAGGCATATATAGGGAAAAAATGTGACTTCATGTGTCCCTGGGAAAGAGGAAGGGAGAAGGTAATGCTTTCCATCTAGATGTGGTTCAAGGCACTTCTAAGTGTTTCTATCAACAGTAGTACACTTCCTTAGCTTGGGGAGACCCTACACTGAACAGAGTGGGAAGAATAAAAGGTGTTACTACTATATAAGGAAGCATGATACAGTAAACAATTCTAAGCTCACAAAACGGAAAATAGATGAACAAGGTGACTCTGACAAAAATGATTTGCATTAATTTTCATTAAAAAATGATCTTTCTTTCAGTGTTACTAAAACAGGAGTTTTTACTGGGCACTCTGTGAATTTGTTGTTGCTTTTCACCTTTTGGTATAACTGTGTCTCAATACGATTGGTTTCTTTTGTAACCCCATGTATTTTGTTTTATGCATTTAAAAACATTATTCTTAGATATTCACCAAATTGCCAAAGGGATCTGACACAAAAAAGGGTTAAGAACTATATTAAAACATCACTGATTAAAAAATATCTTTTCACAAAGAACATTTCAGCAATATATTTCTTATGGATAGAGGTTCATGTGTACCAACAAAGGAGAATCTTATTTTCCTGTATAAAATTTGTTTCTTCTTTATGCTAAGGTATTGTTACTCTTTTTATTTAAATGATATTCTGGGACTAAAAAAAGGAGCACTTTTTTTGTTCTCTTAAGGGTAGAAATTCATAAGCTTACGACTGACTTTTCTGTTCTAGTTCCATGGTTCCTAAATCTGAAACAAAAGTTTTCTGTTTCACAACTTAAGAGTGGAGCTTTTGTTCTCTTTAAGAACCAGAGGCCTGATTGGATTAAATCTTTATTGAAATGATTGCCTGGGGAAGCTGGAATACCTCTCCTCAAAACAGGTTTCACAATATTAAACAACATACGTGGAAGGAGAAGGCACACACCCGAACTCACCCACACTGTACAAGTCCTTGCAAACTCATTTGTGTTTATTTAGCAAAGTTTCTCAAAAGAATCCAGCCTCTGCATTAAGGTTAATGAATTAGTCATCCTCATTACTGGCCAGAGCATTTCACTGTTTGAGGCCTTATGAGTAACATACAGTAGTATGTAAAGCATCCAGGAAGTACTACAAAATGTGGCCATTTAATGCATATTATAGGAAATGACTCAGGTTTGGCTATCCCCACACTCACTAGGCCTTTCCCCAATTACACTATGTTAAACAAACTAAACACAGAAAAAACACAGAAACTGTATTTTAGGAGCACTGTTTTTACTTCTAAACAATATAAACGAAACAGCAGCTTCTGGCAAGGATTTAATAACTCTATTAGTTTAAATTGAAGATCACAGGATCATAGGTCTAAAGCCGGAAAGGACCTCAGGGGTCATTTACTCCAACTCCCCTCATTTTGCAAATGAGGAAAATGGAGGACCAGAGAGGTTTGTGACTTGCCCAAGGGAACTCAGGTAGCAAAGCTGGCACTGAACTGGAGGCCCTTAGCTCCCAAGTCCCCTGTGAGAGTTCATTGCTCTTTTTACTGTACCACCTGTCTCCCCAGTCATCATTTACTCTTTCTGTCCCTTTGCATGAGAAAACAACTACAATAATCATAATCACAACCATTACCCCAACAAAACAACAACCAACCATTAGAACAATACATACTCCTTCTACTCTTCTATCTTCTTTTTCTTCTTCCTCTTTCTCCTTCTCCCAACTCCAAAATACCTGGGACTGGTAACAGGGACTGAATTTAATTTTAATTCAATGTTGGCAACTTATTAATAAACCTAACTAATAAAGCTACTGACTACCTCCCTAATTAATCCTCATTCATGGAAATTCTTTCTTCTGGGCCATTAATAATGCAAAACAATGATGCACAGACATAGGAATATATAAGCTCCTTGAGGGCAGGAACTGCCTTTGCTTGATAATGATAATCAGGCAATCTTCTCTTCTGTGGTGTCACTCACCATCCCTCATGAGGCCAAACAATTAGTTATGTGTTGTCTTCCTCTAGCAGAATGTACGATCCTTGAGGACAGAAGCTGTCTTTTTTATATTTTTGTTCCTTGTGACGAGATCAGTGTTTGGCACATAACAGGAGCTTAATCAATGCTTATTGATTGTATGATGGGTGACTAGAGGGATGGTGGCCTCAATAGAAATAGGGAAGTTTGGAAAAGGAGCTTTGGAGATGGAATAATAAATTCCATTTTTTAATATATTCTGTTTGAAATTTATGGAGCATTCATTTGGGCATGTCCAGTCAGTTTCTGGTTGGTAATGTAGGACTGCATGACCCTGGGCAAGTCGCTTAATGTCTGCCAGCCTGTTTTCTTAACTGTAAATTGGGGATAATAATACCATTTACTTCCCAAGGTTGTCGAGAAGATCAAGTGAGATATTTGCAAGGAGCTTAGCACGGCACCTGGCACACAGTAGGTATTTTATAAATGCTTATGTCCTTCCCTTAAGCCCATGGTAGTTGATGAAATCACTGAGAGAGGGCATATAGAAAAACTCAGGATTTAATTTTGGGGGATATCCACAGTTATGGGGGTAGGGCATGAAAAATAAAGCAAAGGACACTGGGAAAGCAAAACCTCTTGAATATTAAATTGTAAAGTTTGAATTATGTACATGGCAATGATTTTTTATTTAAAAGTCACCTTTTCTCTGTAGAATCCATTGAAAGGTCCATAAAGACTCTCTAATTCAACTTCCAACCTGATGCAGGAGCTCTGCTTACAAAAATCTAAGTACATCTGGCCTCTATTCATGTACCTCCAGCTTCAGAGAACTCAGTATATTAAAAGACAAGCCATTCAATTTTTTTAAAAAAAAGAAAATTCTTTATATGGAGTCTGCCTTCTACCTCCTATAATCTCCATGCCTTAGTCTTCATTCTGTCCTCTGGAGCTGCCCAGAGTTTGGTTCTTTCTTTAGATAATAGCCCTTGCCTTTTAAGTCTTCTTTTCTTCAGGTTCAACATACTAATTCCTTCAGATATTCCCTATATGACTTTTTTTTTCCAGATCCCTCAACATCTTTGCCATCATTCTCTGGCTATTCTTCAGTTGGTTAATATTCCTCTTAAAATGTGGATCTCAAAGTGTATGTAATTCTCCGAGTGTATACTGAAGAACTATTGGTTCCCTCACTCTGAAAATATTGGAAGGGCAGGAGGAGGTGCTCAAATAATTAGAGACTATCACAAAGGTAATTTTGTGACATTTACACTGCTTAAAGTAAACATATGGAAAATACTGCCCCAAGATATTGCATAAGCTGAAAAAAATAGATTCAGTGAAGATTTCAATTGCAGGATCATAGATTTTAGGGCTGGAAGGGACCTTAGAGAGCAATTCCTTAATTTTACTGATGGGTAAACTGAGGCATGAAGAGGTTTTTAGTGACTTACTAAGGTTGACAAAGCTATTGTCTAAGGTGGGATGTGAACCCAGTGATTCCAAGTCCAGCTCCCTATCTACTCTACTGGCCATTAGAGGATTTGCTACATATGAGCTGTTCCCTTAGAGAAAATATTCATACCAATGAGATCATGGTTCCATTTAGGTATTATCAGTAAGAACCTTTGGTCCAGTAACTAGCACAATGCCTTGCATAGAGCAGCCAATAACTGTTAAATCGAACCATGCTGAATCATTGTTGTTGTCATTTCAGTCATGTCCAACTCCTTGTGACCCCATTTGGGGTTTTCTTGGCAAAGATTCTGGAGTGATTTGTCATTTCCTTCTACAGCTCATTTTAGAGATGAGGAAACTGAAGTACACAGGGTTAAGTGACTAACCAAAGGTCATACAGCTAGTAAGGGAGGCTGGATTTGAACTCAGGAAGCTGAGTCTTCCTGACTCCAGGTCTGGTGCTCTATCCACTGTACCACCTAACTGTCCAAAATGGATCTTAATCCCCCACAAAATATTCCTTCAGATCATTGTCAGAAATAGAATATTAGGCTGGAAGTTTCATTTGTTTTACCCAGGAGGGCAGCATTAATGAACCAAGAAATAAGACTGATTTGTTTTCCATTCACTATCATGATTCTTCTTCTCCCTGACCCTCCACTGTCAACTTTTTTTGAGAGGACTATTTACTTTTTTTTGTAAGAGTGCAAAGTTAGGAACAAATATCCATCCCCTTTCCCTTCTCTAATGATTGGGCTGCATTATATTAGCTCAGCCTAGGGAAATCCTTTCCTATTTCTTGGTTGGAAATGTCAAAGAAAATGTAGGAAAAGACTTAACAAACTGCCTGTGTACTTGGTCTACCCAGGTTTATTTAGAGCATGGAATTCCCATTCTGTAGGGAAGGAAATGAGCACTTTTGATGAACTTCTTGCTCTCCCTTCTCATCTTCTGTCCTTTAGTCCCTCTTGTTTATGGTCTTCACTCTCTCAGGCTCTAACTCTGTCCATCCACACTCCCTCCAATTTTCAGAAAAAGCTCCTCTCAGTGCATGCATGCATTTTTCCTTGGGGAAAAATGAAAAGGGGATTGCTGACAAGTTCTCCATGTGTTTCTGGGGCTTGTCTTTGACAAGGAAAAAGTTAAAAAGTCAAAATCACCAGGTTGTATCAAGTGTTTTCTCCAATTTCTTATCTACCATCAAAAATACTGTATCTACAAAGAAAGTATCTTGTGGTTCCTGTCACCATTGGACTGTGTGGTCCTGCAAGGAAAGGACAATGTCTATTGATGATACATAGGGAGCAGATGATACATAGGCATTTCTTAGGTACAGGGTTCTACTGTTGAGTCCCATTGCCTTATTCCCTTCTGGGAGCAGTGGGGTGGGTGTGTGTGTGTGTGTGTGTGTGTGTGTGTGTGTGTGGTCACTACTCATTCTGCATTTTGAATGAGCCCCATGGATGGAAAATGAAAAACACAAGCCAAGTTCATTGATAGCCAGTGGTACTAAATTACCTCAGTATTTATGATTTGGTCAATCTTTTTATTTGACATGTGGTCTCTCACTTTTGAATAGGAGTTTTTAAAGTAGGATCTGAATTTGTTTAGACAATTTTATGGGCACTGTGAAACTGCAATTGAATTGTGTGACTTTGTTGCAGCAATTCCAATTAGAAATAATTGTTGTAAGCTGTGCTGTGATGTAGTGGATGCCTACTATATTCCCTAGCCTTTTGTTAAGATTCCATTTTCTTAATTTTTGCCTTCATTCCTTAACTAAATTAGGTCCTAAGAGTAACATAATAAATAATTATACTATAGGAGTGATATTATGCTTTGTTCCTAATTAACTTTGAAACTGAAGAAATTGAAATATTAGTCAGCCCCCCTCACCTCTTTTTTAAAAGGGGACTGATTTTTTTTCCTTTTGTTTGATATAATGTTGTTCTCTCTGGGCAGCTGGATGGTGCAGTAGGTAGAATGCTGATTCTGCAGTGTGGAAGACTTATCTTTTGGAGTTCAAATCCAGCTTCATACACTTATTCGCTGTGTGACCTTGGGCAAGTCATTTAATCCCATTTGCCTATTTCTTCATCTATTAAGATGAGCTGGTGAAGGAAATGGCAAACCACTCCAGTATCTTTACCAAGAAAACTCCAAATGGGATCATGAAGAGTTGTCCTCAACTGAAAAATAACTGAACAACAACAAAAGCCCTAATACTTTATAGAGAGTGGGGGTGGGGGGGGGAAGGAGGTTGTATCTGTAGCTTGGAGAAGATAAGTCTGTGATTGGTTCAGCACTCTGCTCCACACATAGCTTTCATCACTCTCATATCCTGTCTATCTTTTCTTCTTGCAATGACATAGTCTACTAAGTGTCAGTGTTCACTGTGAGTGTATATTCATGAATTTTTATTGCATTTAGATTAATGGGAGATAGTGTTGTTGATCAGGTCATGACACACATGTCTTTGGTAGTACAATGTTTCTTTAGCATCTAGCTTAGTGCTTGGCAAAAGTGAGGCACTTAGTAAATGTTTCTTGTGTGACTAACTGAATGTAGGACCTTTCCTATGAAATAAAATGCTTTTTTATGTTTTGGGACAAAGGAGACCCTTCCCTGTTTTGTGCTGTATATTACCTTTATTGTCCCAGATTCTCAACAGTTGTTAATCGAGATCCCAAGATACATAATGGACAAGAAAAAGGAGATAGTAGAGCAGAGAAGAAATACAAATACATGAAGATAAAGCTTTGCTGTCCAAGCTGCAGAAGGCTAAGGCCTTACAAACCACAAGCAGGGAGCAATTAAGTTCCCACCCATCCAAGGACTCCCATAGCACTGACAGAAGCCCATTGATTTTCAAATATTTTCATCTTGTCATCTTACTAAGGGTCTTTTAGAACACTCCTTATTCCTTTCCACAAAAAAAGTCAGGGCAGGGGGAAGGGATGTAAAGACCTTAAAATAGGTCTTCCATAGTTTGTCTTGTAGGTGCCACCAACAAATAGCTGAATTGTAAAGTTTTCCTCATGTTAAAGAGGTTTGGAAAGATGGAAAGCAGTTCCAAACACTGGCACAAATTTTAGTCTTGCTTTTATAGTTAATCTCAAAGGAGAAAAGTACTTTGCCAATTTATGACTAAGTTGTAAAAATACAATCAATTAGACAGCATAACACTATTGATTATGAGCATATATAAATTTTTTATTATCTGGAAAAATTTAAGTAAATCCTAATTTGCAAAAACTAGACTGATCTAGTAGATTAAACGTTATTCATATGACAGATTAACTTCAGGATTACTTCAGAATAGTAAAGAAACTAAAGCAATATTGGTTTTCTGAAACTGCCCTACTATGGAAAGGCATATGTGTGTGTGTGTGTGTGTGTGTGTGTGTGTGTGTGTGTGTATTTAAGGCTAGGTAGGTAGTAGGCTAATTAGATAAAGCTAACTATTAGCCTCAGCAGTAGGATGTAGATTTTAGTGGTGTTCAGAAACTGAGTAAAATAGCATTAGTCATTTCTTCACTGAAATAAAAAATATTTGTCAATGCTGGAATTGGATTTCTAAATGACATCTTCCTTAGAGTTTGGTTTTCAGTCTTTCTTTTGTCGTCCTCTGAAGGAATTCATTACATCAAAGACTTTCAGGTATTCACATAAAAGCAATCCCACCTTGGTTGGCAAAACGCTAAAGGGAATATAAGACAAAATTTCATGTTATACTTTAACATACTTTTGTCAGATCAGGTGAATGTAAGTGTTATTTTCTGAAGTTTTACTTTGCCTAAATTCAGGCTCACACATATTGCAAAATTTTTCTCCAGGGAGGTTAGGTATTCTTTTCTAAGATCTGGTTTTACGAAGATGGCAGAGTAGAAGAACAAACTTGGTGTGGGCTCTGGCTCTAACCCACTTCCAATACCTGTAAAAAAATGACTCTAAACAAATTTTAAAACTACAGAACCCACAAAATGACAGAGAGAAACAAATCTCCTGCTGAAGACAGCCCCACAGGCCAACGGGAAAGGTCTATCACAACATGCTGGGAGCCAAACACAGCCCCGAGTGAGCCCTGTGGTTCTTGCCCCAGGGCAGCCCAGACCAGTGGTGGCCAGAGCAGACTTCAGGAGAGTGAATCACCAGCAGCTGTGGTGGTTTTCAGACTTCTCAAACTATAAACACCAAAGACAAAGCAAAAGGTCAGTGTGGAACTCTGTTGGAACAGAGGGATGGAAGAGCAAGGTCTGGCCCCTGCCCTCTGGGCTGAGAAGCTGCAGAAGCATGGCTGCTGCCTCAGGAGCTCCTGGCCTGAAGATTGTAGGGGGACCAAATGACCATTCAGAGGGTAATCACTCTTGCTTTAACCTGCTTGGATTGATTGGGGTCTTGGGTGCTAATACTGGGGTGTGTGGCCAGAGCTTGTGGGGGCTGTAGAGAGGGTACCGTCCTAATAGCTCAGGCAGCTGCGAAAACTCCATCTATGTGGAACAAATCTCACCATTCTGGAAGCAGAGTTCTATGGTGGCAAAGAGCTCAAAAATCAAGTAATTGGCTAGCAACATGAGCAAGCACAGGAAGCACAGACAGACAAGAGAATCCTTTTGTGAGGACAAAAAGGATAAAGGAATGGAGTGGGAGGAAGACAGCAAAGTCAGAAATCCTGCATCAAAAGCCTTCAAGAAAAATATGAATTGGTTAAAGGCCATAGAAGAGCTCAAGAAGGATTTTGAAAATCAAGTAAAAGAAGTAGAGGAAAAATGGGGAAGAAAAATGAGAATGATGCAAGAAAATTGTGAAAATCGAGTCAACAGCTAGAGGAGAACCAAAAATACATTGAAGAAAATAACACCTTAAAAAATAGACTAACTCAAATGGTAAAAGAGGTCCAAAAAGCCAGTGAGGAGAAGAATGTCTTAAAAAGCCAAATTTGCTATATGGAAAAGGAGTTTCAAAAACTCACTGAAGAGAATAACTCCTTCAAAATTAGATTGGAGCAAATGGAAGTTAATGACTTTATGATAAATGAAGATACTATAAAACAGATCCAAACAAATGAAAAAAATAGAAGGAAATGTGAAATATCTCATTGGAAAAAAAACACTGACCTGGAAAATAGATCCAGGAGAGATAATTAAAAAATTACTGGACTCTTCCCCAATTGAGAAATGGTCAAAGGATATGAATAGGAAGTTTTCAGAGAAAGAAATTAAAGATATCTATAAGCATATGAAGAAATGCTCTAAATCACTATTAATTAGAGAAATGCAAATCAAAACAACTCTGAGATACCACATCTCTCCAGTCAGATTGGCTAAGATGACAAAACAAGAAAGTGACAAATGCTGGAGAGGATGTGGGCAAACTGGAACGCTAATACATTGCTGGTGGAGTTGTGAACTTATCCAACCATTCTGGAGAGCAATCTGGAATTATGCCGAAAGGATTATAAATAATTTCATACCCTTTGACCCAGCCATACCACTTCTAGGGTTATATCCCAAAGAGATCATAGAAGTGGGAGGAAGACCCATATGTACAAAAATATTTTTAGCAGCCCTTTTTGTGGTTGCAAAGAATTGGAAACTGAAGGGGTGCCCACCAATTGGGGAATGGCTAAACAAGTTGTGGTATATGAATGTAATGGAATATTATTGTGCTATAAGAAACGAGGAGGTGATGGATTTCATAATTACCTGGAGAGACTTATACAAACTGATGCTGAGCGAGAAGAGTAGAATCAGAAGAAATTTGCATACAATCACAGACATACCATATCTGTGACGACCAACTATGACAGACTGGACTCTTTTCAGCAATGCAGTGATATAAGTTAATCCCGAATGACTCAAGAAAGTGAGAAATGCGCCATCCAGAGATATAACTAGAAAGAACTGAGCCTGAATCCTGATGGAAGCAAACTAAATGATCTTGTTCTTCTCAAAAAAAAAAAAAAAATTACTGGACTCCCTGAAAGGCACGATCAAAACAAGAGCCTAGACACCATCTTTCTAGAAATTATCAAGCGACATTGCCATGATATTCTAGAACCTGAAGGCAAAATAGAAATTGAAAGAATTCACTTATCGCCTCTTGAAGAAGATCCCACCCCCCCCCCAAAAAAAAATTCCTAGGAATATTATAGCTAAATTCCAGAGTTCCCAGGTCAAGGAGAAAATACTGCAAGCAGTTAGGAAGAAACAATTTGAGTATTATGGAAACACAATCAGGATAACACAAGACCTAGCAGCTTCTACATTAAGGGATCACAGGGCTTGGAATATGATATTCTGGTGGTCAAAGGAGCTAGGATTAAAACCAAGAATCACCTACCCAGCAAAACTGAGTATGATGCTACAGGGGAAAATATGGTAATTCAATGAAATAGAGGATTTTCAAGCATTCTTGATGAAAAAAAAACAGCTGAACAGAAAATTTGACTTTCAAATATAAGAAGCAACAGAAGCATGAGAAGGTAAACAGGAAAAAGAAATCATAAGGAATTTATTAAAGTTGAACTATTTATATTCCTACACAGAAAAACTATAATTGTAACTCATGAGACTTTTCTCAGTATGAGGATAGTTGAAGGGAATATATATGTGTATATATGTACACATATATATGTAGGTATAGGAGGGTGTATGTGTATATAAATATATATGTGTGGGCATATGCATGTTCATGTATACACAGACAAAAGTCTCACAATGAATTGAATATGAAGGGATGATATCTAAAAAATAAAATTAAGAAGTGAGAGAGGAATTTATTGGGAGAAAAAGAAAGGGAGAGATAGATTAGGGTAAATTATCTCATAATAAAAGAGGTAAGAGAAAACTGTTACAATGGAGGGGAAGAGCAGGAAGGTGAAAGGGAATGGGACAACCTTATTCTCATTGAATTTGGCTTAAGGAGGGAATAACATACACACTCAATTGGGTATCTCACTCTACAGGAAAATGAGGGGGAAGGGGATAAAAGGGGAGATGATATAAGGGAGGGCAGATTGGGGGAGAGGGTAGCTAGAAGGAAACATTTTTGAAAAGGATAGGGTCAAAGGAGAAAATAGAATAAGTTGGGGGGGGTGGGATAGGATGGAGGGAAATATTGTTAGTCTTTCACAATATAACAACTATGGAAATCATTTGGATAACTATACATGTACAACCTACATTGAGTTGCTTATCTTCCCAGTGGGGGAAGGTAAAGAAAAAAATCTGGAAATTAAAGTTTTAAAAACAAATGTTTAAAAAAAATTTTTTTACTTGCAACTGGGAAATAAGACATATAAGCACTGGGATATAGAAATCCATCTTGACCTACTAGAAAGTTAGGGTGCTGATGGGGGAGGATATAAGAGAGAACAGATTGGGGAAAGGGGTATTCAGTAGGCTTGCTATTTTGGGGTGAGGGTAGGGGAAAGATGGGGAGAAAAATTGTAACTCAAAATCTTGTGGAAATGAATGTTGAAAACTAAAAATAAATAAATTAATTAAGATCTGGTCTTCCCACACACCTCACATCTAGTAGGGATTTCTGGATTAGTAGGTCAATCTATCAGGCAGATAAGTGGTACAGTATACAGAGTTTCAGGCTCTTCAATCAGGAAGTTTTGAGTTCAAATCTGGCCTCAGACACTTACCAGTTGTGTGACTTTGGGCAAGTCACTTAACCCTTATTGTCTCAGTTTTCTGATCTGTAAAATGTTCTGGAGAAGGAAATGGCAAACACTCCAGTATCTTTACCAAGAAAACCCCAAATGGGGTCATGAAGAGTAGGACATGAATGAAACCACTCAACAACAAACCAAATCATCCAACTCAGAAGTTGTGTGGTATAGTGAATAGAGTGCTGCTCTTGGAGTCCCACCTTTGCCACTTACTGGGTAAGTCACAATCTCTCTGAGATTCATTTACTCCCATCAGAAGCATTTTAGTTTATAAAACATTTTACAAGCATTTCCCTTTGATTCTAAGAACAGTCCTATGACTTACATGGGATAGATCATTTTTATCCATCCATATTTTAGGAATATCAAACTGAATTTCAGAGATATAGCTTGCCAATGGTTATACAGCTGGTGAAGAGTAGACCTGGAACCTTCTCCAAGTCCATTGTTCTTTCTATTATATGAAACACCCATTCTTAGTTTGGGCCTACCCTTCTTTCTTTTTTTTTTTTGTATAGGCTTTAATAACATTTTATTAAATAAAGTAATAATGCAAATAAGTACTTATTGCATAAGTTCATGGAATTGTTAGGACCCTCAAATGAATTAATGCATGTGAAGCATACTAAATAACTAATATTATTATTTCAAGATCTCTGTACACCACACCATTCATTCACAGCTGCTTTAATGGGAACTGTGTCTCCATATTTGCACCTCAAATCCCTCTTTTCATTCTCATGATGCATGAATACACCAGCTGGTGATCACAGAAAAGGGAGCTGCAGGCTATTTATTCAAAGCACAATTTGCTTTAAGGTCCAAGGATATATTTTAAATACAAATAGGAGCATTTAAAAGGAAGTAGAAAAATGAAAGACATTAATTCTATTTCCCCTATACAGCTTCTTAAAATGTCTAAATCAGTACCAAAAAAGTTCTTCTAAATTCTAAGTAGATAAGAAAAATTGTTGAATCATTTTGTCAGTATGAATAACTCCCTTTACAAATAGAGATAGAAGGTAAAAAATTAAGGAAACAGTATAGTGCAGAAAGATTCCTGAATTTTAAGATAGAGGTAATTCATAAAATGTCAAAGATTTCTAAGAACACATTGCAGTGAAAAGTAAAGCTTGTCTATTTATTATAACTCTCTTCTAGAGTTTTATGAATCTGGGAAGATATGATCCTTGGACAGTTTCTAAAATGTGATTATGCTGAGCTCATCTGTAGGGATTTCAGAAAGATACTGAGTTGATTCATATCAGCTGATGCCATAGAATATAGGGACATGTTTACTCCAGGAAAGGATTCATTTCCTGGAAACAAGTTAAGTACCAAGGAAATGGATTAAATCTAGTAATTGAGGCAGTAGCTCCCAAATATTTTAGTGTTTAGATTACTATTGTGGGACAAAATAATCTATAGATTAATAACCTACCCAATGCCAGATGCCATCATATATATTTCCAAAATTTATTCTGCTATCTGACCCATAAGACTTCACATAACACGTAATGTGGAGGTGGAGGTAAAAAGAGTTCTTGGTAGGACACAAAGATGGGTAAAGGAAGAAAGATGACAGGATTAGATGTAATATCTTTTACCTAAGAAATTCTCTAACTCTTCCTCTATCCATAGCCTCCCTCTTCTGAAATATAAGCATTACCTGCCCTCATTCAGGGTCATGAGCTGTAGGATTCAATTGATTTTTTTTTTATCTGTAACAGTAGTGGAAGATGGAGTGTTACTCTAATTACTCAGTGCTTAAACTTTACTTGTCAAGTTTCTAGCAGAGAGTCAGAATGAACATTTTTTCTTTCTTTTGTCCCTCTGTTATCAAGGAAACTCACTTAGACATTACAAATGTTATATAGCTCTGCATCATGGAACTGTCTACAGACCTAGAAAAGCCCTCAAAAAAGCCCTATTTGAAGTCTACTGATCACTATTTCATAGAATCACAGGGTTGAGAATTAAAGGGACTGCTAGAAGCCATTTAGTTCATTTAATCTTCTCATTTTATAGATGAAGAAACTGAAACCCTAAGAGGTGAAATGACTTCTTTAAATAGAACAGAAATTTGAATCTAGCTAAGTTGAATCAAAATCTAGTGTTCTTATTACATCACTGAAAACCACTAGAGTTGGATAACATTTAGAGAGAAGAGTAGGTCAAAGTTCTTTCTTTCCCTTCCTCCTTTCTTCTCTCCCTTCCTTTTTCAGTTTTCTTGTACAAAAATGACTAATATGGAAATGTGTTATATGATTGCACACATATAAACTATATCAGATTGCTTACCATCTCAGTGAGGAAGGAGGGAAGGACAGAATTTGGAACTCAAAAAATGTTAAAATTGTTTTTTACAAATATTTGGGGAAAAAATAAAATATTAAAGCCTAAACAAAAAAAGAAAGAAAGAAGGCTAGGCCCAAACTAAGAGTGGGTGTTTCATATAGTAGAAAGAACAATGGACTTGAAAGTTCCAGATCTACTAGTCACCAGCTGTATAACCACTGGCAAGTTATAATATCTCTGAAATTCAGTTTTAGCTTCTCTAAAATAGGGATGGATGAAAATGATCTGTCCCATGTAAGTCATAGGACTGTTCTTAGGATCAAAGGGAAATGCTTGTAAAATGTTTTATAAACCAAAATGCTTCTGATGGGAGGCATTATGATCATTATTATTCTTATGATGGCTGGCTTTCTCAGCAATATCTAACCCTTGAAGGTTCAGAGATAGAAACTATCAGCTGGTGTTCCCTTCAAAAAGAACTCCAAAGATAGTATTTTCTCAGCTTCCACATGGACCTCTCAGGTTGTTCAGACTGTTGCTACTATGTATGTGACTTTTCTACCCCCCAAAACACTGAGGGTAAAAAATTAAGGAAACAGCAGTGCAGAAAGACTCATGAATTTCAAGTCACAGGAGTTGGGTTTGAATCCCAGTTATACTAATTATGACCTGTGTTACTTAGGAAAAGTTAAATTATCTGGGCCTCAGTTTCCTCATTGTAAAATAAGAGTATTAGTTAAGTCCCTTCTCATTCTCAGTCTATGATCCTATGGTCCTTTAAGGGACAAGCCAGACTGTAGCTATGGTTCCTTCAATAGACTGAACTCTAAGGAGAGGAGTGAGTAAGAAGTATTTTAGCTTTCTAGGTGTCTTAAGAGGTAACTGTTTTTGAAGAAGGGAAACTTACCTGTCTTGTATTTCAGGTTTTTAATCACTTTTTTTTCACATGTCTAATTCTCTAAGTACTTAAGTTACTGTCCAACACTATCTCAGGAACCCCAGAGAACACAGCTCCTTTTGTTTAAGGCAGATGTTCTTGAGAAGATATAAGAGACTGTCATTTATTCAAGACCCCAAATATCCAACTTGCATTTTAATTTGTCTATTATTAGAAAATGACTCCTTTTAAAACTTTACTGCTGCGTGTCAATGGATCAGCCAATTTCCATCACTTAACTTTTTTTTTTGGTTTGTTTTTTGCAGGGGGGAAGGCAAGGCAATTGGGGTTACGTGACTTACCCAAGGTCACGCAGCTAGTAAGTATCAAGTGTCTGAGGCTGAATTTGAACTGAGGTAACTCCTGACTCTATGGCTGGTGCTCTATTTACTGCACCACCTAGCTGCCCCTATCACTTAATTCTTAACCTGCCTCCATGACACAGAAACATTGAGCAGGTTTAGAAGAAACAACTCCAGCTACCACCCTGGAGGGAGTGCACAGACCCCTCGCCCATCAGCACAAACTCTTGTTCTTAATACTAGAAATAAAAAAAAAAAAGCATTGCATTAGTGGATCTTATTAATAAACCTAATATTTTGTAATTCTCATTACACCAGTAAGATGCAAACATGATGTGAGAAGGTGATTTATATATTAGCAGAGTAAAAGATATAAAAAGAGGAAAACAGAGATTGGCTTACCTTTTTAAAAACATTATAAAGTATAGAAACCGTGGCAAAAACAGATAAACTTGTTCTTCCAGAATTGCCTTCATTATTTTATTGGCTACATACTCTGGCTCTAGAATTGGCAACAGGAAAGGATTTCTGGAAAATAGAAACAGTAAACTGTTAGTTTAACATAAGAATTAGTCAAGGTAGTTTAGAGACAGACTATTTTTTTATGTTAGATTAATAAAAGAATCCTTGTTAATGATAAAAACAACAATTATAACTAGCATTTATATAATATTTACTATGTGCCAGGCACTGTACTAAGTGTTTTACAAATATTATCTCATTTGAATTCTTACAACAACAGAGGTTAAGTAACTTACCCAAGGTCACACAGCTCGTGTCTTTCCAAAATGAGGATAAAACCCTTGTATAACTTATTAAGATATCAGCCACGTACTTATTTCATGTACTTTGTCCTAGTCTCTCTTTTCTCTAATCTATCCTCTGCTACACAGTTGCCAAAATGATATTCGTAAAATTCAGATCTGACCATCTCATTCCACATTCATTAATGTCAAAGTGACTCCCTATTGACTATACTATCAAATATAAGCTTCTGTTTGGCATATAAAGACTTACAGTCTAACTCCAAATTACATTCCTAAATTTATCATATATTATTCCCATTTTCTTTTTGTAGTGTAGCCAAACTGACCTTTTCACTGTTTCTCAAACGTGACAGATAACCTTTGTTGTTTTCAGGCATGACTTTGTGACCCCATTTGGGGTTTTCTTGGCAAAGATACTGGAGTGGTTTGCCATTTCCTTCTCCAGCTCATTTTATAGATGAAGAACCTGAGACAAACTGGGTTAAGTGACTTGCCCAGGATTACTCAGCTAGTAAGTGTCTAAGGCTATATTTGAACTCAGGAAAATGAGTCTTCCTCCTTTGTACAGGTTGTTTCCCCTGCCTTTCCTTCTGCTTTTTTAGGCCTAGTTCCTTTCAAACTTCAGCTCAAGTGCTATCTCTTAAGAAAAGCCTTACTAGATCCCCACCCCCTCCAAACTACCAGAACCTCCCCACCAAATTACCTTGTAGTTATTTGTATTTATTTTGTTCCTACTTGTATGTGTATATGTTAGCTTCCTGATAAAATATCGACTCTTTGGGAGTAAGCACTGACCATTTTTGCAGTTGACTAACTAGCATCTAGCACAGTGTTTGGCACATAGCAGATACTTCATAAATATTTTTTGGGAAATGAATGTCCCTATCACTTACATTTCTCTGCTTATTCTCTACAAAACTGCGATGAAAAAGATAGAATCTGAAATGGAAAAATAAAAATTCTAGGTCTGTGGACAGATCTTGGAAAATAAGAAAATAAAACCAGTCTCAAGTCAGTGATTCAGATTCTTTAACTCAGGGTGGCTAAAACTGGTAACTGAAAGGGTTGCCTGCTACCTTGATAGACCTGACAATGGAACATTGTTTTTTTTTGTTTGTTTGTTTTTTGGAGGGCAATTGGGGTTAAGTAACTTGCCCAAGGTCACACAGCTAGGTTTTTGTTTGTGTGTGAGTTAAGTGTCTGAGGGCGAATCCAAACTCAGGTCCTTCTGACTCCAGGGCCAACGCTCTACTCACTGCTCCACCTAGCCGCCCCTACAATGGAACATTGTTATTCTCATCCAGTTCACTTAATAAGCATTTATGAAGCACCAACTATATGCCAGGGACCATGCTAAGAGCAGGATAAGACCTGGATTTCAGGACAGATCCTCATGACTGGATATACAGATCTAGAAGCATCTACATAGAAATGATAATTGAACTCATGGGAGTAAATGACATCACCAAGTGAGATAGTGGAGAGAGAAAGAAGTATTCTTGTGTGGGTGGGAGTAAGATATAGAAGCTAGGGTAGGATGCTGAGATGGAAATAAGGTGATGGGAAGCCAGGAAAGTCCAATGAGAATATGGACTGAAATATTTATAGCAGCTCTTTCTGTAGGGGCAAAGAACTGGAAACTAAGGAGATGTCCCCAAATTGGCAAATGGCTGAACAAATTATGGCATATGAATGTTATGAAATACTATTATGCCATAAAAATGGTGAAAAGAATGGTTTTAGACAAACCTGAAAACTGTAGAAGAGTGAAGTGAGCAGAACCAGTACAATAATTTATATAGTAACAACAATATTGTAAAGAAAAAAAAAAACTTTAAAGGACTTGAGAACTCTGATTAATGCGATGATCATTCATGATTCTAGAGGATTGACCATGAAACATGCTAACCACCACCTGACAGAGAGGGGATAGTACAGAATAAGATTTTTTTTGGACATGAACAATATAGGAATTTTTTTTGGACATGAACAATATAGGAATTTGGTTATGCATATTTTTTTTAAAGCAACTGGGGTTAAGTAACTTGCTCAAGGTTACACGGCTAGTCATTATTTATGTGTGGGTGCTCATTTTCTGAGGCCGGATTTGATCTCAGGTCATCCCAACTCCGAGGCCACTCCGAGGCCGGCGCTCTTACTCACTGCACCACCTAGCCGCCCCTTTAGGGCAATTGGGGTTAAGTAACTTGCCCAAGGTTACACGGCTAGGTTTTTGTTTGTGTGAATTAAGTGTCTGAGGCCGGCTCAGAACTCAGGTCCTTCTGACTCCAGGGCCGGTGCTCTATTCACTGTGCCACCTAGCCGCCCCGGTTATGCATATTTTTGCAAGTGTTTTTCTTTCTTTTTCCAGTGTGCATGTGTGTGTTGGGGGGGAGGGATGAGATGAGAGTGGGAGGTGGAAAAAAGAGGTTTTTAAACATTTTAAGATAAAATAAATTTTAAAAAAAGATTTTTTTGAGTATAGAAAAAGGAACAATAAGCAAAGAGCTACCAAGAATTACAGAAGTCCTAATAGATAATTGACAGCTGAAAACCTCTTCTCTAAGGCTTAAACATTAAATTTCATAGAGATTCATATTAGAGATGGAAGGGACCTAAGAGGTCGTTTAGTGTAGCTTCCTACTCAATGCATGAATCATCTCTGTAATATGCCCTGACAGATGTTCCCCTAGTCACCATTCGAAAACTGTCAGTGAGGAAATGCACAACCTCACAAGGCAGACAACTCCATTACTGAGAAGTTCTAACGCTTAGAGAATTCTTCCTCATACTGAGCTTAAATTGGTCTACAACTTTCAAACACTCATCCTAGTTCTGCCCTCTGGAACTTTGCAGAACACGTGATCTGTTTTATCTTGACATGACAGTACTTCAAAGACAGTTGTCATGTCTCCTTTGACACTGTCTGCTTCTAGGCTAACCATCTCCAAGTGCCTTCAGTAGATCCTCCTATCCAGTGGAGAAAAAGAACACTGGCGTGGATTCAGAAGATCTCAGTTCAAATCTCACTTCCTTTGCTTATTACCTAGATGACACAGGGCAACTCACCTCTCTTCTCTGTGCTTCTCTTTCCTCATCTACAAAATGAAAATGTTGGACTAGATGACCATGAAGGTCCTTCTCAGCTCTAGAATTACAATATTACGATCCTAGTTATAGAATCTAGATTGGTTCCAGTTTGCAGAAGTCCATCATAAAGTATAGCACGTAGACTTTTACATAATAACCCATGCACATTGAGGCAGCAGCCTTACAGTCAGAAAGACCTGAGTTCAAAAATTTGATCTCTGAAACAGACATGTTTTGTGACTCTGTGTATGCCCCTTAACTTTTCAATGCCTCAGTGGGCTAAGACCATAACTTGTAATACAATCATCAGCTGGCATTTGTAGAGGTAGTTTTCCACTTGGAATTTCCTATATCAATAAAACTTCAGGGCAAGATAAAAATACAAAGGGAAATCAGTGCAGAGTACCACAGGAATACTGCCCTTCTCGTTCTAGAAGTTAAGAAGGTGTTAAGTTTTTTGGCAGCCAGATCAAACTACTTGACTCATACTGAACATTAAAATTAGAGAGAGAGAGAGAGAGAGAGAGAGAGAGAGGAAGAAGGAGGAGGGGAGGGAGGGAGGGAGGGAGGAAGGAAGGAAGGAAGGAAGGAAGGAAGGAAGGAAGGAAGGAAGGAAGGAAGGAAAAGAAAACAAATTTCCCTTAGGTCCCTTTCCTCCAGCAAGTCACCCAAGGTAGCCCTAAGTCATCATAAAAAGTCTACAAAAGTCAGAATTGGGGAAGGGGAGAAGAGGGGCTAAGAGGGAAGGAGAAACATTCCTAGATCAATTGCTCTTTATCCATAAAACTGAGAGCCCATTATATTTTATTACAAATTTCCTTTAAAAGTACTCACGCAGTAGCACAACCTTCAAACATTCCAGTTTTTATAAAAAATGGACAAACAATGGTTGATTTAATCCCGGTATATCCTTGGGCAAACATTTCTAAAAATATGGACTCGGCAAATCCAAAGGCTGCAAATTTACTTGCACAATAATCTGTGAGAAGAAAACCCAACACAAAGGTACTTAGTAAAACTTTTTAAATGGTATAAAATAAAAGTTCCCTTTAAATGTTAAAATTGACAGGGTGTGTTATTTATTTTTCAAATGTCTTCATCTCTAAGACATCACAATAAGCAAGTGATTTATAACTGTCTCCCCTGAGGAAATCTGAAGGGATAGGTAAGAAGGAATACTGGCAAATGAAAAATAGCCTTTGGGTGAATGAATAAGGGATAGGGTGCCTGCAGATTCAGGGATGGGAAAAGTGGCAGCAAACATCTAGGATTATCCTACCAATCCTCCATCTTTGCTGGACTCCCTTAATCTACTGGGTCAGGCCATAAGTATCTTGTATTCTTAAGGGTTCATACCAAAAGGTTGTGAAGTAGTCTTGAACTAATATTCTCAACCTCTGTCTCCTATCTTATGAGGGATAATGATTGGACTTCTGATTTCAAGTCTTGATTTGCCTTGATGGCCTCCTATATGTTTTGTGAGGGATAGTAATTGAACCTGTGATTTCATAGATATAGGGTACTTCCAGGTGAAGTAAATCCTTCTACCACTGAAAGTGAGCACCTTCTCTGCAATGTACAGAACCAGAGAATGGCCTAGAACTGTTGTTTGACCTTCATTTTTGAAGAGGACCAATGACATTACAGGGTGAATTTAAGTGAGACAGAATTGCACAAAGTCATCAGCCTCACTCTTTCTTCCAAAGTCACTGTGGCAAGATAAAAGTCAAGATGCAGTGGATGACCTTGTGTCTTTGAAGTCTGACCAAGCTCTAAGCATTCAGCCCACTTTAGCCACCATCATGACCATTGGAACAAACTGTTTTCATCCACCTGTTACGCCAGGAGAGGTCTTCACATGTTTGGGGTAGACACTCCTCTAATTTGCTGATGAATCTGAGGTCTGTCAGTTACCTTCAACCTGGTTTAGCCCATTTGCCAAGATGGCTTTACTGCAGTTTGGTCTCTGCACATGCAACAGCTTCTTGGAGCCACAGGTAAGAGTTGGGTGAAGGTGGAGACCAAAAGCAGCTAAGCAGCCCTTAAAGAGGACTCCGCTAGCCTTCCCTCCAGATGTGTAACTTGCTCAGAATAGCATAGTCAGTCTGGGGCAGAGGCAAGACTTGAATCCAGGTCTTTCTGGTTCTAAACTCACCCTTCCTTTTACAAGCCATGCTGCCTTTCATTTCTTGTGCAGCATTTGTTATTCATGATGCTCCAACACTCTTGCATATAGTCATGTTTCCCTTTCTTACAAATATGTGAAATCTCAACTCACTTTATGGGGACTGTTTCAAAGAGAAGTACAGCTAAGATGTTTTCATAGCTTTTATTTTCTTTTTCTTTTCTGAGGCAATGGGGTTAAATGACTTACCTAGATCTAGTACGTATCAAATGTCTGAAGCCGGATTTGAACTTAAGTCTTCCCGACTCCAGGGCTAGTCTTCTATCTGCTGTGCAACCTACTTGCCCTTCGTAGCTTTTCTAAATGCTGCAGTTCTGTTTTTTTTCTAGAGTGGAAGGGGAAAGTTTTTGCTTTTAGAGTACAACTTTAGAGTACAAAGACAGTATCTCTGGTGGAAGGGCTTCTCATCCACCTTTGGTGGCCACCTGATTCACCCAACTCTCACCTGTGGCTCCAAGAAGCTGTAGCATGCACAGCAGCCATACCCTGGTAAAACCATCTGGATAGACAGGCTAAACCAGGTTGAGGATAACCAACAGGACTCTTGTCACTGAGGTAGGGGGATGTCTACATCAAGCATGTGAAAACTTTCCCTGGAGGAATGGGTAGATGAGAAAAATTTGTTCTGGTGCCCATGAAGGCAGTTGAAGCAAGCTCTGTGGAATGTTTAGAGTTTAGACATCAAAGACACCATGGTCTTCCACTGCATCTCAGGCCATTACTAGTCATCCTGAGTTTTGTCTTGCCACTGGACTTCAACGACTCTAGAAGAGAGAGTAACATGGATGATTTTGTCCAGCTCCGTCTCATTTAAATCCAATTCATGAGCATGTCACGACATCCCCCTCAGATGTCACTGGTCCTCTTTGAAAATTAAAGACAAGCAACAACAACATGGCTGAAATAGTACCAATAATAGTATTAGAATCATCAGGATTAGGAGACATTTTGCTGCCTGTAGCCATGGACAGAAGGCAAAGAAAATGGAGGGAACTATTACCGGCAGGAAATGAAATATGAGGGGAATTTTGAGTTTTATAGCATGCCAATGCCACAGTAATGTGGGTGTGACAGTGGAAAGTAATATATATTTGAGATTGAGAGTATAGGCACCTTGAAGAAAAGTCATTTAGCAGGAGAGGTGTGAATAGATGAACTGATGAAAAGGACCATCACTCACTAGAGTAATAAGGCTAAGGAGAAAAGAGATGTAATAAGAGAGGGTACAGAGGACAGTTAGGAGAGGAGAGGAGTGGGGGGGGGGAGTCACAGTATGCTTGTTTGAACTAGTAGCATTTCTAGTAGTCTGGAAAGTTTGGGAAAAACTCTTTATGGCTATACTAGAATGAGACGGTAGAAGCATGTGTTACTTACTTACATTATAAAACTATCATAAAGTTTATAAAGTTTTATAAAGTTCTCTAAGTATCAAGTTATTTAATAATTTATTGTTAGTACAGATATAGAATTAATGATAGTTTACTCAAATCTACTGTGCACAGTAATATGGTATATTTGGAAGGTACCTTAGTGACAGGGGGACCCCTTTTCCTTTTATTCTTTTCCCTACTAAACCAGAGGTCCTTAACCTATAGTCTAAGGACTTGTGTCTAGATTTTAGGGGTTCAGTGAACTTGGTCTAAAAATATTTTTTTTTTGCTTTTTGGAGGGCAACTGGGGTTAAGTAACTTGCCCAAGGTCACACGGCTAGGTTTTTTTGTTTGTGTGTGCATTAAGTGTCTGAGGCCGGAACCGAACTCAGGCTCTTCTGACTCCAGGGCCGATGCTCTATTCACTGTGCCACCTAGCCGCCCTGGTCTAAAAATATTTTGATAACATTTCAATATAATTGTTTTCTTTTGCAATCATATATATTTTACATTATGCATTAAAAAAAACTTTTTTTTCCCAAGAGGGGATCCATAGGATTCACTGGAGTGTTAATGAAGTCTAGAATGCAAAAAAGGTTAAGAACCTCTGCTTTATAGGGAGGTAGGCCTGAAGCATAGATTTACTTCCCTAAGGGTCCTGAGATATTTGCAACAGAGTAGTAGTAAAAAGGAAATTATTAGGCTACTTGGGATGGGGGTTTTCTGCCACCATTATTACAGTGAGGGACCAATGAAAAAAATTTCAGATTAGTATTTATTCTGTGATATAAACATAGTTTAATACTTAGTAGACCATTTACTTATGTGTTGTGTGGTGATTTTTTCATTTCTTTTTTTTCTTTAGGGGAAGGGAGAAAGGAAGATATTGTGGTTGTAGTAAACTTGCATAATTCATTAAAAAACAAAACAAAATCTTCACATATATGATGTGTTAACAGTTTCAAGTAAATATCTAGAGACTGACCAGAGACTCACAGAGTCTCAGAATCTAAAAGGATGCCCTAAAGTTATGTAATTCAACCTGCACTTGAACTAGAACCACTTCTGCCACACACTCAACAAGTGCTCATTTAGTCTTTGCTCGAAGACCTCTAGTAAAGAGGAGGCCATAACACTTTTGGATGGCTATAATCATTAGGAAGTTTTACCAGTTGCGAAAACACAAAACTGTATGGGTCATGTTTCAGTTTCTTGTCAAGGCAATCATGTAAGAGATAGATTAATCCAGGTGATACATTTCAGATTGAGATAAATATATCTAATAGATGCTGTTTGTGAATACTTGCCACTTAGCAGCTTAAAGAATTAGGAGTAGAGTTCTAATTCCAATTTTGCTATAGGTGTCATTTCTTAATTTGCTTTTCTTGTGAAATTAGGTCAATACTTTACACAGGGTTATTATGCAACTAAAAGCTAAGGTTTGTAAAAGAAAATGCAATGCAAAATATTGCATAACATTGATTGTTTAATCTATACAGTACTTACCTGATAGCTTACTTACACCAACTAATCCAGCTGAACTTGAAATGCAAACCAAGTGTCCATGGTTATTAGCAATCATAGCAGGAAGGAAGGCTTTGTAAGTCTATGAGACATGATAAAAATAAAATATCAAGAATGAATTCCCTTTTACTTCAGTTTATCATGATGCTATTATATAAAAAGAAATCAAAAGGTGAGTCAGGATTATGGTTATTATGATGATATATCTACTGACTCCAGAGTTCTTTCCATTATACATATTGTTATCCATTGTACCATATCCAGGTGAACAGATTTGAAAGATAGGGGGACTCAGGAAAAAAAAAGCCACAGGTAGATAAATATGGGAAAAGTCTATGAAAACTATAAAGTGCCATGCAAATATGATTTATGATTTTTATTTATTGGTTAGAGGTTTGTAAAGTACTAAATTTGTACATATATCTATATCTATCTGTTTAATCTTATTTGAGCCCCACAACAATCTTGTGAAGTAAGCACTATTACATTTTACTGATGAGGAAATGGAAGCTGAATGTGGTTAAGTGACTTGCCCAGGATTATGTAACTAGGAAGTATCTGATGCAGGATTTGAACCCAGGTCTTTCTGATTGCAAGACCAGCATTCTATCCACTATGTCATCTAGCTTTATAAAGGACAGAGCGATGACCTTTAACTGAGTGCAAGTCCTATCCTTGACACATACTGGTTATGTGGCCCTAAGCAAGTCACTTAGCCTCTCACTGCCCCAGGCAATTTTGTAAGATTATAAATTGTAAAGCATGCATCTATCTGCATTAGTAGAGCAATATTTTGTCAGTAGAAGTTCCCTATACTAATGAAATCATAATTCTGGTCCAATGGTTCCATACCAGTGAAATTGTAATTCTGGTAAAAAAAAAATATCAAAGAGGTTTGAATGGTACCTGGGATGAGGTAAGCCTATAATTTAGAACCAATCCTTGACTTGAAAAATTATGCCACCTTCAAAGAATTTTGAAGTTATTTCACGATACCAGGAAATAAACCATGATTTGCTAAAAATAACCTGACTAATCTAATTTATAAAAGGGAGCTTGAACACTAAGATAATTTTGTAGACACTGAGAACACAAAGAAAATCACCCAGATATGTGCTTTGGAGTTCACGTCAAATGACTTTTCCACACATTCATCTGGAATTTCAAGGAACTCTTTTCCTGTTACAACTCCAGCATTATTAACGAGAATGGAGACATCACCAACTTCTTTTTTCACCTGGATAGGAGAAAACGAAAAGAAGGAATTTGTGACATAATCTGAGTTTCGTTTTCCTAGTGTTTTGTGATTTCTCTACCTAGTGAACTAGAGTATAATTGAATGCCCTCCACTGAATTCTTACTCTGATGTTTTACCATGGTCTTGAGGTGACTCTGGGTTTTGAAGGCTTTTATCAGGACCATGCAACCTCTGGCAGGCCCTACTAAGTCTTAAAGGTCTTGAATACAGGCCCAGTAATGGATAAGAGATATGTTATTTAAGGACCAGCCTAGCTCAGCATAAGGAGGATGGCTACCAGGGGATGAACTTTTCTGCTTATGGCAACTCGTGAAAACATTTACTATGGTATTGGGGGGAATTCATAGGATCACGTGATCAGAGATCTAGTGCTGGGTAGCACCTCAGAGGCTATCAGAAACTGAGGCCAGAGGAGATAAGGTGACTTGTCTAAGGTCTCACATGAAGTAATCATCAGAGGCTGAATATGAATCCATGTCCTGACTCCAGAACTACTGCTCTCTTCACTGAACCATGCTGTTAGCCTGCACTGGTAGAGGGAGTACCCATATTAGTCAAATCACAGATCCTAGAAATATTACTTAGGAAGGTGCTTATCAATAGAAAAAATTGTAAAAGACTTTTACTTTTGTGCTACAGTAATTTTGTAGTACTCAAATACAAGAGGTAGCATGGTGTATGTAGGGGATAGAAAACCAGCCTGGAAGTTAAGAAGACAAGATTTGGATTCGAGTTCTGTTTCTGAGAAATACTACCTGTGTAACCATGGGCAGATCACCTAACCTCTCAGTGTCTCAGGCAGCTCTTTTAAGGTTATAATTCCACATAAGTTACAGAGAAGATGCTCACATGATTTGGTGCAGGAGATTCCATGTTGATGAAATTATAGGTCCTGAATTGACACTCCATCACACTCACCCCTGTCAATAATTTATCATACAATCCTCATATGGAGTGACATTCAATCAAGAAGTTGGAATTAAGTGCAGGTTGAAGATGTTCTGCTGTTATCAGAAACGTCTCCAGTATGAATGCAGAGTAGGCCTCTTCTATCTAATCAACTCTTCCAACAGGTGCCCTAGAAACTGAGGGGTCAATATGTACATAATAGTGCAAAGTCAGTTAGGACACAGTTTGGGTGTAGGAGATATTATGGAAACTAACTGAAATTGCTATCGATCTCATCTATTATTGGAATTCCTGTGCCCTAACAGCATCAGGGTTAAATGAACTGGGGGTGACTCTAAACTAATGGGGTCTGAGTCTTTAGTAAATTCAGG
Organism: Gymnobelideus leadbeateri; assembly: GCA_011680675.1. Classification (NCBI taxonomy): domain Eukaryota; kingdom Metazoa; phylum Chordata; class Mammalia; order Diprotodontia; family Petauridae; genus Gymnobelideus; species Gymnobelideus leadbeateri. The sequence goes on from WOXC01000263.1 coordinate 218,835, forward strand.
AGGTTGCACAGTAATGCAAAGTTACTTTTATCTCACTGTGTAGCATTCTATTTGATTTCTTTGAGACAAAACTAGAAAAAAAAGATCATGGAGAATACTTTGATTTGGTGCTGTAGAGAAGAGTTAAGATATATGACTGAATCAAAACTGAATTGACATTAAGATTGGAAGTAACTAGGTCAGTCCATTTGCATAAATTAGAAAGGAGGTAGAATGATACTGTCCCTGGAAAAGCCCTTTGTTAATAGGTATGGTGGTACACAACTATTATCAATCTCTGCTAATATGGAGAGTATGGTGGATATCTTGAACCAAGGAGTTCTGAGCTGCTGTGGGTTAAGCTGACCAAGTGTCCCCATGCTGTTTTGCATCAATATGAGTCCCCAGAGGGTGAGGAGAGGCTGCAAGGTTGCTGAAATAAGACTGAACTTGCCTGGGTTGGATATGAGAAGGTCAAAACTCATGTGCTGATCAATAGTATGATCAGTCCACGAGTAGCCCCGCTTCTAGCCTGATGGAGAGATGGGGAGATCCTAAGAAAGGAAAGGAAAGGGAAGAAAGGAAATCTTTGTTCCATTCTGGTAAGGGAACCAGTGATTACACCTAGATGGGGCCAGGCTTCCTTTTTATGTCAGCCATTTAGAATTAGGGACTATGGCAGTTTTACCTGTTGTCTAAGTTAACACATTCCTAAAAGTTGGATAAATTAATATCCACAAGTAAAATTATATGTTTAAATGTACCAGGGCAAATCATGATAAGTACTTCAGTAATATGAACAGTTCTATCTCAATTTTCCCTTCTATAATATTAGATTCAAGACAAGTATCTTTTCCTCCTCCTTCCTACAATTGGGGAGAATTGGGATTAACGTTAAGAAGAATTATGCTAAGGTCCAGACTTTGGAGTTTTCTCTCTCCACCTCTTACACCCAAAATGTGCCTTAACTGACTTGCTCTCTGAGAAAGTAAAAGTGGACAATTGAACCTAAAAATGTCCCTGACTAGTGATCACATAGCAAAATGCTCTTTGAATGTGAATGAACTCCTTTCATACGGTGTCATTTGGTGGAAAGTGAACACTATCAAATATAATTTGAGCTAAGATGTTGCCATGCATTCATTTCCTCTTCTTCTTCTGGTTATGCTGAAAAAAAATTCTCCCAAGAGTTAGACACAGGGTATACTTATAGGTTAGCAAGAATATTCCCACCCACATCTGTTGTATTTAACAGGAACTGGTCTGATTGATTCAAATCCTCAGAGAGCTGAAAGGGGCCTTAACAGATGATCTCTTAAAGTATAAACTTTCGTCTCACAGGGCAAAGTCTAAATTAGTGATGTCAAACTCAAATACAAATGAATTTCTGTCGCTGCATATTGACTTAGAAAAGCACAAATTAACATTATCTATGTTGAACTGCATTTTTATTTATTTTGTCGAACATTTCCCAATTCAATTTTAATTTGATTTGACCCAGGGCCACACATTTGCCACCTCTGATATAAACTATCCAGGACAGCTGATTGGGATTTTAGCACTCAGTGGATAATTTCCAGTTTATCCTATATAGAAAGCTTAGCTAGACATAGTGGTTTTATATGTTGCCTCCCTCATTAGACTGTGAGCTCCTAGTGAGGAATCGTATCTTTGTATCCCTAGCCCTAGCCCTTTCAGTGAGAAGTTTAATGTCATTTGGAGTATTTCACAATATCCCAAATACAGCCCAACGTACTTTCCTGCCGGCACATAATAGGTATTTAATAAGCTTATTGATTGACTATTTCTATTGAAATGGAGATTAGCATTGATCTCTATATTTAGAGGATCAAATATTGCTGTAAATTTTACCTAGCCATCATTTAGAAATCATTATTAATCTTATTCTGAGCTCAATTAAAACGTTTCCTCCTCAACGAAGCCTTCACTGATTCCTGCTCTTGATAATGACTTTTTCTTGGATCTCACCTACCACTGCCCTGCACTCTCTCTCAAATGTACTTATATCAGGTATTATTATTATCTTATCACTTTATTAGGCTATAAAGTTCCATGAAAGCAGGGACCACATCTTAGTATGTGTATCTAGTCAGTTTCTCTGTACACAGTAGATTCTCAGTAAAGATTTGGTGAATCAAATCCTTTGGTTTAATGATGCTATTGACGATATAGAGCATTAGACCGTAAGCTCTATCTGATATAAGACTTGAGGATTTTTCCTCTTCCTCGCCATCTAGCACCTATCAGGCACTTATTAATTAACTGTTGGGATGAAATGTCTCTTTAATGCAAAGAATGTGGTTGCTTGGAGAAGGGTCAAGTCAAGTAAATTTTAAACTGGCTTGCCCAGTCATTCTTTTCAATAGTTATAAATAAGGGAGAAATGTTTAAGGATCAAAGATGAAAAAATACAGCACGGACCTGTAAGAATTCTGTCAGGCAGGCTAAAGCCCAGAGTGACCTGAGCCAGAATTTTGGGGAAAAGGGCAAACATACATTTCAGGTAGGTTAGGAGAAAAGAGCAGGGTGAGATTGACGGCTTGGTGGAAGTATAATGGAAGAACACTTGGCTTCTGACTTCTCTGTCAAAGAGAAATCTCTTGAAACTGATGACAGAAGAACAAACAAGGTAAAAATAAAGGCAAGGAAGGAGTTAGGACAAGTGATTGCTCTAAATGAATCCCTGTCTTTTGGCTTCAATAAATTGCTTTCATCACTTTGCCAATTAAATTCAGATCTCATCTCATCAATATGGGTAGTCTTTTCAATGGTACAGACTATAACCTGTTTATACCTTCTCATTCTGTCCTCATCTTCAGTCAATCAACAATCCTGCAATCTCCTACAGGGGAGTATATACTACATGCTTGGGATCTTCTTCTAGGTCTTTTAAGGGTGTGTGTGTGTGTGTGTGTGTGTGTGTGTGTGTGTGTGTGTGTGTAAAGAAGTAGCTATTCTATGCCAGGCACTGTGCTAAGTGTTTTACAAATATGTCATTTGATCCTTACTATGATTTTGGGAGGCAGGTGCAATTATTATCCCCACCTTATAGCTGAGGAAACTGAGGCAGACATAGGTTGAGTGACTTACCCAGGGTCACACTGCTAATAAGTATCTCTCTGCTAGATGAGCTACTAAGAAGCTAGATTTAAATTCAAAATTTCCTGACTCTAGTTCCAGAGCTCTGTTCACTGTGGCGCCTAGCTGCCAGAAACTGTGTGGAGATCACTGCAGCATGCACGTTATCCACTGGCAATTCTTTACTCTTGTTATGTGGCATAGATCTTTTGGATGATTCCCCTTTAAGCCACTACTCCTCCACAGTTCTTTCCCGGTGGCATACTCATGCCCACTATGTACCTTTCCTTTGCCCCTCAAGTAACCTGTAGCTTTAGTTCTTCAGAGACAACAATCTATGTATCACAGCCATAGAACATCATCAAAGGGACACTGATGAAAAAGAGGGGCTTCTGTTTCAGCCAAAAGTTTAATGTCATTCAGGGCATTTCACAATATCCCAAATACAGTCCAACCTAGTCTCCTTCTATTCAATTCTGGACTCAGTTTCATACATCTGAGGTATATGACTAAACTACATGTACAGATGACCATTCATTCAACCACATGCTACCATCTCAATGGTATTCCATTCTTCATCTACTTTGTTTTTCTAGTATGGATAGTTAGGCTAAAACAATTTGAGAGGTGTGGATTTAACTTAGGATGGTTTACAATATTTCAGGGCCTGTTGCCATAAAGTAATCTGCAAACTGTACTTGATGTAGTCTTTGACAATGAAAAATGCCCATAAGCACATATTTTATGCTTTCCTTTATTATTTAACAGAAAGTTGTTTTCAGTAGAATGTGAGTTCTTAAAGACAGGCACACTTTCAGTTAAGTATTTGTAATCACAGCAGCTCCTGTAGTGCCTAGCACAGAGGTGGCTCTTAATAAATGCTTCCTGAATAGAATCAAATTTATGTTATATTTCTTTAAGGAATTTTATATTATTTTAACCTCTGATGGGAGATATCTTGTCGGAGAACCTTTAAGTGGCATTTTTACTCTTTTTTTTTTTTTTTTTTTTTGCTTTTTGGAGGGCAATTGGGATTAAGTAACTTGCCCAAGGCCACACGGCTAGTTTTTTATTTGTGTGTGCGTTAAGTGTCTGAGGCCAGATCCGAACTCAGGTCCTTCTGACTCCAGGGCTGACGCTCTACTCACTGAGCCACCTAGCCGCCCCATTACTCATTTTTTTATAGTTCATAAGATGGGTTTGTGAATCTTTTGTACCTTTCAGTCAAGTGTGTTATTATAAAGATGTGGTCTGTGGTCAAATATTATTTGTGAATGACTACCTATTCTGTTCTAATGCTTTTATGGATACCTTAAATTCATGGGTAGTTTATTGTCATGAAGATTTTTTAAGGGAGGGAAACATAGGCCCATGGGTGGTGAGCTGGCAGTATTTTCATGACTGCCTTTTCTAAGTAATTATGTATATGATTTTCTTTTTCCTCAAAAATTCAGTGTCATCAAATCTCTTTATCACTTCAAAACTGTCACCTCAGAAACAACCCTCTACTCTGCATACCTGGATTATTCTAGGTGTTCTTTGAACAGCTTCTTTTTTTCTTATTCAGAAAAAGAGGATTCAAATAATATGACCACTGGCATTGATGAGGAAAAGACTTTGTTACAGAAATACTGATAGATGTTCACTTTTCATCTATTGGTTGTACTCCCCCCCCACTCCCGTTTTATCCTTAAATGCTCTCAGGAAGATCTGACTTAGTGGGGTTTCTTGTCGACCTTTGTATAAACCTATTTTCCCCTTTCCTGTTTCTTGCTATTTTATGAGAAGATACTACTCACAATCTTCCTACTCTATAACACTGAAAAATCTAGTTAACATTCTAGATCTCAGTTTCCTCATCTGTCATTATTGGAGAGTAGACTGGATCAGAGATGGGGAGCCTGTGGCCTCCTTTTATTAAGGGGATTTGTTCTATGAAGTTTGGATTCAAAGGGCCTCACTTGAGGACCTAGAGGGCCCCATGTGGCCTCAAGACCCCAGATTCCCTACCCCTGGACTAAACCCTAGTCTTCATTCCTTTTTAGGCTGTACGCTTGACTCTCTTCCCAGACTTTTTCAATAATAATCCAGAGACCTCTCTACCCTGGAAGCTGCTCCAGCTGTGACTTCACAGACTGGAAATAGTCTCCATCCCTACAGTGTCCTTCTGATTAGCTGGCACCTCAGGTGCTCAGGATACCCATGTCTTCATACCTCTCCAGGCTACACTCTTATTCTTCTCCCAGACTTTTTGTATCGTGATAGAAAACATAATCCCTTCCTTGCCTCCCTTCAGCTTCCTTAACATGCTGTATTCCCCCATTAGAATGTAAATTCCTTGAGGGCAGGGACTCTCTTTTTGCTAGTACTTGAATTGAGTGTTTAGCACAATGTCTAGGGACATAGAAGCACTTAATCAATACGGGTTGATCTGACTTGACAAGATGAACCCTAAGATTTTCTATCTATGCTCCTAATTGTTTTCTGGCTAAAATAGTTTCTAGGTTTTTAATTTTTTTTTCTTTTCTTTAGAAATTGAATTACATCAGTAAAACTCCCTTAGGAAATGGTGATCATCTGTGTAGATACCTGTCTTTTTATATATTTCTCAACCTTAGCATCAAAAGTTTGTTTAAACAGATTAAGCTGGAGTTGCCTCAATGAATAATAATGGATATATGCCCATCTATGTGTGGATACATATATATGTGTATATATACGTACACACATATATGAAAAAGCCCAAAGGTTTGTATATCATGTGGCAGTCTCATGTCTTATCATGAATATTTCCTTCCAAAAAAGATTCAGTAAGTCATGGACTAGGCAAGTACAAAAATATATATAAAATTATTAATATTTCAATAGACATAAAATAATAGTTTAACAACATGGGAGTCTTTTTGGAATCAGGTGTATATGTATATGCATGTATACACACATGCCATTCTCCTCTATGTCCACATTTACATTTAAGTCAATTAAAGTATATATTGGTTTAATTTGGAGGATCTTATAGAATTCTTCATAGAATTTTTCTACATCCTCATAGTTTACTGCTTGTGATGTTGAACAAACTGCTATTATCTTCATGGTAGGTTTTTGTTTTTTGCAAATGCTCATCATAAGCAATGCAACACAATGTTCCTCATTCCTTCTGCATGTATGACAAAGTCAAAATTTTAAACTCCTATATTTGTCTCTCCAAGAGAACCAGAGTAATATTTCAATTTAGCTGTAACTTCTTTTTGCCATTTATAGTAAGACTGTCAAGACTGATATGATTACATTTTGCTGGTCAATGGTCAAAGGTTTCACCTTAAGAGTGCCAGAGATAAAAAAAAAAGTTTATAAATAATCTAAAAACTGCACATCTTAGTATATTCATCTATCTTCCACTCCTCTGGTTCCTCTATCACCACAGTAGCAGTTTTGTCTTTTTCACTGTTTGATGGGCTTCCATGGCCAAAGAATTCATCACTAACATGTCGGTCTCTATACATAGCAAGGCTAGTCTTTAGACAGAAGACTCAGTATGTTTCTGGGGCTGTATCTGAATCCTTTTCATCTTTGTAGAACTTGCCAGAGTTTTTTGACTTCAAGAAACAAAGGTCACCTCAACAAAACAAATGAAGCATAAGAGTAAAACGTCATGGAGGATAAATTACAACCCAGGGCAAAAAGGGAATCCATAGAGGAGATTATTGTGAGTTATCTTTGAAGAATTGGTGGAGAATGGCTTAAGTTTCGAAAATGGGATAAGGGGATAAATGGGAAAACGTCATACTTTCCAGAAAGGAATAAAAGATGAATTCCGAAAACTAGATCAATGTATTTACACTGATCTCAGTAAAAATTTTAGATTTGAAAATCAGATGTATGATTTATAAGCACTTGGAAAGGGAAGCAATTATCACTATCCATAATGGCTTCTTTAAGAACATTCCAGTCCATCTAACCCAAATTCCTTTTTGGAATATTTACTAGATTGATGGAACAGGGAAAATCTAGGGGTATATCATAATTGGATTTTAATAAGGAAGATAATTATAATATCCTTTTAGGTGCTAATTTAGGTAGATTTGTAACTAGTTAAATGATCATTTTTTAAAGAGTTCTGATTAATAAATTGATGTCAGTCTGTGGCAAATCCCTAGTGCCTGGTGACACGGCTCTATTGTGTTCACTATTTTTATGAATAACTTGGATGAAGATAAAGGAGACATGCTTATCAAATTTCCAGATGACAGAGGTGGCTGAGACAGCTCATTATTTGGGTAGTTGATAAAATTTTATTATGTAAAGGAACAGAGCAGTACATGGCACTTACCTGATCTGCCACTCGGTAGATATCTTGCCTTTCACTGCAGTTACAGACATAGGTATATACTCTTGATGCACCAGCTTTTTTTGCCAATTCACAAGTTTCCTGGTTGCCCTCTGGATTAATATCCCAGAGAACAAGGATAGCTCCCAGACAGGCAAATTTTAAGGCTAATAATCGTCCAATTCCACTTCCAGCTCCTGTTATAAGGACGATTTCACCAGCAACACTTTTCTTTGGCTTTGGAACTATGCAGTAAAAAAAAGCTTCCAAAAACCCATATGTAAATTTGCCAGCATAAACGAGCAGATCCTTCATGACTTCCATCTTGGAAGAGATATTTCAGCAAATGCCTATAAGGAGAGAAGAATTTACTAGGCACCACATTTTAGGACAGACATTGATTGAAAAGTGGAGTTGAGTGTGACATTTTTGGAAAGACACTGACAGACTGGACAAATTATAGTTTCCAAAGGACAGTGACCAGGATGGTGAAGAGGAGTATTGGCTGAAGCAAGTAGGGATATTTAGCTAGGAGAAAAGAAGACTCTGGGGGCAACATGAATGCTGTCTTCAAGTGACACATAGAAGGAGGATTAGAGCTTGCTCTGATATCTGAAAGCAGAAGTAAAGACAATGAGTAGAAGTCTTGAAGAGACAAATTTTGGTTCAATGTGTAAAGGAAAATTTCCTAATAATTAGAGCTATACCAAAGTGGAAGGTATTGACTAAGAAAATAGTGGATTTCCTCTTACACAACAGGTCCCAACCCAAGCTTGTTCACTGTTTGGGTTTTGATAGGGATCTTTAAAGGAAGGCTGAATAACCACTTGTCAGGTTTGTTGTAAGAAGGGATTCTGGGCAGTGTAGATAGAGCAGTGGATAAAGTGCTGGGCCCAGAGTCAGGAAGACATCTGATTTCAAAACTGGCCTCAGACACTTACCAGCTGTGTGACCTTGGACAAGTCACCTTAGCCTTAGTTTCCTCATCTGTAAAATGAGCTGGAGAAGGAAATGGCAAACCACCCCAGTATCTTTGCTAGGAAAACCCCAAATGGGGATAAGAAGAGTTGGACACAACTAAACGATAACAACAGAAGGGATTCTTACTTAGGTAAGAGCTGCATTGAAAAACTGTTGGAAGTCCTTTTCCAGGTCAGAAATTTTGGGATTCAGGAGTAGAACATCTTGGACCAATAAGAAATCTATTAACTTAAGTTTAGTTTGTTGGTCTCTCTGTTTGGAGCAAATTAGGTCTGGCTTCTACCTTCTTTGTAGGTGTCGACAGTAATTAAGTCTTTAGTCTCTCCTGGAGCAAAAGCCCAAGTGCAAAGATACTGAAAGAACACTACTGGAGATGGAACAGGCAGAGCTGAGGCTTAGGGGCATTGCAGGGCTGGCTAAGGGGGAAAATAGCCATTATATATCATCAAAGGAGGTCACAATGCTTCAGTATTGTCCCAACTTTCTCTGGAGGTGGCCAGACTATTATAAAGTTGCAGATTTGAGGAGTAAGAAAAGTAGCTTGAAGAGAAAATGTTGCATAATAAAATTTTACACAAAGCTTATTTAACACCATACATTTAATATACATAAATGAGCATAATGAATTTGTTTGAGTGGAGCAATTTATTCAGAAAAAAGTTGATAGTTATTTTTGATGAAGTAAAAATGACTAAGCAGATATACTGAGTAGTATGTCCCTTTCCACCCAACCCCTTTCCTCTGTCCCCTTACAAAAGTATATAGCTGAAACATATTTCCCAGATCTCTATGCCTTTTTGCATCAATTTTACATATATAATGAGCTTAGTAATTCACACCACAGAGAATGTTAGAAAGGACTTTCACTGCAAAAATGAACAATGTTCTCTATCCATGACCTATGTGAAAATGTCCAAGCTTGAAAAAAAAATTTTCTCTTTCAGTCCGAGTTGGAAGTCAGTCAGACTGACTGGGTAAGGCACTCGAATGTCCTAGGCAAGAAAACTGTATGCTCTGGGCATTAATTATAATTATAGAGCCACTAAACCTTCAATGCACTCAATTAAACACCATTTGGTGCTTGATTTAGCACAAAATAATGATCTATTTGCCCTGGTGTAAAATTATTTTGGTATTTAAATATGTAGAAATGTTTTCTTAAAGTATCCCAGCTCACTCACAACGTGCCCATGGAGACTGCTTTCTTTTCCTTTCTCTAGTCCTGACTGGTCACTGTCCATTTAAGACTAATCTTCATCTAGCACAAAACCATTTGCTTTACTTAAGTGCTGATTTCCATATATACCACACTGGTAATTTTCATCCACATAGGCATCATTAATTACTAGGCTTTAAAGTATCTTTTTATCTCCTGATGCTTAATGCAGTATTTTGCACATAATGCCTGCTGAAGGGGAGCTGAATAAATCATCAAATATCCCTTATGATAGTAGCAGAAATTTTAAGTAAGCAGAATATTTTGCCTTTCAGGATATCTCAGGCTTGTCTTTTGTTGTTCCACTCAATCAACCAATAAACATTTATTAAATGCCTACTATGTGCCAGGCACTATGCTAAACACTTTTGTTGTTGTTCAGTCCTGTCTGACTCTTTATGACCCCATTTGGGATTTTCTTGGTAAAGATACTGGAGTAGTTTGCCATTTCCTTCTCCTGTTCCTTTTACTGATGAGGAAACTGAGGCAAACAGGGTTAAGTGACTTGCCCAGGGTCACACAGCTGGTAAGAGTCTGAGGTCACATTTGAACTCAGGAAGATGAGACTTCCTGACTCCAGGCCTGGTACACTCCATCCATTTCACCACCTAGTTGCCCCATGCTAAACACTAGGTTTATAAAAAGAGGCAAAAGACAGCCCCTGCCCTCAAGGAGCTCACAGGTAACAAACAAACATACACAGACAACTTATATACAGGATATCTAGAAAATAATTGACAGAGGGATGGTGCTAGAATTAAGAGGGATTGAAAAAGGCTTTCTATAGAAGATGAAATTTTAGCTGGGACTTAAAAAGAAGCCAGATAAAGCAGAAGGCAAAGATGGGAATGGGGAACATTCCAGGCATGGGTGACAGCCACTGAAAATGGCTTGGAGGTGAGAGATGGGAGTGTCTTGTGAAACAGCCAGGAGGCCAGTACTATGTGGCAGGGAGTGACTGTAGGCCTTCAAGTGGTAGCTTGGGTAATAGCTATGCTTCTATTACAAACACGGAAATGAGGTTCCTACAGGAAAAGTCTTCAGAAATAAAACAATCACACTTTTGAGCTAATAATCTTGACCACATATTGGCATGTGCACACACAGGCCAGTGAACACAGCAGGGAGTGTGTCTCATTGATGATTTGCTATTCTTAGAATAATGTCAACCACTCATATTTCTATAGTGCTTTATGATGTACAACGTGCTTTCTCCACAACCACCTTGTGAAGGAGGTTGGGAAGGTGTTATATATTATCTTCCATTTGCAGAGGAGACTGAGGTTCAGGAAATTAAAGTAAGTTGCACAGCGTCACACACACGTCCAAGCTCAGGCCATACGGACTCCAAATCCAGTTCTCCTTCCATTACCCCATGTGGCTTCTAGGATATGTTCAAAAGGTTATTACCAGTTATCAGGAAACATAAGCAGGCTTGATTTTTGGTCAAAACCTTAGTCCGATGTACTGAAGTTCATGGCTTTCATGGACATTTCCTTACAGTTTGTCCAGCATAGGTTGACTATCAACGTGACTGTTTAACCTTGGACATTCCATCACCTTCCTTGTTTTTATGCCTTTGTGGGAATTTACTTTCCTGTCTTTTGAGCTTACCTCTTCTCAGTTACTATTTCTTTCTTCTACTTTGTTTAACCTGTTAGCTTTTATTGTTTTGTTGTTGCTGTTCACTTCTGTTTCTCTTTTAGGCTATCATATAACAAAAGGACCCTGTTAACAAGTCTACTGCACAACCCAAAGAGCCCCACTCCTGTCAACAGGAATTCAATTTCTCTTGCTCTATTTCTCAGCCACAATCTTTTTCCTCAGTGATCTGCTTATTCTGCTCCTCTTATCCCCACTTCAAGAGAGAACAGAAAGGATCTGCCAAACAAATCTGATGGAGATTCCAGGTATCTGGGACCCAACTAACCAGGACCCACACATAAGGTATTTTGGCACAGGACAGGGTTGAGGGTGAGTGGGAAGCACCTTAAGTTCAGAGCGTGGTAATTACTCAGTGAATCTTCCATTTATTCCATTTAGAGCATATACATAACTAGTTATTTACAGACTGTCTCACCCATTAGAATGTAAGATCTTTGATGGTAGGGACTTTCTGATTTTGCATTCCTAGCCACAGTGTCTGGTTCATGTTAAGTGCTTAATGATTTCCTGACTGACTATTTTTGGCAAGGAGAGGATAGGAAAGGAGAGAAAAAGGAGTAACAAAGTAGGTGGGGAGTGGGTTAAAAAGGAGGAAGGTGGGGGTGGCTAGGTGGTGCAGTGAATAGAGCACCAGCCCTGGAGTCAGAAAGAGTTGAGTTCAAATCTGGCCTCAGAAACTTAACACTTACTAGCTGTGTGACCTTGGACAAGTCACTTAACCCCAACTGCCCTGCCTTCCCCCCTCCAAAAAGGAAAAAAAAGGAGGAAGGTGAGAGGAGAGGATGGCAATTGGGGCAGGACAACACAGAAAAATCAAGATGGGACAGCTACCACCTAAACAATATATGTATTCATAATAGAATACTGGTTCCTACTGCTGATCTTGAGGTGCCAAAGATTTAGTATCAAATAAAGGTTAAATTAAATTCAGTATAGGCCTTACTTAGAGGTCATCAAGTTCAACCCCCTTATTTTACAGATGAGAGAACTCAGACAGAGAAATTAAATGACTTGCCCAAAGTCACACAGCCAGGCTGTGCTGAGGTTTGAAGCAAAGTCTTGACTCCAAAATCAGATACATCCCACTAAGGCAGGAATGTGTGCTATTATCAGTTGGGGAATATATTTCCAACAAGAATTGATGTGAAAATAATTTCAATAAAAGAATAAGCTTCAATGAGAAAGATAATTAAATTAACCAGGACCCTCCATTGCCTCAAGATTCTGGATCACAGAATGAATGATGTGGGTGTATAAGTGTGTGGGTATATGTTGTAAAGAGGCAAATCTAGGTTTCCAGAACTATAAAAATTCCTAATAATTGAGACTATCCAAAAGTAAATGGACTCCCTCTAGAGGTCTTCAAGCTGTGGCAGGAGCACCTGTCAGATACGATATAGGAAAGACTCTTGTAGTAGGCCTCTGAAGTTCCTTCCAACTCTGAGATCCTGTGATAGCACAAAATTTCAAAGAACATATTTTACCTATGTGGGGGGTGAGGTAGGGGGGGTATAGGGGACAATTTATTTTAAGGACTTTGGTATCATAAAACCTATAGGAATGCTGCTTCTAATCACATTAAACCTCTTCACCTCCCAGTTTATCACCCAACCAAAACAGGTTCAGCTATAGTTTTTAGAATTTCACTTATCTGTATGTACCTGAAAATAACATAAATGTATTTCTTATAATTCAAAACAAAACAAAACAATTCAGACTAGGTCTCTTACACTGAATTAAGAGTATTTTTTACTGAATATGGAATATAATATTCCCTTTATAAAATAAAATGTGTAAATGTCACAATTCAGTAAAGGAATATATATATAGAGTGAGGATACTCAAAATGTATTTTAAGAAGAGAAAAAAATAATGAATTATTGAAAGGATCATGGAACAGTCTAGACTTAGTGCAAGTACATTGTCAAGTTACTTTTAATTTTTTACTAAAGGGGCTCTCTCTTCCTTAGGTACAAGGTAGTGGCAAATTACTGAGCAGTAACTTAAGTTTTTTAAAATGTCTTTTGACAAGGCTATACACCTATGATTATTTTAAAATTAATACACGTCTAATTACCAAGAGGTTGTGGGGACTAATTTGGATAGGGAAATGGCTAAAAAATAGGAAACCCAAAATTAGGAAAATGGTTGATACTTTTGATAACGAATAAAATGTAAAACAATGGATAGTCTTCATAGATCTTTTGGTAATGGTAACATTGGTAACAACCCTTGAAGAGCATAAATCACAGAGGAGTTTGTGGTATGCCCAGGTGGAGAGAGTCCCCACACTAGAGAGTTCTCTACACCCATGAAATCACATGTTACAGGTCAAAGGTTTCACAGAAGTTTAGCCCCAAACTGGTAACTATTCCTTAAAGGTATCACCACAATGTAGTTTACAGAAAACTATATACTGTTTTTTAAATAAATAGAATGTGAATTACTTATTACCACATCTCAAGAAAGATCAACAAGCATTGGAGAAGGTGGAGTAGTTGATGAGTTAGAAAAGAAAAAGTGAGAGGGTCCAAGCTATATTCAATTAGCAGAATGCACATAATAAATGTTTGACTGCTATCAGTGTTATATACTTCCACGTTTTCTGAAGCTTTTCTAATCACTGGTTGAGATCTAAACACTGGTTGTTCAGTCATTTCAATCATGTCCAATTCTTTGTGAGCCCATTTGGGGTTTTACAGGCAAAGATATTGGAGTCGTTTGTCATTTCTTTCTCCAGCTCATTTTATCAATGGCAAGCTAAAGGCAAACAGGGTTAAGTGAGTTGACCAGGGTCACACAACTAGTAAGAGTCTGAACTGGATTTGAATTCAGGAAAATTAGTTGGCCTCGAACTCTATCCACTGTGTCACCTAGCTGTTCCTGAATTAGGAATTACTAGTACAGTAATCTTCAAATGCTGTTCCCAGGAGGCAGACCTGGATGAAGTATCCTAGGGAATCAAGGGTGGGTTTGAGGCATCCAAAAGACACTACACTGGTGTCTGGGAGTTAGGTAGAAATAGCCTCTAGGAAGTAGGTAGAAGAAAAGGCTTCAGGACTTTATTTCACCGTATTTTCTAGGATAATACTGATTATTATGATAATCCCAAACCTGAGTGGGCGGGGCAATGCCCTTGGGGAGATCTGAGAAAAAGAGGGTAGAGTTCATTGCTGTCATCAGAATCTTCCAGATCTGTGCAGCTGAGTGTAGGGAAACAAACTTAGAGATGCAATCCTGCCTCTCCCAAACCTCTGCTCAAGAAGCTCTGATGGCTCCCTTTTGCTTATAGGATGAGAGAGAAATTCCTTTGTTTGGTATTCAAAGTCCTTCATATTCTGGCTCTAGCCTGTCTTTCCAGGCCAGCTTCATATTACTTCCCCTCCCACACTCTAGCCTTCTTAGCCTACTTTTTTTTTCCTTTACAATTCCTCTATTAAGCATTTAAAGTTTTTCACAACCTGGCTCCAACTTATCTTTTCAGCACACATTACTCTTATTCATGCACACATGAAACTGGCCTTACTACTGTTACTCTTACTCCATCTCCTGTCTCCAGCTTTTTCCAGGGTCAGTCTGCCATGCTTGGGATTGAATCTGACTCTTTTGTCTCTTAGAATCCCTAAACTCAGTTTAAGTGATACATTCTAAATATATGTATGGGCACTTTGATTCAATTTCGTATCTATTTACACTTGCATATGTTGTCTCTCCTCAATTGATGCTCCTCAAGGGCAGGGACTGATTCTGAATCTAGAGACTAGAACCTAGTAGGTATTCAACAAATGCTTGTAGATTGAGTTTCCATATTAGACCTTCCAATATCCCTTTTATGCATGCCTGGAATGCTCTCCCTCCAAACCTTTTGCCTCTTAGAATTGCTAGCTCCCTTTAAGACAGCTCATGTACCTTCTCTAAGAAGGGTTCCCACTTCCGGTCGGTAATCATTGTATCCTCTTTCCTTGCAAGCTACATTGTCCCAATAAAATGCAAGCTACTTGGGGTTGGTGATGGTCCAGATTTTGTCTGTAATTTCAGAATCTAGTGTGGTAGGGGTATGGAGCAACAGTGGGTTAATACTTAAATTTTTTTCCTTTTCTTTGATTTGATTTCCCCCTCAATTACAAGTAAAAACTGATGGAGCCTGAATGCAGATTGAGGCTTAATGCTTTTTGAATGAAACTCTCATTTTACCGAAGGAACCCGGGAACAGCTGTTGACTTGCCCAAGGCTACAAAGCTAGAATCCAGATCTCTGGTTTGTCTAGTGAAGCTTCACCTATACCAAGTTACTCTGTATACCCCGGTCTAGTATAGAATAGGGGTTCTTTGCCTAATTTTCAACTACTCAGATCAAAGTAATTAAAGGGTGATTTACAACCCCCTAAGGCAGCTTTATAGAAAGCAGCAAGAGAACAGAGTGGAGACACAAAGAAGTGAATAAAAAGGCAGAGAATTGTAGAAGTGATGAGTAAGAGGGAGAGAAAATAAATGCTTGTTAATTGAAAAAGAAAACAAATAAACCCATTCCCGCCCCAGGACAACCATTTCCTGGGCAGAGGTGGGGATGACCAGGGGAAGCAGAGAGCCCACTCCAAAGCTAGTGGTATCTTCAACTCATTTTCCTCACCTGCACCACGCGGGGCACCTCTTGAGGTCATTTTAGTTGGGAAGCCCTCTATAAAAGTCCTTTGTTCCCACCACCTTAACTGTAGCGAAAGCATTGTAAACCTTCAAAATTAAAATGAAATGTGCAAGAGGGTGTGTGTGTGTGTGTGTGTGTGTGTGTGTGTGTGTGTGTGCGCGCGTGACGCACTTCTCGTCAGTCCCTTATTTAGCTACATCTCCCTGACACACCCACTAAATCACCTCCTGACCATTTCTGCTTCCACTCAGAATGCTTGGGTAACACCTTCAACAAACAGGGAACCTGAAGCCGACATAACTAGCAAAGCTAAAAGTTTCGAAGACTGGGAAATCCCCTTCCTGCTTATAACCAAACTAGATTTGAGAATCTGACCAAGAAATCAACCCCTGAAGCGAAGAAGAGCTTCAAAATTGTAGAAGGAAATACAAGCTAAGAATCTCCTGTCCCCTTCCCCTTCCCCTTTCCCCCCTTGCATTTAGTCCAAGAGCCCAGAAACCCGACTTTAGCCAGAGAGAGGCACTCAAGACAAACACGCGGCACACACAGTTGCGGAGAAGCTAGAGTCCCGGCAGCTCATCACCTTCACCACATTGACTTAATGCCACTTACTTGCAGCTCTTGGAAGCTCTGGACGCAGACTGCTCTCGAAGCCCTCCCAGTGGAAGCAAAAGCTCACTCTGTATACACCCCAGGCTGTGACGCCCTGCGCCTGCGCTTTAGCTTTGGAACGTTGCCCTGGTATGGGCGCCCTGAAGTTGTTGGTCTTGGATTTGGGAGCTCTTGGTCATGTGAGTTCCCCAGGCTAGGCTAGCAGTAAAGGGCGCGCACCGGCCGAACTGCCAAAAACCTCTTGTAGCATCTCTTCCGTTCCCGTCGTCTTTCCCCCCTTCCTTCATTTTTTCCCCCTAGGAGCTTTGAAAACAAGCAATTTGGTCCTTTGGGTGGGGCCGACGAGAAGCTTTCGTTAGTAAGGAAGATCCGGACAAGTTTGGGTTACGTCCAGCCCGCACGAGGGAGAAGAGTCTTCTTGGCCTCCCGCAGATGCGGTTCCAAATGGACAAAACATTATCGGATTCCTCCATCCTAGAGGTGGATGGAGGGACTCCTCAGCGCTGCGTGGTCACCTGTGGGGCCCCGCAGTGCCCCTGAGAGCCACTGGGTGGCACTGGCAGGCCTAAGGCTTAAGCAGAAGAGGAGGGGAGGAATAAAAAAAAGGGGCCAGGACCAGGGGGAAAAAGGGGAGACAGAGGGGAGGAAGAGAAAATAAAGTGGTTCGTGTAAGGAGTGATGGAGAGCCATCTAAAAGGGCCCCAGGGGACGTCCGTGGTGCTAATGCTTGCTTATGCTGAACTAGCAGAAGAAATGGGAGTCTATATTCTCTTTTCATGTGGCTCCCACAGACAGGCATCACCCTGAAAAATTAGCGCAGGCATAGTTCTTTGTTGCATTTACTAACATAATTCCCTTCCTTTTTTATAAAATGATTTTATGTGAATGTGTGAGGATGGGCGTAAGTGGGGATAGAGGTTGTTGAAGTGAGATTCTTGTGTAAATGAATCCTACTCTTCAGTCAACAAATTTATCAGGTGCCTGCCACTCTTAAAGCATCATCAGCCATTGTGGAGTATAAAATATGCATAATATATAAACCTGCATTTACATAGTAACTGTATTTACAATTCAGAGTATATTCCGGTAGGCAACTGGCTATTACTAGCATCAGTGGTAACCTTGGAACCTTTGAAACCTTTTAACAAGTCCCAGGAGCCAATATTGACAGAAACCTTTGGGACCAATTATCTTGTCCACCACCTTCAGTTTTCAGATCAGGAAACTGAGGCTCACAGAGGTGAAATGTCTTGACCACAGACAATCCATAGAAAAACCAGGATCCCAACCCACATCCTCTCACTCTAAATCCACCACTCTATACAGTGGATTTTGATAAACACTAATTTCTACAAATATATGCTTGCTTCCTATATGCAAGGCACTGTATGGGAGACTGCAGATACAAAGATGAAACTGAAAATATTTTCAACTTCTATTTAATTTTAGTCTAAAGGACTTAATTATGACACTTTTCTTCATCTGCTCTTGACAAACCTTTTGGTGGGCAAGGCCGCTGACACTGATCATTACAGTCTAGCAGCCTTTGCTAGTCTGGTTTCATGTCCTGATAGGACTGACCTCTTTAGCATTTAGCCCAGTTTCCTGTAGGCCCAGTGTAACCACCCATGCTGGCACTCTATCTGGTTCCACCCTCCTTTCTCTTCCTATCCTTCAGGTGAGTGGGCAGAATCAATCCCTTCTACTTCTTATGGAGTGAGTGGAGGAAGATAGTGTTAGTGCAGTCACTGCAACCTTTTGGGGTCCCTACTGTCAACTGGAAGGAACTGGCCTCTAACCCGTGGGTGACCAAAGCTGAACAAAGCAGACTAGAGACAGCAGGGTCAAGAATCAAACAGAAGTTTAATTTCAAAGTGAGGGAAATGGCTTGCAAGGACACATGTGTTGGAGCCCTGCCCCTAGTAGGGGAGGGGTGTGGTCAGGCAGAGTGGGGAGATTTCAATGGTTATACCTGTGGCTATGCAGTGAGCTATAGCCCTGACAGTGAGGGGTAACAGTAATAATGTGACAAGTTTGATTCATAGCAGGACTTCATGACCAGAAACAAAATTCTGGGATTTTGCTGTGACTGAGATCATCAGAAAGTGAGTCCAAAGGATTGTTATGTCAATTTCAGGGCATAGCCTGCTTGCTGGGCCTTAACTCTGGAAAACATGGTGTCCCCTAATATTTTGACACTACCCTAGGGTTAGGTCTTTCACAAGCTTGTGAACTTTCTTGTGATCCTGTACCTGCTTCATGGAGGCTGGTGGAAGAGGGACACTGAGTAAGTACTCTAAGTATTAGAATTCTCTGGCATTGATTCATGAAAGATTTTACTTTGTTAGAGATTCTATCTAGAATAGTTTGAAATTATGACATAATTTGTTTGCTTTTGTGGCATCTTCTTCCTTTTCCATGTTTTGTGTTTAAAAAAATTAAAGTAAATGAAGATAATTAAAGATTTTTTTATTATTATTATTTAGGATTTAACACCATTCACCAAGATAATTGGAACTATCTGAGGTAGATAGGCTATATAGCATGGGGAGTGGGGGTGGAAATAATAAGAACTACAATGGAATTCTGAATGTCTAGAGATATGAACATAGAAACTTCTCTTAATAAAATAGGCACATTTGGACTCTCCAATAACTTGCTGGAAGAGGGTTACTCCTCATTGTTTGCTGCATTCCTTATGTTGTTGTGTTTGGATTTTCAGTTATTGATGAATCATCTTTGCTACAGTCTGGACTTTATCTGTCCCCACTCTACCTTGGAAAGTATCCATAGAATCAAAAATTCCAAGGAAATCACCAAGGGCCAGAGCCATTTTTGTAGATATCATACTAGAGAAAACAGAGAAATAATATTGTTTACAATAGCAATTAAGAATTCCTTACTCTTGTGAGAAAAATCTATTATCTACAACAATGTTGCTAGATACTAATCTGAGTCGTAATAAGATTATAAAGCTGGAACTGGAATGGATCTTCGAGGCCATTTTACATATGAAGAAATTGAGACTTGCCCAATGTCACACAGGTAGTAAGCATCAGAGATGGGATTGAAATAGGTCCTTTGATTCCAGAGACACCAAGCCCAACCACTTGACAAATATTACGAAACAGAGCTTGGTATGCTCATGTAGGGGCAAATAGGTGGTGCAGTAGATAGAGTCCCTGGTCTGGAGTTAGGAAGACCCATTTTTCTGAGTTCAAATCTGGCCTCAGGTAGTTACTAGCTCTGTGACCCTCTGTAAGTCACTTCATTCTATTTGCCTCAGTTCCCTCATTTGTAAAATGATCTGGAGAAGGAAATGGCAAACTCATTCACTATCTGCCAAGAAAACCCTAAATGGCATCAGGAAGAGTCAGACATGACTGAAAAAAATGACAGAATAACAACAAATGCTCATATAGCTAAATCTAGAATAATTTGTTGAAGAATAATGTAATGAATAGCTCAGGGACAGCATGGTGTACACCTCAATATGGTAGAGAGTTGACCATTAACCCTATTTTTTTGAAGGCTATGCC
The DNA here is from genome assembly GCA_011680675.1 of Gymnobelideus leadbeateri. Classification (NCBI taxonomy): domain Eukaryota; kingdom Metazoa; phylum Chordata; class Mammalia; order Diprotodontia; family Petauridae; genus Gymnobelideus; species Gymnobelideus leadbeateri. The sequence goes on from WOXC01000263.1 coordinate 238,897, forward strand.
TGTGGAATATAAGCTCTAATTAGTCTTACTGATTCTAGAAGTCTTTGACTACAGGTCTAGTGATAGACAATTAATAAATACATAGTTTGAGGACAAGCCTAGCTAATCTGAGAGGGACCCATCATCAGAGCAGTGGTTATCAGGGGATGAATTTTTCTCTCCATGGAAATTCATTAAGTCCCCTACTAAGACATTGAAGAGGCTTGTGGTGTGCAGAGGTAGAGGGAGTAAACACACTGATAAAGTCACAGATACTTGGAGGAAAGGTCCAGGAAATAGTTTCTTATTAGACATAACTGTAAAAAAAATACATGTATGTGACATAAAGAAAGTTAATAGGGTCATGAAGAGACAGGGAATTGAAATTGAAATAATCCTTGACTTGGATCTAGGAGACCTGGGTTTGAGACCAGGTAAAGTTATGTGACTATAGACAAAAGATAGTTAACCTTATTGAACTTAATTTCCTCACCTGTATAATGGGTATGATAATATTGTGGTACTTCTTAGGCTTATTATAAGGAAAGAGCTTTGAAAACCTGAAAGTTTTATGTCAACAATGTGAGTTATTTGATTATTTCTCAGAGGAAAAAAAGAATAAGGTGGATAGATGGCTCAATACATAGAGTACTGGACTTGGAATTAGGAAGTCCTGAATTTCTATGATGCCTCAGATACTTATCAAGTATTATAATATAATCAATTAATCTGTCAGTCTCAGTTTCCTTATTTGTAAAATTTAGGTATTATACTTGCAGGCCTCCAGAGTCCCCTTAAGCCCTAAATCTGTGATTCTATGAAATCACTTATGCCATAGAAATAAACTGGTAGAACTGTAATCAAAAAAGAAAGTTTAGCTGTCAACTCTATTTTATAGTTTTTCAGCAAAATATTCAAGGCTTTTTTTCCCTTAATTTTTCCCATATAGCCTCACTTCAGCTGAATTACCTAAATGATTCAATGAAAATCAAGACATTATTTTAAAGTATATTTTATATTTAATTCATTCTAGATGAGTTTACTTGAATATAGGAAAGCCCATAGTATATGAGAAAAACAAAGCAACAGCTCTTAATAAAAATAATAATTTATAATTGCCTACGTTTGTTCAATAAGCACTTTATTCAATAAAGTACTTTTCATATGCCATATCATTTAATTCTCTTTTTTCTTTTTTTTTTTTTTTTAAGCAATTGGGGTTAAGTAACTTGCTCAAGGTTACACGGCTACTCATTATTTATGTGTGGGTGCTCATTTTCTGAGGCCGGATTTGATCTCGGGTCATCCCAACTCCCAGGCCGGCGCTCTTACTCACTGCGCCACCTAGCCACCCCTATCGTTTAATTCTCAAAGCATCCTTATGAAATAGGTAACACAACTATTGTTGCCATTTTAAAGATGAGAAAACTGAGTCAAAGAGGAATTATGAATTGTCTAATGTTATAGAGCTAACCAGTGGTGGAACTGGGATTAAAATTTACATCTTTTTGGCTTCTAATTCTAGTGCCCTTTCCATTATATCTCATTGCATAAATATATTCATTTTATAAAGTTTTCTCCATCAAATAAGAAGCTACTTCCTAAGTAATATTTAAAGGAACTGTGATTTTATTGGTGTGAATATACTTCTACTAATACAAATTGGAACTCCTACTGTGTTGTAGTACGTGGTTTTATGAGTTGCTACAGCCAAAACAAAACAAAAACAAATCAAAACCCCAAAACCCTGGTCATGTTGTGACTAGCTTTCTGATGACAAACCTTTCTGTGTTTAGCCAGACTTATTCACATTTTTTGGGACCTGCCAAGTCCCAGGTGTTGGCTGGTATAGTCTTTGAGAACCAAAAGTTCTGTTCACATCACCACAAGTCCTTGGAGCAGGACTTAAGTAGAAGATTTCCCAGGTAAAAATGGTAGTTATTTTGTTGACAGATAACTAGGACTAGAGACAGATTAAGAAATGCACAGTCACTTACTGTTTCAACAGCACTGCAAAGTTTGCCATTTTGGGGGTTATCAGATAAACCTGTTCCTCCAGGATAGCATTTATAATTTTATCAGCTATGTATTCGGGCTCCAGAAGAGGTAATAAGGCTGGATACCTGGAAAACAAAGCAAAACTAAAAAAACAACAGCCATCATCACCTCAGTAGTTATCAGACTCAATGGTTATGTCAGACATGCTGATAACATGTACTGCTTTAAATAGTCAGGTACCTTAAAAGAAGAAGAAAGAGGGGGCAGCTTACTTCCTCCTTTACCTCCACCAGTGTTGGGCTCATGACTACATGCCACATTTTTTAAAATAATACATTTCCTGCTTTGGCTTTATGGTTTCTGATTATGAAGTCGCTGAGGTCAATGGAAGAAACATTCCCTGTTGGTTGTGTTGCCATTTTCCTATCTACCCAGTAAACAGCCTCAATAAATAATCCGTTCCCAAAGCATAAAAGTCATGTTCAGTAGAGAAAGGTCTCTCTGGGGACCCATGTGAAGCATGACTTCATCTCAGATCATGCATTCATCTAGCACTGGGAGTACGGAGAAGAACTAAGATGGTAATGAAATGAGTTCAGTCAAATCAAGAGAACTTGAACCCTGGTGGGATTGTAAACAAAGTGCTGCTAAAGTACCAAAGCAAAGTCTCTTGTTTTCTGCTTATACTTCCCTGGTACTGTCTCCTTTTTACTCCTATTAGCAGTCAACCACTTATTATTATCTCTTAGAATCTTACGAATTCTCTATTATGTCATCAATACTTGGCAAGTATCCTGATTTCCTCAAGGTGAGCGAGAGAGAGAGAGAGAGAGAGAGAGAGAGAGAGAGAGAGAGAGAGAGAGAGAGTGAGAGTTGGTGATGAGTCCCTGGAAATTTAGTAAGTTGGTCTTTGGACAGTAGAAATTAAGTGTCATTTCTTGAAGCCTCTCAGCTTGGTTCAATATATCTCTTTTAAAAAAATCAGAAAATTTGTTCATCGAAACTGAACAAACTCCTGGCAAGTGAGAAACTTAGTGAAAAATCTTGTCCCTCTATACATTTCTTGCCTCTCTAGGTCTTTAGGATTCTCTCTCTCTCTTTTTTTTTTTTTTTCAGAAGTTCCTCTCCAGGTACTTTTAAGTGTGTGTGTGTGTGTGTGTGTGTGTGTGTGTGTGTGTGTGTGTGTGTGTGTGCCTAAATTTACTGAAGCCATCATTGCTCCTTTCATTCCATGTCTTTACTTGTTTGTAGGCTGGACTCCTGATTTTCTGGATTTTCTCTATCATGCCACAGATGTCTCTTGATTCTAGAAGTTTGCACACACCCCTGGACTTTTCACACTGGATTTACCTGTTGCTCCTGTAGCCTCTCCCTGGGATTGGCTGATTCCTTCCAGAATCGCCATTTTAAGGGGGATACTTTGGTCAGCCTTGTCATGCTTCTTCAGGCTGAAACCCTGACTCTTAACACTTTCTCTACTATGCTCCAGTGGGTACCCCTCCCTCTCTTTCTCTATTGCCTGCCCTCCCCTCCCCACTTTAGCTTGTCAACTTCCTTTTATATGCTAGATTCCCCCATTAGAATGGAAGCTCCAGAAGGCAGGAATCATTTTTCTGTTTTTATAGATATTCCCAGTGCTCAATATAGTACCTGGTACTAAATAAATACTTGTTTATTTGACTTGACTTGTAAAGAGCTTCACCCCCATTCCTCCAAAGTATTATACAGATAGAGTTGTAATTCTATCTTCTCTCCATTGGTTGGGAAGATAGAGCAAAAAGAACACAATCAAAGAATCTCAGCATTTGAAAGGCCATCTAGTCCAACTTGTGCCTGACAAAGCATTCCCTTTAAAACAAATCAAACAAATGATCCTCTAACTTCTGGTTGAATTCTTCCAGTGATGGGGAGCTCACTATCTCCGAAGGCAGCCTGTTACACTCTTGGCAAGCTCTAATTATTAAGACATCTTTCCAACAAAAGTCACCATGCACCCCTCTTCATCTCCCCCACGCTGCTTCTTGTTCTACCCTCTGTGGTCAAGCAGCACAAGCCTCATCCTGCTTCCACGAGCTAGCTCTTCGAGTACTTGAAGAGGATTAGCATCCCTGCCTTCCCAAGTCTTCTCTTCTCTAGGCTAAATATTGCTAGGGTTTCCCCCCGCCCCATTTATTCTTGTATGGTATGGCCATCTTGGTTGCCCTCCTCTGGATACTCTTTGAAAATCACCTTCCTAAAATGTTGCACCTGGAACTGGACATATCATTCCATATGTAGTTTGACTAGGGCAGAGTAATAAACTTCAGTGGCTTCTTATGGCCTCTAGGGTCAAATATAAACTCTTCTCCTTTGCTTTCCTGTTCCTTCACATCTCGGCTCCAAACTCTCTTTCAGGCCTCATTGTACTGAGAGAAATGATTATTAATAACCAGGGATTTGGGGAGATCCAGAGTTCCCCCTTTTTCCTAAAATCCCTATTTCAAGGTTTAGTCTCTGAAGGACATTGCTAATAAAGATTGATTTAAGTTTTTCCTCAGTCTTGATAATATAAGGAATTTAATCTAAAGGAAGCCCATTGTGCTCTAAGGGTTTGGATAGGGATAAATTATTTGATTAGATTGCCCAAGGCTAGGGAATTTAGAAGCAAATGACATAAACAAAGTTACATCTTCCAGTCCTTCATTGAATAGATTCACCTCTCATTGTAATGTTCACTTTTTCATTAATTGTTAACCTATCAGAGTTGATTGACATCCTCAGGAACAACCACTCTTCCAAGGGCATATAAACTGTGAGCCCACCTCCATTAGGGGTCTTTGGTGCTGTAGCATCACTGACCCTTTTAGTAATAATATACTAGGGGGCAACTAGGAGGCATGTTAGATAGAGCACTGGTCCTGGAGTCAGGAGGGTCTGAATTCAAATTTGGCCTTAGATACTTACTAGCTGTGTGACCCTGGGTAAGTCACTTAATTCCAATTGTTTAAATAAAATGCTAGCATTATTAATAAAATGATTAATTACACAGAAACTATCTCTTGAACTTTTAAAATATGTCTCTTCCTTACATTTTGTGATTCAGCCAAATTGGCAATCTCTCTTCATTATTTAGGATACTCCTCCCATTTCCATGCTTTTTCATTGGCCATCTCTCTTAAGTGGAATGCACTTCTCTCCTCCACTTCATACAATCCCTTTCTTTCTTCAGGATGCAGCTTAAGCACCATCTTCAACATGAAGATGTAATAGTTCTTCATCTAGTACCTCTCTACATCTAGTACTAGTAACTCTAGCATCCTCTTTCCCAAGCTTCTTTGTGTTTATTTGTAATTATTCTCTTTCTGTGTATTCTGTCTATCCTTATTTGTGTATTACCTTACCCCCTTAGAATGTGAGTTTTTTGAAAGGAGGGGGGAAAAAGAAATTGTCAAATGTGTTGTACCTTTTGAGGTCAATTCTGTGCATTTTGTACTATCAGGTTGTTTATAGAAAACAAAAATTAATAAAGGAGGTCCTCATTTTTTTTAAAGTAGGGAATATTTAATTTTTTATGTTTATATCCTCAGGGCTAGCCCAGTGCCTGACATATAACATTCCATTTGCTTCTTTTATGCTTTAGGACAAGTGGTTCCTCATATCTTAGAATGTATTTCCTTCTCACCTTGACCTCTAATTTCCTTCCAAGCACAACTCAGGTGCTACCTCCTACATTTGACCTTACCTGTTCCATCTAGGCCATGCCTCTTCTATGTTTTTCCTATGTAGTCAAATTTTGAACACAAGTATAGTACTTTACATAAAACCTATTAATTTTGTGTAGTTTATATAGTTTGTCTTTTGCATAATTGTCATTTGTGTAGTTGTCTTTTTTCCAACAGAATATAAGCTACTCTAAAACAAGGAGTGATGTCTAATGAATGATTACTGATTACTTGATTTGCTATCAATTCCCCTGCTATTCCTCCCTTAATATAGCCTAAAATCACATTAGTTTTTTAAGCTGGCATGGTCCATTGTTAACTCATATGGAGCTTGTAATCTCCTTAAAGACTTCAGACCTTTTTGCTTTGAAGAACTGATATCTAGCCATGCCTCTCCTATGTTTTCCTTGTGTAGTCAAATTTTGAACTCAAGTATAGTACTTTACATTTATACCTATTTAACTTCTTCCTATTAAATTTGGCCCAATCCTGAAGACCTCTGTTGGATCCTCTGTCAACCAGTGTGAAAGATCCTTCTTAACTTTGTATCATTTGCAAGTCTGATAGCATAAGTCATTGACAGGCTGTTCTCCATACATAAAATTCAATTTTCTTCTTTTGTGCTTTTGGACAATTGGCTCCTCATGTCTTAGAATGTACTTCCTTTTCACCTTGATCTCTAAGCACAACTCAGGTGCCACTTCGTACATTTGGTCTTACCTGTTCCTCTTAAAATTTCTCTGTGTTGTCTACATGTTTTATTTAATTATGTACATGTTATATCCCTAAGTAAAATGTTTTGGCTTCTCTATTCCAGTGGCACCATGGATAGTGCTGGGTCTGGAGTCAGAAAAACCTAAATTTAAATCTGGCCTCAGATACTTACTAGCTATGTGAATCTGAGCAAATCAGTTAAACCTGTTTACCTTAGTTTCCTCATCTGTAAAATAAGTTGAAGAAGGAAATGGCAAAACAATCTAGTATCTTTGTGAAGGAAATCCTCCCCCCAAAAGAAAGATTACTAAGAGTTGGACACAACTGAAAATGACTAAACATTCGAAATGCTAAAATTTTTGTCCAGTGTCTTATACAGGGAGGTATTTTAAAAAACCGTTTACTATAACTGAATTGAATTGAGAAGATTGTTAGATAGCATCTGTTGTGTTCATTTTATCAGTACTAAATAAATCCTTCATTGACTTCAGGATTCTGGGTTCTATTTTTGCAACTTAACTGCCACTTAGCACGTTCCTGCCATTAATGAATGACTCTTGGGACTTTTTGTTGTCATTCAGAGATACCTGCTACCCTCTAAGCAGATCTCAAGTCTTTATTTATAGTTTTACCCTTTCCTTTAGGCTCCAGGCACCAATTTTCAACTGCTTGTTGGATACACTTGGATATCTAGTTGATGTCTCAAAATCAACATGTCCAAAACGGACCTTACCATCTTCCATTCCAAAGCTCACTTTTTCTCCTAAATTTTCTTAATTTTGTTGGTGGTACCATCATTTCTAATTTACCCAGAGGCTTAAAACTTCAGAGTCACCCTTGATTTCTCCCTCTTTCTCACTCTCCATATCCCATTAGTTGCTAAGCCATGCTATTTCAATCTTTATAGTTTCTGTCATTGCTCCTGTCCACTCTGCCTACGACTCACTGCCCTAGTTTATTTCTCAACTAGAGTCTATTGTCATGACTGGCTAACTGGTCACCCTCCCTCTTTTCTTTATGCAGGTAGGTGGTGCAGTACTGGAGTTGGAGCCAGGAAGATCTGACTTCAAATCCTGCCTCAAACACACAGTTCTTCAGTCCTGGACAAGTCACTTAACTTCTCTCAGCCTTAGTTTCCTCATCTGGGATAATAGTATCTACCTCATAGATTTGTTATGAGGATCAACTGATCCTCATATAAAGTGTTTTATAACTCTCAAAATATAAATACCAATTATTACTATTAATTTTGTGTAGTTTATATAGTTTGTCTTTTGCATAGTTGTCATTTGTGTAGTTGTCTTTTTTCCAATAGAATATAAGCTACTCTAGAACAAGGGCTATTTCTTTTTTTAACCTTTCCCCCTCAAGAAATCCTTGTTAATTTACTGATTGATTCCACTTCTTAGATTGTAAAGTTCTTGAATGAAAGGGGTTGTATCTGGTGCCTCTTGCTGCCAGGACCATGATATTCCTGGCTCTTTATAGTACAGTGTTTTGGGCTAGAGGAGTTCAAATTAGGTTTCACAGGGTAGCCAGTTGGTGATGAGCCTTAGAGGATGGTGGGTTTACTATGAAGGAGTGAGAATAATATTTTCTGGGGAGATGTGAGGAAATGACAGGTGATAGCAGTGGGGGGACTTTGCCTTCTCTTTCTCTCTCTCTCTCTGAATAGTTTCTTTATCATAGCAGAAGTGTTCTAAGCATGATTTCAATCTGGCCCCTCCCTCATGAACCTCTCCCTATCCCCATCCTCACTTCCATACAGTGTAGAACAGCTGTGATACATTTATAGTCTAGGATTACTTCTCTGCCTACCTGAATTGCATTAGCTATTCTTGTTCCCTATGCCAGTCCCTCAGATATGGACATCATTGAGCAACCTACACTTATTTTCACAATATCTGTCATTACCTCATGCTTCTCCATATACATTCAACTATCTTATAAAAATATTCCTTCTCTTTAGTGGGCAAAGCTTTTCAGAGATGAATTTCTCCTGCTCAATACTAAATGTTACAAACTATTGCTTTTAATGCCCAAGTATTTAAATGTTCCATTTGGAATTTTAGATCCCAGGTAATGTTTAATCATGAAATTCAGGGAAGGTAAAAAAAAAGTCACCAGATTATTAGCATAATCTGATTGGGATTTTCCCAACCTTCCACCTATATTTATTAATATTGCCTCACTGATAACTACACCCAAGTCCTATTCTAATGGTTTATCTTGTCATTGAAGTGACTCAGTCCTCAAATGCTGTGCTGACAGAGGGCTGTTTCTGACAGGTCCTCACAAGATGGAAAGGCTTCTAGTGTGGAGTTGGGGATAGAATATAGACAGACAGATAGAATAGAATAGAATCAATTGTCTAAGGAAGAACTGGGTTCAAGTTCTGGCCTTGCCACTTAGTGTCTATGTAATTTTGGGCAAAGTCATTTGAACTCGATGGTCCTTAGTTTTCTCTCTTCAAAAATGAGTGGATTGGACTCCATAACCCCTAAGGGCCTTCTAGTTCCTAGTCTTGATTGTATGATCAATGCTAAGATAACTGAGCCTGGTAAAGTACACAGATGGCATTTTTTCCTAGTTGTAATTCATGATGGATAAGACATGGAGCAGTTGTAATCTGTAATAGTGGTAGGAGTACCCACTCTGATGAAATTATGGATACCTGAAGTATTAAAAGGAGTCCAGATGACTGTTTTTTTAAAACCAAGGATCCTAGGAAGGAACCTTAGAGATCATTTGGTCCAACACTTTTACAGATGAAGAAACTGAGGTCTATAGAGGTGAAGTGACTTATCTAGGGTCACTCAGCTAGTTAGTGGAAGACCAGCGACTCTAATACAGGCTGTCTATTCATCTTTTGGAATGCACTGGCTTGCCTCAGTCATGGTACTATCTGAAATATGTAGATTCTTACAAAAATAAAATCATCCTCTTACTTGGTTGAACAACCACTAAACATTCCAGTTTTGATGAAATATGGGCAGACAATGGTAGTTTTAATTCCATGTTTCTTTAGTTTTCTCATTTCAAAATAAATAGATTCTGCAAATCCAAATGATGCAAATTTACTTGCACAATAATCTGAAATATAGAACAGATGACAACAGTATTATTAATAGAATTTTAACTGGAACTTTTCTTTTTTAACTCCAAGTTTACCCAAAGTAGTGGATCTTCTTTAGAACTGTGACATAATAACCATGGAATGAAGAATCACAGAATTTCAGAGATGGGCGGAACCTCAAAGATCCTTCTGTACAAACTGGGACACAAGTCTGCATGCCCTCTACAATAATCCTGACAAGTGGCTATCCAACCTCCTCTTGAAGATTTCCCGGGGTTTGAAATCTACTACCTTCAGAAGTATCCTTATTTCAATTTCAGATATTCCTAATCATTTGGAAGTTTTCTTTTATATCAAGCTGAAAGCTGCCTCTCAGTGACCCATCACTCCTATTTTTGTCCCCTGAAGCCAGGAAGAATCTAACTAACTCCTCTTAATAAGATGTTCCATAGCCATCTTAAATTCAGCATGCCCCCAAACTAGAATCATCTTTCTTCCCAAATCTCCCCTCTTCCTGACTTTCCTGTTAATGTCAAGGGCACCACTGTCTTCCCAGTCACCCAGGCTCACAATCTAGATATCATTCTTGATTCCTCACTTTTTCTCCTATCTGTTCCTCTTCCCATATCTAATCCATTGCCAAATTTTGTCAATTCTAACATCCTGTCATGCATGTCTTTTTTCCCCCCTCTAATTCCATCACTAATCTAGTCCAGGTCTTCCTCATTTCATTCCTGGACTATGTGCAATAGCCTTCTGTTTGGTCTTCCTGTCTAGTCTCTCCTCACTCCAATCATTCAGCTGTCAAATTAATCTTCCAAGACCATTAGTCTGATCATGACACTCTCCTACTCAAAAACATACTCTCTGTTGCCTCCAAAGTCAAATATGAAAATACCTCTCTCCCCCCACCTCAAAACCCATCATAACCTCGCCTTTTCCTGCCTTCCCATTTATTTTATACTTTACTTCTCCACCCCACCCCTACACCCCTCCAGCCATGAATTCTGTAATTCATTGGCATTGACCTCCTTGCTACTTTTCAAACAAGATACTCCATCTCCTGACTGGGCATTTTTATTGACTGTCCCCCATGCCTAGAATTCTTTCCCTCTTCATCTCTACCTCCTGGCCTCCCTGGTTTCCTTCAAATCCCAGCTAAAATCCTACCTTCTACAAGAAACTTTTCCAGATCACCTTTAATGATAGTGCCTTCTTTCTGTTTATTATCTCCAATTTATGCTGTATGTATCTTGTTTGTACATAGTTGCTTGCTTGTTGTGTTCCCCATTAAGCTGTGACCTCCTAGGGAGCAGGGGCTTTTTTTTGGGCCTTTTTTTGTATCCCTGGCACATAGCAGGTGCTTAATAAATGCTTATGACTCGACGCTTCCAGATTATAGCTTATTGAAAGTTATCTAACATGTCCCCTTTAAGTCCTCCTCTTCTCCAGGATACATATCTATCTATCAATCATCTCTCTCAATCTCTCTCTCTCTCTCTCTCTCTCTCTCTCTCTCTCTCTCTCTCTCTTTCTTTATATATATATATATATATATATGTATACACATATATATATATATATACATATATAAATATCCCCAGTTTTTTTTCTACCATTCCTCATAGAATGTGCTCTCCTATCATTTGTCAGCATGATCACTCTCCTCTGAATATTCTCCCATTTGTTAGTGTCTTTCCTAAAATGTGCCCTTAACTGACTACTTTTTTGCTGTCATTTGGCTATCATTTGATCATTTCACTAGTTTTTGATAGAGTTAACTGTATTGTTATCTATATTTCTCTAGTTTATTCTCAAAGATATCATAAGATATTTTGTCAAAAGCCTTGCCAAAAACTATATCTGTGAAATGCCACTGATTAGATATCAATGTTATACTACTTTCACAAAAGGAAATTTAGTATAATTCAAGCCACTGTATTAGCTACTAGAAGTACACAGGAAAAACAATGAAACTGTTCCTGCCCTGAAGGAATTTATATTCTACTGGATAATGTTAGTTTAATATACCCTATACTTGATGAAGCTAGCTCTTGGAGATCATAATTTCTCTTTCCAAGTGTTCAGTTCTTTAATAATGTGTAGATAATTTTTTCCCCCAGAACTTGGGCTCCATTGGCTTGCCTTTCAGAATCTCAAAGTCCTCTTCATACTATGATGAGGCTTTGGAGCAGGCTATCAATAGATATTTCATTGTTTATATCCAATACTTGTTAATGCAAAAAAGGTTAAAAAAGGAGTAGATGTGATTGAATAATTCTAGGTTTACCAACATGTGTAGGTTTATATCATCCAAATTTCCATTCTATTAAGGGTTCTCATGTACAATATCCTTGACAAGTGGCATTCAAATGGGCCTGAAATTAATTCTTTTGATTCCTCCCATTAATTTGGACACATTATATTGAGGGTGCTTCGGGCAGAATAGATGAAATAAAGGATGCTTCTCTAAGACCAGAATATGACCTAGCAGTTTTAAGCTTGCATCTATTCTGACCCTTCTTGCCTAACTCATACTAGAATGCTTCTTACCTTTTATTCTCCCTGAAAAGTACCATTAGCCATCTTGGAATAGAACATACTTTCAAATTTATTTTAAAAATTAAAGCATCCCTTGTCCCCTGGAAATTTCTAATATTGAGGAAATACTAAAAACCGAACAACCAAACATTTTCCTAAATTTTGATTTTTTAAAAATAAAATCAAGCATGTAAGTTATAATTTTTTCTTTTTAAGCAATCACATATTAACACTGACAGGAGACAGAGAGGGATTAATTTATTTCAAACATAGATTAATTCAAATTCATTAAGGAAATTTTCTTATAAATTTATACAGGATCCAACCTGCAGGGTCCATTTCACCCTGGACCAGGTCAACAGCATAAAATACTCACCCCCTAGTCCATTCGTGCCAACTAGTCCAGCTATACTTGAAATGCAGACTAGGTGACCATGGTTAGCAGCTATCATGGCAGGAAGGAAAGCTTTGTAAGTCTAAGAGACATAAGCAGACAACCCGAACATTTTATGAATTCATTCCACTAGCATTATTGACTTCCTAGTGTGTGCTAAGATCTATGCTACGCACAATGGCAGATACAAAGAAATGTGGACCCTGCCCTCAAAAAGCTTTCAGTGTAGTCAAATGTTCATTAAATAGTACAAAATTAATAATAAAAATAAAGTTTTACTAATAGAATCAATGGAGCATTTTAGGTTTGTATTTTCAGTATAGAAAATGACCATTAATTTTCTAATCTACTAGAGTCATTTGGACTTCAGATACTCTTGTGACAATTTCCCCTCCTCTTTCCCAAATCTAAACAAAAACAAAGACACCATAAAAATAGCGAAATAGGCAAAATGAGGGAAAACACACTTCAGGAAAGTAACTTTCATTAGGGAAAAATGACTCTGTAACATGGTCAAGTGATTTGGAATAGTTGGCTACAAAATATTTTCAGCTATTTTAATAGAATTCATTTATTCTTTCATTGAAAATTATAGTGACACATTCCCATCTTTGCAAGTAGAGTATTTGTTCTTTGTTTTAACTATTTCTATTTGATGCAAAAGGGTATCATGTGCATACAAGCACAAATGTATATCATATATGTATGTATATATATAAATATATATGTATATACACACACTCCCTCTTTTGTGTTGTCATAGACTTTCTGACTAGCACCTATCTCCCTGTCATTCAGTACAATCTCTCAGATATTTTCCATCTTTCACACAATATCTGTTATGAATGCAATCCATTTTTTTTGACCAGGGAATTTCTAGTCAGTCTAAAAAGACATGACTGAATTAGAGGGAGTTGGGAAAGGGAATCATGTTTGGGACCAGACTTCCTTGTAGTAGGAAGATGAAATAAAGTAAGTCTGCAGGAGTCAGATGAAACTGAATAAGGATGAGACCAAACCAGATCACTAATAATTGGTCTGTCAATCCAACTGTATCTGTATTAGATTTTTCATAATTGAATGGATATAAACAGATATTTAGAGAAATACAATTAACTATTCAATCTTTACACTTAAAAAGAAAATAGCTTACCCAGATATGAGCAAAGGTGTTTATAAGAAAAGATTTTTCCACATCGTCATCTGAAGTCTCAAGGAATGTTTTTCCTGTTACAATTCCAGCATTGTTGATGAGGATGGTAACATCGCCAACTTCTTTTTTAACCTTAGTAGGAGAAAACCCCAAAATAATTTATATAATCTGTAACCTTTGGATTTTTTTGTTCCAAGACTTTGTCATTTTGCTACACAGTGACCATGTATCTCAGGATCAACGTGCAGAACTCATGATCGTTTCCTCCCCAAGACTCCCTTCTACTAAAACTACTTGACATGCCACCCTCCTATGAGCCATCCCTCTAACTCATAGTTGTAGGACAAAGGTCATAAGGTTTTGCTACATACCTCTAGGTTCAAGGTACTCTTTTGGTCTACACTCTTAAAACTATAGCTCACAAGTCTCCAGTAATCCATTTACCTTTCATATATAGCCAGTAGATACAATTAAGTCATGGCAAAGGTGTTAACTGAGATGACACTGTGAAAGCAATGTAAACCTGGAGCACATTCTCTCCCAACGAAACATAGTATCAGTTGGAAGAGAGGAAACTCATAGAGTATGTTATCTAGAGTGTCATAGATTTTGTGTCTAGCATCTGTCTCCCTATTGGACTTTTCCATCAGGTCTCTGAACCAGGCACCTTCTTTTCTTCTCTGCTCCTCCCTTTCAGTTTCCTTTTGTCAGGGACTGTATTTCTTTTTTGTGTTTCTATCCTTAATGGTTAGCTCAGAACCTATCTTAGTAGATGCTTAATAAATAATTTAGATGCTTAATAGTTGAGGAAAACAAAGAATAAATAGTAGTTGTTTCACAAATGTTTATCGACTAACTGACTTCATCAACTACATGGAGAGGAATGAATTAATCAAGGGTCTCCTAATAAACTCTCCTCTCTCCCAGGGCATCTGTTTCTATTGAAGGTATAACCAATTTTCCAGTCTCCCGGTATAACCAGTTTTGTAATCTTAAAGTTATCCCAATTTCTTAACCCCTCATATGTCTAAACAATTGGTAAGATTTGCTATGTCTACCTATACAGATGATTTGTCATATTTTGTTTGTTCCTTCTATTCACATAGCTGCCACCCTAGTTCAAATCCACCTCAACTATTGCAATGACTTAAAAAAAATTTAACATTTTATTTCCAAATTGTAACATATGGTGTACACTTAATGAACGTACATTGAAATAAATAAGATTGAATTGAATTAAATTGAATTGAATATCTACAGTAGGTGAGAATGCTACCAACTGTCCTGATTAGTACAATGACTTCTTAATTTGTCTGCTAGCCTCATGTTCCTTGTCACTTCAATCCATCATCCACAGAACTATGAAACTGATACTATGAAACTTTAATGCGAGTCAGGGCCAATCCTATTTGCCTACTCAATAAAATCATCACTGTCTATTGTCTCTAGTATCCAGTATGAGCTCACCTGTCAGCATATTAAAACTCTTCATAATCTGACCCCAATCTATCTTTCCAGTTTCAATATACATTATTTTTTTACTCTTTTGGCATCTTCTCTCTTTCTCATACATGAAGCTACATATCCTATTTTGTTGTTTTCAAGTCATTTTTTGGTCATGTCCAACTCTTCGTGACTCTATTTTGGGGTTTTCTTGGCAAAGATACTAAAGTGGTTTGCCATTTCCTTCTCTAGCTCACTTTTACAGATGACAAAACTGAGGCAAGCAAGGTTAAGCGCCTTGTCCAGGGTTACATGACTAGTAAGTGTCTGAGGTTAGATTTGAACTCAGATCCTCTTGACTCCAGGAAGAGCATTCTATCCGTTGTGCCATCTAGCTGCCCTGGGTAGGGGCGATTTTTTACTTTTTCTTTGAATTCTCAGTGCTTACTACAGTTTTTGGCAGGTAATGATAGCTTAATAAATGCTTCTTGATTGATTGATTGATTGAGTCCCCCCAATTTTTAGTGCCCTTACTTTCCAAATACCTCGTATTTATTTTATATTTTTCCTGTATATATAACATATACTTTATATATATATATATTATATATATACATATATATATATACACATATGCATACACACAGATACACACACACATAAATATACACATGTATTTGCTATCTTCCTTAAGAAAATGTAAGATCTTTGAGAGTAGGGGTTATTTCTTTTTTTGGACTTTGTATCTCTGGCCCTTAATTCAGTGCCTGGCACTGGTGCTGATTGACTAGTTCAGTTAGAAAATGAATATTTCATTGTCTGTCTAAGATGCACCAGTTTAGCAATTTATAATAATCCTTTTAGAAAAAATATGTTATGCATTAAGATATACTATCCCTTATATGTTAGTGCAGCAAGCTAGATGGCACAGTGGATAGAGCACCAGGTTTGGAGTTGGGAAGACTCATTTCCCAGTGTTCAAATCTGGCCTCTAACACTTAACTAGCTAGTAAGATCTTGGGCAAGTCACTTAACCCTGTTTGGTTCAGTTTCCTCATCTCTAAAATGAGCTGGAGAAGAAAATGGCAAACTGCTCCAATATCTTTGCCAAGAAAACCCCAAATGAGGTCATAAAGAGTTGGACATGCCTGAAAAACATGGACAACAAATTAAGAAGATCTGGGCTCAAGTCTTGCTTCTGACACCTATCCAATGGCTATATGATTTTGGCAGTCCACTTACCTTCTCAACGTCTTAGGAAACTCTAGGATTAAAAGTTTGCAGAGCATGGACAGATCTTCAATGATAAAGTTATTTTCCTCATTGGGAGTTCCCTATACCAGTGAAATCACAAGTCTAATAAAAACAAAATACACACACACACACACACACAACACTCAACTTTATATAACTAAATTGTTACTAAACCAAACAAAAATGGCCTACTTGTGTTTTCTTAGGAAATGAACTAGCATAACAGAATTTTTCTCTCACATAATGACACATCCAACATTTATTTGTCACATTCCCCTTCAATCATTTTAGCCAATCGAATAGATGTAAAATGATATTATTTGTTTTAATTTGCATTTCTTTAAGCAATAATGATTTAGAATATTTCTTTTTTTTTTTTTTTGGATTTACTAGTGAATTTTATCAACCAATTAAAGAACAATTGATTCCAATAATCTACAAAATATTTGGGAAAATTAGTGAAGAAGGAGTCCTACCAAATTCTTTCTATGACACAAATCTGGTACTGATACTTAAATCAGGAAGAGATAAAATACAGAAAGACAATTATACACCAATTTCCCTTATGAATATAGATGTAAAAATTTTAAATAAAATATTAGCAAAAAGACTACTGCAAATTATCACAAGAATAATACACCTATATGATCATATAGGTCCTGGGTTTGTTTTGGGAGGTAGATTCCCAAATATTTTATAATGTCCACAGTGACTTTAAAAGGGATTTCTCTTTCTATCTCTTGCTATTGAATTTCATTAGAGATATACAGGGAATTCTGAGGATTGTGTGGGTTTATTTTATATCCTGCAACTTTGCCAAATTTATTTATTGTCTCAAGTAGTTTTTCACTTGATTCTCTAGAATTCTCTATGTATATTATCATATCATCTCCAAAGAGTGATACCTTGGTCTCTTCTTTGCCTCATTTGATTCCTTTGATTTCTTTTTCTTCTCTAATTGCTACTACTAAAATTTCTATTACCAGATTGAATAAGAGGAGTGGTAGTGGACATCCTTGTTTCACTCCTGATCTTATTGGAAAGGCTTCTTGCTTATCCCCATTGCATATAATACTTTCTGATGGTTTTAAATAGATGCTTTCTATTGTTTTAAGGAAGGCTCCATTTATTCCTATACTTTCTAGTGTTTTTTCTCTCTCTTTTTTTAATTAAACAAATGCTTTATTAACTTCTGGTTTACATCATTCATTTCCACCAGATTATGAGTTACATTTTCCCCCCATTTTGTCCCTACCCACCACCCCAGAATAGCAGTCCCACTAGATATCCCCTCATCCAATCTGCTCTCTCCCATATCTTCTCCCATACCCCCTTCGACTTTGCCATTAGGGCAAGGTGAATCTCTGAGCCCCAATGCCTGGACATCTTATGAAACATTTAATTTTAAAACTTCGATTTTCAGATCCATTCCCTTCCTTGTCACCCACTCCCTCTGAGAAGATAAGCAATTCAGTATGTGTTGTATATGTATAGCTATGCAAAACATTACCATAGTAGATATATTGTAAAAGACTGCTTATATTTCCCTCCCACCCGTCTCACCTCCCACCTGGTCCATTCCCTACTTTGATCCTGTCCCTCTTTGATAGTGGGTACTTCCACCTTCCCTCCCCCCAGAATGCCCTCCCCTCCATCATCCCCCCTCTCATCCCCCTTTCCCCTACTCAGGAGAGTGAGTGAGGGTAAGATATTCCATTTAGTATGTATGTGATTCTCTCCTTGAGCCAACTTCAATGAGAATATGCTTTTGCCTTTTTGCCTTCCTGTTCTTCCCCTCCCCTGCAACTACTTCCCCTTGCCTCTTCTACATGAGATAGTTTGCCCTACCCTGTCTCTCTCCATCTCCTCTTGCCACTTTCCTCTCTCATCTCTTGACTTCACCCCTTAAGAATCATCCCTTCCTTGGGGCAGCTAGGTGGCGCAGCGAGCAGAGAGCCAGCCCTGGAGCCAGAAGGACCCAAGCTCGGATCTGGCCCCAGACACCCAACACACAAACAAAAACCCAGCCATGTGAACCTGGGCAAGTCACCCAACCCCAATTGCCCTCCAAAAAAAAAAAATAATCATCCCTTCCCATCAAATTCAACCTGTGCCCTCTATCCATGTATACCTGTGAACATATGCCATGTACCCTACTTCAATTATTTTCATAATGAGAAAGGTTTCATCAAACACAGTTATTGTTTTTCCATGTAGGACTATAAATAGTCCAACTTTGATAAGTTCCTTTTGATTTCTTTTCCTTGATTACCTTCTCAAGCATCTCTTGCTTCTTATGTCTGAATGTCAAATTTTCTATTCAACTCTGGTTTTTTCATCAAGAATGCTTGAAAGTCCTTTATTCCACTGAATGACCATATTTTCCCCTGAAACACGATACTCAGTTTTGCTGGGTAGGTGACCCTTGGGTTCATTTCCAGCTCTTTTGTCCTCTGGAATATCATATTCCATGCCCTTCTATCCCTCAATGTAGAAGCTGCCAGGTCCTGTGCTATTCTGATTGTGTTTCCACAATATTGAAATTGTTTCTTCCTGGCTGCTTGTAGTATTTTCTCCTTGATCTGGGGATTCTGGAACCTGGCTATAATATTCCTGGGAGTTTTCTTTTTGGGATCTTTTTCAGGAGGTGATCTGTGGATTCTTTCAACCTCTATTTTGCCCTCTGGATCTAAAACATCAGGGCAGTTTTCCTTGAGAATTTCTTGAAGGGTGATTTCTAGGTTCTTTCTTTGATCATGGCTTTCAGGTAGTCCAATAATTTTTAAATTATCTCTCCTGGATCTATTTTCCAGGTCAGTGGTTTTTCCCATGACATATTTCACATTGCCTTCTAATCTTTCATTTGTTTGGATCTGCTTAACAGCATCTTGATTTCTCATAAAGTCACTAGCTTCCATTTGCTCCAGTCTAACTCTGAAGGAATGAATCTCCTCAGTGAACTTTTGAGATTCTTTTTCCATCTGGCAAATTCGACTTTTTAAGGCATTCTTCTCCTCATTGCCTTTCTGAGTCTCTTTTGCCATTTGAGTTAGTCTATTTTTTAAGGTGTTATTTTCCTCAGTCAGGCTGTTGACTGTCATTTCATACTTTTCTTGCATCTTTTTCATTTCTCTTCCCAAATTTTCCCCCACTTCTCTTATCTGCTTCTTAAGGTCCTCTATGGCCTGTAGCCAGTTTGTATTTTCATTTGGGGCTTTTGGTGCAGGAGTTCTGACCTCACAGTCCTCCTCCATGCTTTGATCCTCTTTGCCCCTAAAATAGGAGTCCAATGTTGAACTTTTCTGTTTATTTTGTTTCATTTGCCTAGGCATATTGCCACTTAATTACTTGATTTTTGGGCTTGCTGCCACAGTAGGACTCTGCCACCAGACAGGGGAGCTTCCGCCCAAACGTGGGGTCTTCACAACTTCCGCCAGTTGGGTGGCCTCTGTAAAGCCTCCACCCACTCTGTCAAGTTGGATACCCACCCCAAACTTCCCCCCAGACCACAATCCAGATCCAGGTAGTTTAAAGCAAAAGCGATTAACCCCCAGACTGATTGCTGGATCTTCCTACAGTTCGCAGACCAGGAGCTAGAGCCACTACTGACGCTGCAAAATGGCTTCTGTGCAGCTATTTCTTCAGCAGCTTTTTGCCCCCAGGGGAGGAAGCCACGTGTTCCCCAAATACTGGTCCCAAAGTCCATAGGGCACTAACCTCTCACTTTGTCCTAGACATATCTGTGCTGATAATTCTGGAATTGCCACAATTGCTGGTGTTCTGGGGTTCCACCCTAGAATATTTCTTTATATTACTATATTGTTTTGATTTCTTCGTTGGGAAACTGCTTGTTCATATCCTTTGACCATTTATCAATTGGGGAATGACTTACATTCTTGTAGATTTGACCAAATTCATTATATATTTGAGATATGAGACCTTTATCTGAGAAATGGCCTATATGTACCCCACCCCAATTTTTTTTCTTTCCTTCTGATCTTGGCTACTTTTGTTTTATTTGTACAAAACCCTTTAAATTTAATGTAATGGAAATGAACCATTTTACACCTAACCTTGCTTTCTACCTTTTATTTATTCATGAATTGTTTGCCTATCAGCACTATTATTGTTCATCATCAAGGCTCTTAGAGGTATTGTTAAAGGCTATCACCAGACAGGCAATTATTTCTATCAAGAACCTTGTCACTTTCTGACACTTATCATCTACCTCTTTTGGTCTTAGGTTATAGGGTTCTATTGTCCTAAGACATCCACCCCAAACCTTTTGCTTTGTCAGGCCAATCTGCTGTTAAACTCTTAGAATGTGAGAGCAGGAAGGAACCTTGGAGACCACCCAGTCTTGGGGTTCTTATCTTGGGGTCAGTAAACTTGTTTTATTTAATTTTTAAAATATTTTGATGATGACTTCAATGTAATAGGTTTTCATTGTAGTTCTATGCATTTTATTTCATATATTTTAAACCATTATTCTGAAGAGTCCATATTCTTCATCAGCCTGCTAAAAAGGTCCAGTCTATGATGTAAAAAAAGGTTAAGAACCTTTACCATACCATCTACTGATGTTTTTCCATATCAAATCTTACCTGATATGTAGCTCTCTACTTAGAGGACAACATGGCTACAACTTGTGACTCATGGGAAAAATAAAATGAAAAGCAGCAACTTTATGAGATATTATAGGTATTACTCAGAGGGATTATTCCAGCTGCCTCTCAAGGAAAAAGGCCTGGGATTTAAGGACAATATAGTTTTATGGGGTTGCATAGCCAACATATAAAGTTGCCACACTGACATAAAATTATCATTATGAATAAAAATACCTTATGGGGGAGTGATTTTGGACTAGATGACATCGATGTTCCCCTTCTAGTCCTAATGACCTATGATTGTGTTATTCTATAAATGCTAAGAGTTAGACTTAGTTGAGAATAAAAGCAAACCTGAAACTTGTTTGACTATAGGGTTTCTTTACTGTAGTTTGGTAAGGGGCCAGAAGTTGCTTCAGGTATGTATATGAATCCATAAGTTGGTGCACATGCCCCTTCAGAATGCCACTTCTTACTATTTAGCACCTCCTGATTTCCTCAAGGATGTTAAATAATGCCCTATTTGCCAGCCTTAAAGTACTATATAAGAATTAACTGTGGTTATTATTGGGCAGCTAGGTGGCACAGTGGATAGAGTACTAGGCCATGCGATCAGGGTGACCTGAGTTCAAATTAGGCCTCAGACATGTATGAGCTGTGTGACCCTTGGCAAGTCACTTAACCCTGTTTGCCTCAGTTCCTCCTCTGTTAAAATGAGCTGGAGAAGGAAATGGAAAACTGCTCCACTATCTTTGCCAAGAAAACTCCAAATGTGGTCATGTAGAGTTGGACGTTACTGAAAAATGACAAAAAACAAATGGTTATTATAATTGCCAGTGTTTTTGGAGCAGATGTGTGATTTCATTGGTAAAGGAAACTCTCAATGAGGAAGTCTTTTATATCAATGTAAGTTAGCACCTGCCCTATAATGTATATCCTGAGAGTTACCTGGAGCACTAAGAGGTTAAAGTGACTTGCCTGTGATCACACAGACTGAATGTGTTAGAAGTGGGATTTGAGCCCAGGTCTTCCTTCTGCTAGGCTCAGACAGCTAACTTCTCTATCACTCTGTTTCTTATATTGTTATCATTGAGAAGTCAGTGTTTTTTTTATTTTTGATTGAGACATCTTTGATTTCCAGGTTTGTTGTGACTTTAAGGAATTTGAGGTAAGGAAGAAAGAAGATGGATAAAGATAAGTAATTTGATCTTGGAAAGGTGGCAGATTTTAGACTGTCTACCAGAGGTTTACCTGTGAGGGAGAGGGGCAAGAAGAAAAGACGTTAGGAGATACAGTGTTTGGCACTGACATTTGTGTTTTCTGTCAGAAGTTTCTAATGACAAGATAAATTCCCATAAGAAAGAAAAACTTGGGAGAATGTATAGAAGTTTTATTGAAATGAAGAGGAATACAGTAAACTATAGTTGACTTAGAGTCAAAGACCCTGAGTTTAAATCTGGGCATTATTACTTATTAATTATTTTTATGACCTTGGACAAGTCCTATAACCTCTATGCACTTTAGCTTCCTCCTCTGTAAGATGTAAGTAATGTTTATACTATAGGCCTCACAGGATAGTTGTGGAAGATCAAATGACACAATGGAAAGGGAGGGAATAATCATTTATATAACACCTACTATGTACCAGGCACTGTGCTGCTAACATTTCACAAATATTAACTAGTTAAATCCTTACAACAACCCTCCAAGATAAGTGCAATTATTATTCCAATTTTGCAGTTGAGTAAACTGAGGAAGACAAAGGTTAAATGACTTGCTAGGGTAACATAGCCAGTAAGTGTCTGAGGACAGATTTGAATGTAGGTCTTCTTGACTATAGGCTTAGTATTTCATCCACTGTTCTACCAACTGCCTCTATGTGCTTTATGATTATAAAGCATTCTAGAAAATAAGCTATTATCCATAATTACACTAATTTACTGCTGGTTAGATTCAACAAATATTCATTTTCCTACTCAAGGATAGGATACTCTTCCTTTTAGGACTTTAAAACACACTTCCATCCCCAGAGTTTTTCTGTCTGACACTGAAGAATGTCTTTTCCTGGTCCCTCCTACCAATCCAAAATCATCAGCCTCGCTCACTCTAGGATCATTGAAGTCCAGTGGCAAGACAAAAGTCAGGATGACTGGTGATAGCCCAGTATGTGGTGGATGACTTTAGTGTCTTTGATGTCTAACTAAGCTCTAAGCATTCCACAAAACTGGGGCGGCTAGGTGGTGCAATGAATAGAGCACCTGCCCTGGAGTCAGGAGGACCTGAGTTCAAATCCGGCCTCAGACACTTGACACAATTATTAGCCATGTGACTTTGGGCAAGTCAACCCCAACTGCCCTCCAAAAAGAAAAAAAAAAAGCATTCCACAAAACCAGCTTCAGCTGCCTTCATGGCCATTGGAGCAAATTATTCTTATCCTCCCATTCTTCCAGGGGAAGTTTTTTTTTTTTTTTTGAGCAATTGGCATTAAGTAACTTGCTCAAGGTTACACGGCTAGTCATTATTTGTGTGTGGGTGCTCATTTTCTGAGGCCAGATTCGATCTCCGGTCATCCCAACTCCGAGGCCGGCGCTCTTACTCACTGCGCCACATAGCCGCCCCCCAGGGGAAGTTTTTAAATGTTTGGAGGTAGACATCCCCATAATTCACTAACAAGAAGCCTGTTGGTTTTAGCCCATCTGCTGAGATGATTTCACCAGGGTGTGGCCACTGGGTATGCTGCAGGTTCTTGGAGCAGCAAATGAGAGTTCAGTGAAAGGTGGATATCAAAGGTAGATGAGCAGCCTTGAAAAGGTCTAAGCAAGCCCTCACACCAAAGATGCTAGTCCTCCCTGAACATCCCAACCTCAAACAGTAGGAACACAAATGAGATATCAGAAAGAGAGTTTGGTATTTTGGACTGCATTAAGAGAAGTAAAGCATTAGGAGATGATAATCCTGCTATAGGATACCCTTGCTAAACCATGTCTGCATTATGAGGTTTGGTTCTAGATGCCACATTTTAGGAGAGACCATGATAAACTGGAGAATGTTTGGAGAAGGGCAGCTAGGGATGGTCCATGTTATGTGAATATCAGTTAAATAAAAAAGGGATATTTAGCCTAGAGAAGGGAAGACTTACTGAGGAAGAACTATCAAATGGAAGAGAGCTTAGAGTTTTGTTTGGTTGTGGACAGAAGCAGGAGTGATAGGTGTAAGCTGAAAAAAGAGAAAAAAGTTATAAAGAACTTCATGCCAATTAGGGCTTCCCCAAAGTAGAATCTTTCCTTTTACTTGAGGCATCCAAGTAAAACCTGGATGATCACTTTTGGGATATGCTGTGAAGGGAATTGTTTCTTCCTTTAATTTTTAGCAACGTGTTGGACAAGATGGACACTGAGGTCTCTTCTGACTCTGTGAGATACTTAAATAAAGAACAACATCCTTTTATGGCAGCAAGCTTGTCATACCCATTCTTCACTAAGCTGAAAGCAGTGCCCTGACATCTCTTAGAATGCCCTCCTGAAGCTCAAAGCTGTGGCTTAATGTACCTTTTATTTCAAGGTGGGTCTGTTGCAACAAAGACTAATGGAAAATATAATAGATTCTTAGTGAGGTAGGCCATAATACTTCACAGTCCACAGGCTTACTATCTGATTGAGAATCATTATGTAATCAGAAAGGTATCTATCATCCATTTGGAAGATTAGTATTTATTATTTAATCTGCTGGATTGCTGGTTTTGGGTGTCCCAATCTTCTACTTCCAGGTACTCACCAGGGATACAATTAAACCTAGCTTGTCATTTACATGTACCTTTGGCAGCCCATATAATGTTTTGCTTTGGGAGGCATTCAACTGGGAGTCATTGTATAAAAGGATTGTGATAAGAAAAAAGTGGGATTTGAAACCATAATTTGTAGAAAGGGGTATTTTGGGGGGGGGAGGGGTTGAGTACATTTAGTCATTATTGTATATTGACAAGTAAGAGCCAGTGCACCACCTGGATCCACAGTTTAAGAAGTGCTGAAGGGGTCTCAAGTGAAAAAGTTTAAGAAGCCTGGAAGGAAGGAAAGTGGAGATCATGAAACACAATGATCATCTGAAGGATGTTTAACTTGAAGAAGAAAAGAATTAAGGGGAGATGTTATAGGCATCTTCAAATATTTAAAATGTTGTCCTGTGAAACATGGTTTAGATTTGTTTTTGCTTGATCCTGAAGGGAAAAATATGAGCAATGGGTGGAGATTGCAGTGTCAGATTTTGAAGGAAATATCAAAAAAGTAGATTAGGCTACTTCAGGGAGGTCATGGGTTCTTCACCAGTGGAAATCTTTGTGTGGAAAATGGATGACTTATATGAACTGATGCAGAGTGAAGTAAGCAGAACCAGGATAACAATTTATACAATAACAATAACACCATAAAGACAAACTACTTTGAAAGCTTTAAGAACTATGACCATTCTTGATTCCAGAGGACTTATACTGAAATAAGCTATCCATCACAGAGAACTGAAGGAATTAGGGTGCAGAATGAGAAATAGATATTTTGTATAGAGCCACAAAGGGAATTTGTTTTGCATATATATGTATAAATATATGATATGTAATATATGTATAAAAGTAAGATTCTGAAGATCACCTGGCAAGATAAGGGACTAGACACTGAGGTCCTTACTCAAACTAAACTGCAAAGCATTCAAACTCTACTTCAGAGAGCACAACTCTGATGTGCTGGCCACGTTGTTTGAATGCAAAACTTATGCTTGCCAAAAAGACTGTTTTGTGGAGAGCTCACACAGGGCAAGCAGTCACATAGTAGTCAAAAGAAGTGATACAAGGATAGTTTCAAGGTTTCTCTCAATAACTTTGGAATTGATAGTGTGACATGGGAGACACTGGCACAGGACTGCTCAGCATAGCGTGCCCACATCAGAGAAGGTGCTGTGCTTTATGAGCAAAGCAGAACTGAAGCAGCTCAAAGGAAATGCAGGACACACAAATTTGGAGATTCCACCCAAAATGTTCACAACAACTCTTTGTGCCCAACCTGTGGTAGAGCATTCTGAACTCCTATTGGTCTGATCAGCCACAGTCAGACACATTGAAACTTAACTCTAGTATAGTGATGTCGTTTTAGTCCTCTTCAAGAAAGGACAAAAATCAATGTGTATATGTATATATTGGTTAGAAGACATTTGTTTTTCATTTCATTTCATTTTATTTTTCCCAATGGGGTAGGGGACTGAAGGGAGAAAAATAGATTTTTGTTAATTAAAATTATTATAATTGGGGCATGCTACACATGTGAAATGTTGCATGCCTTTTCAGATGAAGTTGCATTATATTTGCGCAGCTAGGTGGTATAGAGGATAGAGTGCTGGGCCTGGAGTCAGGAAGACCTGAGTTCAAATCCACCCTCGGACACTAGCTATGTGACCCTGGCAAATCAATTAACCCTGTTTGCCTTAGTTTCCTCTGTAAAATGAGTTGAAGAAAGAAATAGCAAATCATTCCAGTATCTTTGCCAAAAAAACCCCCAAAACAGCTCACAAAGACTCAGATATGACTAAAAATGACTAAATAATAAACAATTACTTGACTACATTAAAAGAGATCTCTCAGGGGGCACAGTCAAGATGGCAGAGTAGAAACAGCACTTCCACAGAGCTCCAGCCCACACCACTTCAAAATTATGTAAAAGGGGCACTCTGAATGACCTCTGGAGCTCTAGAACCCACAAAATGACACAGAGAAGCTAACCTCCCACTGAAGACAGTCCTGCAGCCCCACAGGGAGTGGCCAGCTCAGCTCTCTGGGATCCCAGCCCAGGCCCCCGGTGAGTTAGAGGTTTTAGCTCCAGGATAGCCAGACCAGCAGCCAGCTGGAGGGACCCCAGAACACCAGCAGCTATGGAGTTTGCAGAATTATCAACACATAGATGCCTAGGACAAAGTGAGAGGTCAGTCCCTATGGACTTTGGGACTGGTTGGGAGAATGAGTCAGCTTCTTCCCCTGGGGGTGAAAAGCCACTGAGGAGCCGCCGCAGCTTGTGCCAAGTTGCCGTTGCAGCTTCAGCTCTTGGCCTGAGAACTGTAGGGGGATCCGGCAATCAGTCTGGGGGGTAAGTGCTCTTGCTTTATCCTTCTTGGATCTAGATTATGGTATGCTGTGGAGGTCTTGGTGTGTGTGACCAGCTTGCCAGAGTGTGTGGAGGCTTCACAGAGGCCACCCAACTAATACCTCCGGAAATTGTGAAGACCCCAACATTTGGGATGGAAGCTCCCCTGTCTGGTGGCAGAGTACTACTGTGGCAACAAGCCCAGAAGTCAAATAATTGAGTGGCAACATGCCTAGGCAAAGAAAACAAAATAAACAGAAAAATGAAACATTAGACTCTTATTTTGGGGGCAAAGAGGATCAAATCATGGAACAGGAGGAGGACTGTGAGGTGAGAAATCCTGCACCAAAAGCCCCAAATGAAAATACAAGCTGGTTACAGGCCATAGAAGACCTTAAGAAGCAGATAAGAGAAGTGGGGAAAAATTGGGAAGAGAAATGAGAAAGATGCAAGAAAACTATGAAATGAGAGTCAACAGCCTGACTGAGGAAAATAACACCTTAAAAAACAGACTAACTCAAATGGCAAAAGAGGTTCAAAAAGGCAATGAGGAGAAGAATGCCTTAAAAAGCCAAATTTGCCAGATGGAAAAAGAATCTCAAAAGCTCACTGAGGAGAATCATTCCTTCAAAATTAGACTGGAGCAAATGGAGGCTAGTGACCTTATGAAAAATCAAGATGCTATTAAGCAGATCCAAACAAATGAAAGAATAGAAGGCAATGTGAAATATCTCATGGGAAAAACAACCGACCTGGAAAATAGATCCAGGAGAGACAATCTAAACATTATTGAACTACCTGAAAACCATGATCAAAGAAAGAATTTAGAAACCATCCTTCAAGAAATTCTCAAGGTGGGGTGGCTAGGTGGCTCAGTGAGTAAGAGCGTCGGCCTCGGAGTTGAGATGACCCGGGATTGAAACCGGCCTCAGAAAATGAGCACCCACACATAAATAAAGACTAGCTGTGTAACTTTGAGCAAGTTACTTAACCCCAATTGCTTAAAAAAAAAAAAAAAAGAAATTCTCAAGGAAAATTGCCTGGATGTTTTAGAACCAGAGGGCAAGATAGAGGTTGAAAGAATCCACAGATCACCTCCTGAAAAAGATCCCCAAATGAAAACTCCTAGGAATATTGTAGCCAGGTTCCAGAATTCCCAGATCAAGGAGAAAATACTACAAGCAGCCAGGAAGAAACAATTTCACTATTGTGGAAACACAATCAGAATAGCGCAGGACCTAGCAGCTTCTAGACTGAGGGCTTGAACGGCATGGAATATGTTATTCTGCAGGTCAAAGGACCTGGAATTAAAACCAAGAATCACTTACCGAGCAAAACTGAGTATCATGTTTCAGGGGAAAATTTGGTCATTCAGAGGAATAGAGGACTTTCAAGCATTCTTGAGGAAAAAACCATAATTGAATAGAAAATTTGACATTCAGATACAAGAAGCAAGAGGTGCTTGAGAAGATAAACAGGGAAAAGAAATCACTATGAACTTATCAAAGTTGAACTATTTACATTTCTACATGGAAAACCAATAACTGTAATTGATGAAACTTTTCTCAGTATGAAAATAGTTGAAGAAGGGTATATGGGCATATGAATACATATGTGAATGTGTGTATATGTTTTCAGGTATACATAGATAGAGGGCACAGGTCAAATTTAATAGGGAGGGATGATACTTAAAAGGTGAGGTTAAGAGGTGAGAGAGTAATGTGGTGAGGGGGAAATGGGGAGAGACAATGGGGTGAACTGTCTCGTGTAGAAGCGGGGGAAGGTGGTTTCAGGGGACGGGAGGAACAGGAAGGCAAAAAGGCAAAACCTTATTCTCATTGAATTTAGACCAGGGAGAGAATGACATGCATACTAAATAGGGTGTCCCGCCCTAGAGGAGTGTGGGGGGGAGGGGGATGGGGTATGGTGGTGGTGGGCTGGGGGGGAGGGAAGTTGGAAGCACCCACTTTTGAAAAAGGGCAGGATCAAGGTGGGGAGTAGACCAGGTGGAAGGTGGGATGGGACGGAGGGAAACATAGTCAGTCTTTTACAATATATTTAATATAGTAATGTTTTGCATAGCTACAGCATATACTGAGTTGCTTATCTTCCTTTTAAAATCAAATTTTAAAAAATATGTAAATACTATGATTAATACTATTTTGTATATAATTGGGAGATAAGATGTGCAGGCAATGGGGCATGGGGATTCACCTCGCCCTACTGGAAAAGTTGAAAGGGGGTATGGGAGAAGAGATGGGACAGAGCAGATTGGTTGAGGGGATATCCTGTATGACTGTTATTCTGGGGTGGTGGGTAGGGTAAAAATGGAGAAAAAATTGTAACTCAAAATCTGATGGAAATGAATGATGTAACCCAGAAGTTAATAAAGCTTTTGGAAAAAAAAAAGATCTCTCATGAAGTTGGAGTAATCTGTAAATATATGCAATGTAAAAACAAAACATATGGCTGAAATTGAATGTGTTCCCCCTTGTCCCTTCCCTAAAGTAACTGGATAATCAACTCAGGGATCTTGTGGAAGGGAATTTTGTTCAGATACTCATTGGACTAGATGAACTTTGGGAGCCCCTTACCACTATGACATTCAGTGTCTCCAAAGACAGCATATTTTCTGTAATATGACACTGTCTTAGGACATTCCTACAGGTATTCAAGTGCAGGTTGGATGAGGGTTGGTATAGATAGTATTTGTGTTTCAGTGAGTGGATAGACCTGATGACCTCTGGGGTCCCTATCAAATCTGAATCTATGATTCTGTGAAAGAGTAATGCTATTTTTGATAATATAATATAAAAAAATACCTACTTACAAATAAATATATACCTCATTACCTCAAGCAGCTATAACAAATCTAATCACTCTTCTAATATTATAGCCTTTTGGATAGTTGAAGATAGATATCATGTCTCCTTGAGTCTTTTTCTCCATCTCTAGTTCCTTAAGTTGACCCTTATATGGCATAATTTTGAGGCCATTCACCACTCTGATCACACTCCACATGGTAACTAATTCAGAGTTCAACAGGATTATATCACCTTCTTCATTCATCAGTTTATGCCAGAAACAAAAGTATAGGCATCACTGCTAGAACTGGAGAACCTCTCTCCCATCTAATGTTCCCTTCCATATACTCTGTATATATCTTGCCTGTTTTTGTACATATTATTCCCCCTGTTAGAATATAAGCTCCTGGATTTGTTTTCTAAATGCTTAGCTGAGGTCTTGGCCTCTGGAATATCATATTCCAAGCCCTTCAATCCTTTTGTGTAGAAGCTGCTATATCTTGTGTTAACCTGATTGTGTTTCTACAATACTCAAATTGTTTCTTCCTGACAGCTTGTAATATTTTCTTCTTGGCCTAGGAACTCTGGAATTTGGCTATGACATTCCTAAGAGTTTTCTTTTGGGGATCTTTTTCAAGAGGCTATTGGTGAATTCTTTCAATTTCTATTTGAACCTCTGGTTCTAGAATATCAGGGCAATTTTCCTTGAGAATTTCTTGAAGGATGATTCCTAGTCTTTTTCTTTTTTGATCATGGCTTTCAGGTAGTTCAATAATTTTTAAATTATCTCTCCTGGATCTATTTTCCAGGTCAGTTAAGAACCCCAAGTTAAGAACCTCTGCTTTAATCCAACTCCATTAATTTATAGTTGAGTAAACTGAGTTCTAAAGAAGTAAAGTGACTTGCCTAAGGCCAAATCCCAAGACCCAAGATTTGTCACTTAGTCCTTTACTCCAAAACCAACCCTTTTTCTATTAAACTGTGCTGCCTTTCACATAAAGCATTAAGCAAATTATGTATACATATATACATGTGTATATGTGTGTATATGTATACACACACACACACACACACACACATATATATATATATATGTACTCAAGAGCTGATTTTTAAAATTCCTTTTTTGGAATAAGCAGCAAATTGCTAACTCTCCCATATTCACCTTCAAATGACCAAGCAACCAACCATAAAGTAATGCCCCAGAACAAATCCTGGAACAGTGGACCCAGTAGAAAGATGGGGTGTGGTCTTTTAGCCCAGGAGATTTGGAAGATCAGCAAGAAAGGTCCATTTCACTCAGGTAAAAGGGGAGCACATTCTAGGACAGAAAGTGTCCCAGCAAGCCAACCGCACCTCAGCAAACCAGTGGGAGATCCTAAGCTCCAATGTGGTGGAACAGGCATATATCAACACCTGGACTGTCATGTGCCTTAGAATAGCCAGGGGTACCAGCAGACTCCAGCTCTAAGAACCAAAATGTGCTTAGCTACACTTAAGGTGAGCAGGCACTCTGCTATGGCTGGTTCTCCAAGTGATTCAGCATTGTCTCAGGCAGGCATCTTATAGAAACTGGTGCTCCATGTGCTTTGGTGTAGCTCCAGGCAGGTAGATGTCCTTCAGGGGCCAGAACTCCAGGAAAATGCAAACGAACCCTCACCAAACCTCATCACATGCTAGACACTCCCACTAGGACCCCAGATGTGCACCAGGTAAGCTACCAGACCCCTAGTGTCTCCAGCAGCACCAGTCAACATCCACCCCACCCACACAGCACAGAGTCAGAAATGAAGGTCCCCCATGCACCTCAGTACAACATCAGCACAATACCAGGTAAACACCCAGGCCCCACAGCCACTGGTACAATAAGCTGGAGAAAGTGCCCCTTCCACCCTGGGAACAGAGTTCAAATTTAAAAGAATGGAAAAAGGCCAAAAAAGGGGGTTCAGTGGAGGGGAGAGGGAAAGGATGAGCAGAAAACAACAAAAAAGAATCTGATTATAGATAGTTATTATGGTGACAGGGAAGAGCAAGACACACTCAGAAGAGGACAACAATATCAAAACACCTATGGGCAAAACCCCAAAGAAAAATAGGAAGTCATCTCAAGCCCAGAAAGAACTAACGGAAGAGCTCAAAAAGGAGCTTAAAATCAGATGAGAGAGGTAGAAGAAAAATGGGGGGGGGCAGCTAGGTGGCGCAGTGAGTAGAGCATCAGCCCTGGAGTCAGAAGGACCTGAGTTCGGACAGACACTTAATGCACACACAAACAAAAACCTAGCCATGTGACCTTGGGCAAGTTACTTAACCCCAATTGCCCACCAGAAGGCAAAAAAAAAAGTTAGACTTTGGCAAGTGGAAGCTAATGACTCTATGTGATACCCTGAATGAATCAAAGAAATTCGAAAGAATGAAAAAATGGAAGAAAATGTGAAATGCCTCGTGTGAAAAACAACGTACTGGAAAATAGATCCAGGAGAGACAATATCAGAATCATTTGACTACCTGAAAGCCATGATTAAAAGGAAGACCTGGAAAGCCTCTTTCAAGAAATTATTGAGGAACCCTGCCATGATATCCTAGAACCAGAGGGCAGAATAGGTGTTGAAGGAATCTACTGATTGCTTAAGGAAAGGGATCCCAATATAAAAACACTAAGGAACATTATAACCAAATTTCAGAACTATCAGGTCAAGGAAAAAATACTGTAAGTGGACAAGAGGAAAATTCAAGTATTGAGGAATCACAATCAGGATCACATAGGACTTGGCATCTGTAACATTAAAGGATTGGAGGTCATGGAACATGGTATTCCAGAGGGTAAAGGAGCTAGGACTGCAACCATGAATCGCATACCCAACAAAATTAAACATAATACATCAAGGGAAAAATGGTCATTCAACAAAATAGAAAAATTTCAAACCTTCATAATGAAAAGACCAAAACTAAACCAAAAATTTGACCTCCAATATCAAGACTCAAGAGAGGCATATACTATTAAAAAAGGAAAAGAAAACTGAAGGGATTCAATAGGGCTAAACTGTTTACATCCTTACATGGGAAGATGATACTTGTAACTCTTAAAAATTGTATCACTAACAGTACAGATAGAAGGAATAAACATATACAGAGGGTATGGGTGTAACATATATTTGAAGGAATTATATTAACAAATAAGGGATGAGAAAGAGGAGTAAAATGGGTACAGAAGGATGGGAGAGGTAGAATGGGGGTAAACTATCTCACATGAAGAGACAAGAGAGATTTATTACAAGGAGGGGAAGATGGACAGGGAGGCAATGGGCATTGCTTGAATCTTACTTTCATCAGTATTGGCTCAAAGAAAGAATAATATACATAAATGGATAAATATAGAAATCTATCTTACCTGACAGGGAAGTAGGAAGGGAGGAGATTAAGTGAAGGGAATGGGGACTGGCAGAAGTGAGGGGAGATCAGGGGAGGTGGTAGATAGAAGCAAAACAGTGGAGAGATGGGAAAGGGTGAAAGGAGAGATAGGACAAACAGGAAGAAGAATAGGATGGAAGGAAACACACAGGTTGTAATCATAACGATGGATGTGAATTGGATGAATTCTCCCATAAAATGGAAGTGGATAGAAGAGTGGATCAAAAACCAGTATTCTACATGTTTCTTACAAGAAACACACTTGAAGCAGAGAGACACACAGAGTACTTGTACAAACTGATGCAAAATGAAATGTGCAGAACCAGAAAAATGCTATACACAGTATCAACATCATATGATCATCAACTATGAATTACTCAACTTTTCTCAGCAATACACAAAGCTATCTGCATCCAGATAAAGAACTGATGGAGTCTGAATTCAGATTGAAGCATATTTTTTCACTTACCTTATTCTTTGTTATGCTCTAAAAAAAAGCTTTTGATCTTTTTTTTCTTTCACAACCATGATGAATAATGGAAATATATTTTACATGATAGCATATTACAACCTATAATATATACACATACATACATACATATATATCTTGATTTGTAATTTTGGGAAAAATAAAATACTACTTAAAACAAAAGCAATTCCTTTTTCCTGAATTGTCCTCCCACTAGAGAGTCTGGCAAAGATATGCCCTTCATGTTTTGAGGAATTGAAGTCAGAGAATAGTGATGCATTTTCTTGGTTTCAATGGTTCTGGAGCATGTATTTTATAGGGTGGTAGGATGGCTCAGATCCCTGGTTCAGGTTACTTCTTCCTCTGAGAAAGCACAACTTTAAAATGAGACCTAAAAGAAATGGGGATATCCACTTAGCCTCATAATTCCCCTTAGGCTCACAACCTTTGAGTCATTCTGTATTCTTCACTGTCTCTCACTCTTCCCACATACAAGCAGTTGCCAAGGCCTGTTGATTTCACCTCTGCAATATCTCTCCAAAATGCCCTCTTTTCTCTTCTGACACTGCCACCACTCTGGTGCAAGCTCTCATCACCTTGAACCTTGATTATTGTAATACTTGCTGGCTTGCCTCCAGTCTCTCCCTACTCCAATCCATTCTCCATTCAGCCACCAAAGTTATTTTCCTAAATCGAAAGTCTGATCATGTAGCACCCTCCCCTGCAATACACTCCGCTCCCATTGTATTACCTCTAAGATCCAATACAAAATGTTTTGTTTGGCATCGAAGCCTTTTTGCTACCTAGTCCTCTCCTACCTTTTCAGTATTCTTATACCTTACTCCCCTATACATGCTCTTTGATCTGGTGACATATACCATCTTGTTCTGTCTCTCTGCTCTGGCCATTATCTTTGGCTTTCTCCCATGCCTGGAATGCTCTCTCTCCTCTTTTCTGACTACTGACTTCTTTGCTTCCATTAAGTCCCAATTAATATACCACCTTCTACAGACAACTTTCTCCAACCCATCTTAGTTCCACTGCCTTCCCTCTCTTAATTAATTCCTGTTTATCTTGTCTATAGCTTGCTTTGTATATACTTGTTTTGATGTTGTCTCTTCAGTTACATTGTAAGTTTCTCAAGGGCAGGACTGTCTTTTTGCCTCTTTTTTTTGTCTTCAGCACTTAGCAGAGCTCCTGGCACATATTTAATAAATATTTATTGATTAGCTGAAACATATATGTGTTTTCCAGAGATTAAAATCCTAATTTATAAACAACTAAAAATAAAATGTATGTTTTACATTCTTAAAATCTTCAATTCAGCCTTTTACAGGGGAACTAAGAAATACCCCATGAAGACAAAGAGGCCTTTTGGGCCTTCAGGGTGAAAGAATCTTAGAGAATCAATTTTTAAAAACTACTTGAAATAATTAATAACCAGCAAAGTTGGGGGATATAAAATAACCCTACATAAATTATCAGCTTTTCTTTATATTACCAACAAAAGTCCAGCAAGAAGAGAGAAAAAGAGGAATTCCATTTAAAATAACCATGGACAATATAAAATACATAGCAGTATATATTTCTGCACAAACCTATGAACTATATGAACACAATTGCAAAACACTTTTTACACAAATAAAGTCAGATTTAAACAACTGGAGAAATAGTAATTGCTTATGGGCAGGTTGAGCCAATATAATAAAAATTGACAATGTAAGCTAAGTTAATTTACTTATTAAGTGCCCTACCAATCAGACTACCAAAAATTATTTTATAGGTCTAGAAAAAATAATAACAATCATCTGGAAGAATAAAAGGTCAAGAATATCAAGGGAATTGATGAAAAAAATGAAGGAAGGAGGCCTAGCAGTACCAGCTTTCAAACTACAGAGCAGAAACCATCAAAACCAATCTGGCTAAGAAATAGAGCAGTGGATCAGTGAAATAGATTAGGTTCACAATACATACTAGTAAATGATCATCCTAATTAAGTGTTTGATAAACCCAAATATCCAAACTTTTGGAACAAATATCACCATTTGACAAAAATTACTAGGAAAATAGGAGAGCAGTTTGGCAGACACTAGGCATAGACTAATATCTCACATCGTATGATAAAATAAGACCAAAATGGGTACATAATTTAGACATAAAGGGCAAAATCATAAGCAAATTAAGTGGGCATGGAAAAAGTTGCCTGTAAGATCTGTAAGTAAAAGAAAAATTTATGCCTAAACAAGAAATAGGATCATGGAAAGTAAATTGGATAATTTTGATTATATGACATTAATAAGTTTTTGCACAAAGAAAACCAATATAGCCAAAATTAGAAGGAAAGGAGGAAACAGAAAAAATTTTTAATCGAGATTCTTTGATAAAGGTCGCATTTAAGAGCTGTTCTCTAATTGATGAATGGTCAAATAATATGAACAGGTAGTTTTCAGAAATCAAAGCTATCACTATTCACATTAAAAAATACTCCAAATGACTACTATTTATTTTTATTTTTTGGAGGGCAATTGGGGTTAAGTGACTCAACCAAAGTCACACATCTAGTAAGTGTTAAGTGTCTTAGGCCAGATTTGAACTCAGGTCCTCCTGACTACAGGGCCGGTACTCTATTCACTGCACCACCTAGCTGCCCCATGACCACTAGTTAGAGAAATGCAAATTAAAACAACTCTGTGGTACAACCTCATATCTATCAGATTAAATAACATCACAGAAAAAGAAAATGGCAAATTCTAGAAGGGACGTGGAAAAATTGGAACACTAATACACCATTGGTAGAGTTGTGAACTGATCCAATAATGCTGGAAAACAATTTGGAACTATACCCAAAGGGCTATAAAACTGTGTGTACAACTTTTACCCAGCAATATTACTACTATATCAATATCCCAAAGAGATCAAAGAAAAGGGGAAAAAAGGATCCACATGTACAAAAATATTTATAGGAGCTTTTTTTTTTGTGGTGGCAAAAAAATGGAAACTGAGAGGATACCTATCAATTGAGGCATGGCTGAATAAGTTATGGTATATGATTGTTATGGATTATTATTGTGCTATAAGAAATGACAAGTAGGATATTTCAGAAAAAAAATCTGGGAAGACTCAAATGACCTGATGCAAAGTGAAGTTAGTGTTGTCAGGAGAACATTGCACAAAATAACAGCAATATTGTAACAATGGTGAACTGTGAAAGACTTAGCTGTTTTGATCAGAACAATATCCAAGACAATTTCAAAGGACCCATGATGAAAAATTCTGTTCTGGAAAGCATATTTTATTACATTATTTGGAAAATGTATTAATTATTATACCATTTAAATCTGACTATAGATTGTATACACCCAGAATGTTATCCGGACCCCAGTGACTCTCTAGAAATGCTGGAGACAGTTACAAGTACTTTTGGGTTCCCCCAGATCCTGAATCCATTCAAAACATTCATGTGTGACTCACTTGTGATATCTTTGTCAGATTATTTGTGTGAGACTTATCTACTGAAACCTTTGACATGATCCTCCCAGAATCTGGAGGAGGGAGTCAATCCTTCTTTCTGGCTCTCTGCTTTACCAAATGACCTAATAAATTTCTTTTAAAAACTATTTCAGATTTTGGAGATTGTTCTCATGAACAACACTATCACCCCCTAGAGAGAGATCTGATGAACTCCGAGTGCAGATTGAAGCATACTTTTCCCAATTTTTTGCTTTTTATTTTATTTTTTTCAGCATGGCTAATATGAAATATATTTTGAATGATTTCACATGTATAATTGATATTATGTTGCTTGCCTTCTTAATAAGTGGAGAAGGTATGGGAGGAAGGAGGAGAATTTGGAGCTCAAAATGAAAAAAAAAGTTAAAAATATTTTAAAATATTTTTATTTATAAATAATAAATAAATAAAAATATTTTAAAATATTTATATTTAAAAAAACAACTCATAAAAACCCCAACAATGTCCAGAGGGTTTGCACAGATTTTCCCCATTCTGAAAAAAGCATAGAGGAATTTTCACAACTTTTTCTTCTTTCTTCTCCAAGCAATACAATCAGAAGACCAGATGCAGTGATTTATTAGATAATAGGTACAATGGGTCTTACCTGTTCTGCAGCTTTGTAGATTTCATGTCTTTTGCTGCAATCACATGTATAGGCATGCACTCTTGCAGAACTGTGTTCTTTGGCTAACCTGCATGTTTCAGCAAGGCCTTCTTGATTAATATCCCAGAGAACTACAATCGCTCCAAGATGGACAAATTTTAAGGCCATTAACCTTCCCAGGCCACTTCCAGCTCCTGTTATTAGCACAATTTCACCAACAACTCTCTTTTTAGGTTTTGGAATGACATGGAAGAGTACAGACTCTACAAAGTAATAGAAGAATTTCCCCAAAAATGTGGTTGTCTCTTTCAAAACTTCCATATCAGTTGTTTGAAG
This sequence comes from Gymnobelideus leadbeateri, assembly GCA_011680675.1. Lineage (NCBI taxonomy): Eukaryota > Metazoa > Chordata > Mammalia > Diprotodontia > Petauridae > Gymnobelideus > Gymnobelideus leadbeateri. Next base: position 277,010 of record WOXC01000263.1, read on the forward strand.
AAAGGTGTTGCCTAATAATTAGAAAGGCAAAAGTCAGCATGTAAGTTAGAGCAAAAGAAGTTACAAAATAGGTATAGGGAGATGAGTCAGGTTATTCTGATGAGTTAAACCTTTTATTTAGCTGAATCAAGAAAATAATTTCTTGATATTACTTCCTAATAACGGTATGATTTGCTGAATATTGATTTTGCTTATATTTTAAAATCACATAAATAGTAATAATTATACCTTAATTTACACAGGACTTTAGGATTTACAAAGTGCTTTCATCTCGTTTAATTCTCACAAGAACTCCATGAGTTAGGCTGGGCAAATATTATCAACCCATTTTATAAATGAAGTATTAGAGGCTCATGGAGATAGTCAGTCTAAAGTTATGTGATTACCAGTAAGTATCAGAACGGGGGTCTAGAATATGGGTCTTTTGCCTTTCAGTGTAGTACTTTTCCTATTATTTTAGTGCCTGTGATCATGATGATTTAAAGAAGGTATTCTTAACCTGGCATCTATAGGCCCTCTATGGATAGATTTCAGAGTTCCATGAGCTGGATGGGAAAACAATTACATCTTTAATTCAATATAATCGGATTCTTTCATAATCCTATGTGTTTTATTCAATATATTTAAAACATTACTCTAAGGAGGAATCTCTAAGCTTCACCAGACTAACTAAGGAGTCTATTAAGAATCCCTCTTCTAAGGCTTCTTGTCAATACATAATTTTCTGGATCTAGTAGTCTATTTTACACTCATATAACACATTACATTCCTTTAAAACACTTCCATGATTATCATCTCATTTGATCCTGACAAAAACCTTGCATTTTGAGCATGGCAGGTATTACTTTTATTGACATAGGATCATAGAGCTGGAGTTGGATATCCCTTAATAACAGTCATATTAGCTAGCACTTATACAGGATGTCCCAAAAATCTGAGTGTGGTTTTAAGCTAGTCATTGCTTTCAGCTATTAAAGCTTCAGCTGCACTAAGACTTTTGGGACACCCCAGATAGTGCTTTTAAGGTTTGCAAAAGAATCTCACCTATGTTATCTCATGAAGTCTTCACAACATCGTGAAACAAGTGGTATTATTTCCCTCTTTGTACAAATGAGGACACTGAGACTGAGAGTCACATAGCTAGTAAAATTCGGAGACCTTCCTGAGCTCAGCATTCTATTCATTGTGACTACTAGTTACCATAACCTGCCTTCGACTCTTCCCTCATGTAACTACAAACTTTCCAGCTGTATTTGTAGAAGCCAGTCACATCACTTCATGGAGAGATGATGTAATTTGTCCAAGGTAACATAAACAGTTGTCTCTTTTCTAGAATACAGGTCTTTTGGAATTGTAGTTCGATATACTTTCCATCATGCCACACTGTCTCCCTGGTAAATAGTGAGCCTAATTCTTAGAAGCATTGCAAAAAAAAGAGAAGAGAAGAAAAGAAATAGTAGGTTTGGGCTCCCCTCCTAGAAGTAGTCCCATACAAGCAGGCTGCATATTATGCAAAAGAAGACCCTTTGTTGACTCCCTGAAAAAAAAAGGACAATAGTCTTTTGAGGAACACCAAGAATGAAGTCGAAGGCAAATCGGATAGAGTTGGGGATTAGGAGCAAAGACTTGGAGCTGGAAGGGTCTTAGGCTATCTAGTCCATTTCCCTCATTAATAAAAGGATTTGTTCTGTAAAACTTGGAGTCAGTCAAAAGGTTGCATGAAGGACCTAGAAGGCCACATGTAACCTTGAGGTCACAGTTTCCCCACACCTGGAAGAAATTAAATGGGAATTTGGGGAGTTTTGTGGAAGCTTCAGACAACATGAGAAGACCAATAGAGGACACACAGCCTATACCAAGATATTTAAGCCAAATTTTTACAATAAGGTACTATAAAAACCTTATAAATTTAAAGAAAAAGGTCAGACTTCTTCTTTGGTACAAAAGGAGGGTCAAAAAAGTTTATGTTAATTTTCCAGATTGTGGAGGTGCTGTCCCCCTCATCCCAGTGATATAGAATGGATAACTAACTGTACCCTCCACCCTTGAGGCCTCTTCCTCTGATCGGGTGGCTCCTCTTAGAACCTTTCTTTAAGAAAGTCATATCTAATTCTTCTCTAGGATGCTCTCGGGACTTTCTCAACTATGCCCCTTTATTAGGTACCTTTAGTATCTCCTCTCATCCCCTTTTCAACTTCCTTTTATCTGTTGTCTTCTCCCATTAGAATGTAAGCTCTTGGAGAACTGGGGCTGCTTTTCTACTTGTATTTGTATTGTCACCATTTGGCACAGTGTCTAAAACATAGCATTCAATTAGTGTTTATTGACTGGTGACTAATTGAGTAATACTATTTGAAAGATGTGAAAAACACCCACCTGTCCTAAAGTTTCTCACACAGCAGCCTTTTGTGTTTCCTTCTGACCGGAATAGTCATTCCTTTTGATGAGACAACACATGCACATCTAACCTTTGTCCATGCTCTACATAGTTAGGAAACACTAAATGAGAAACACAGGGAAGTGTTTTTAAAAATCTTAACATGTGACATACCTGTCAGCTATGGCCTGTACTTACATGGTGTTTCCCTGACACCATGATAAGCACCCCTACTCCAAGCTACTGGAGGCACCAGTGACTCCAAAGGAAAAGTGGCTTAGTGACATGTAAAAATTAATGCAATTTCCAAAATTTTTAGACTTAAAACTAGGTAAAATCTAGGGTTCTAGGAGAATCTATCTACGTGTCCATATTAGTAATCTGGCTCAACAAAACTTCATTAATATGAATTTTAACAAAATTCAAAAAGAAGAATCACTACCTTACCTGTCCTTTCCTCTCCACCCTTCTGTGTCCCTTTTAAAATTATGGCTTGGAAAGGAGTTCTGAATCATAGAACTTCTACCTGGAAGGAGAAATCACAGGGTGATAGCTTTAGAGTTAGAAGGATGGGAATAGCTACTTATTAAGTACCTTCCATGTTCCTTGTGTTTGTGATAAGTACTTTATTATGTTGTCTCATTTCATCCTCACAACAACTCTGGGAGGTAGGTGCTATTATTATTATCCCCATTTAACTGTTGAAACTGAGGTGGACAAGAGTTAAAGTGACTTACCCAGGGTCACACAGCCAGTAAGTGTGTGAGACCAGACTTGAACTCAGGGTTCCTGACTTCAGGACCAGCACACTATTCTCTGCACCACCTAGCTTCCCCTACTCCAGCACCGCTCCTTCTTACAGACCAGGAAACTGAGGCTCAGAGAATCTAAGTGGCTAGTCCAAAGTCATACTGGCAATAGATAGCAGAGCTGGGATTTGAACTCAAGCACCATGGCTATAAGTGTGGCAAAAAGGGTTAGCATTTTTTCCATTGATTGGAGGAAAGTTTGCTCTCAGGTGTACAATTTGATCTATTTACAAAAAAAGAATAAGAATCTGAGATTCCTTGTAAATATACACTTCATTGATTGAAGTGAGATTGAATTATTTTTTGAGACACAAAGAGAGAACAGATTTTTGAAATCCCACTGACAAATCATTGCTAAATTGTTCCTTGAACTAATGAAATAAGCTACTTTAACTGCTGAAAGCATTAAAATTCAAAGCTTCTCTGGGAACCTCCTTTTGTAAAACAAAGTAATATATGTAAAAGTAAGCATGTAATAAATATATAATGTATATAAATAATGTTTTAATCCTAAGAGGAAAAATGCACACTGAGTTTGCCAATAAGAAGGGTTTTAGTTTTTTTTTTTTGGAATAGAATACTGCTTTATGCTTAACTGGATTAAGTCAGAACTGACATCTTGGACTTGGTCCAGGTCGACCCTTGGGTAGTAGCCACCAAAAAAACAGATAGAGAAGGTAAGTCAACAGGTCAGTCCAGGTAGGTACTGTGTTGTGTCCCAGGTTGAAAAATTGCTGTGAAGAATAACTAAGTATGGAGCCGTTAGGTGGTGCAGCGCACCGGCCTCGGAGTCAGGAGTACCTGACTTCAAATACGACCTCAGATGCTTAACACAAAAAACTGTGACCTTAGGCAAGTCACTTAACCCCAATTACCCTACCTTCCCCCTCCAAAAAATAAGAAAGAAAAGAAAATGAATGACTAAATATTTTCCTTGCATTTTGCATTTGGGCGAAAGGTATTTCTCATATACTGGAAATAAATATTCAGTAATCAGAACTTTCTGGGACAAACAGCAGGGTGGAAGGAAGAGCATAGATCTGAGGAGTTAATACTATTCCAGCCACTCATAGGTCTAGACCTTTAATATACATAAATATTACTTATAACAAGCAGCCTCCTGCCCTCTATTTAGCACGAGCCTTCTTTCCCTGCTATTATCATTACCTCCTTTGGTTAAAAACAAGCAAACAAAATAATGGTGATAGAAAATACGAAGTTTTGGGGATCATGGTACAGCCAGGATCTTTTTTCAATACACCCAAGCGTTCTGTTACCCTGTTTTGGAAGTTATTGTAAATCACATTTGAATCCCCAGTGACACATTCCAGTGAAGGCAGCTCCTGGTGGTACAAACCCAGTGTATTCCCTCCCATGATCAAAGAACCCATCTTACCAATAACTCTCTTGGTGTGGTGAAGCAGTCACTCCGTCAAGATGGTCCCTTGTTATCTGGTGCCTCCTTTAAGAGTTTTGGGAAACTGTTGGGAAAGCAAACTCACTGGGCAGCAGTGAGGATTTAGTGTAATGTGCCTGGAGCACAGCTTATTTAGCAGCATATTTCTCCTCCCACTTCTTCTACCAGGTGGCTACCAGATAAAGGAATGCATGGGTGTGACACCATGTAACCAGGTATTCATTAACCTATGAGTACATTCCTATAGTGTCAATTAAGGGGATTCTTATTTGTGCTCTCTCCATCTCCTGAAGGGATCTAGAGAAAAAAAGTATTAATTAAAAGTACATTCTTAAATTTAAGGAACATTCTTAAAGTCTCATAGGTAGATAAAACATTTATTAAGCATTTATTATGTGCCAAGTACTGTGCTAAACACTGGGGTGCCAATGCAAGCAAAAGAGACAGTTCCTATCCTCAAGGATCTTATGTTCTAATTGAGGAAGATAGTACATAAAAGGAAGCTGGAAGAAATTTCTTCCAATAAATGATGGTATTGTAATTATCACTTTCATAGATTTCTTTCTTTTCTATTCTAAGTGGTATCTCCTAAATCCAAGTAGAAAACGTGTTTGGCCGTGTTTTTTAGTCAGTTAAACCTTTTGACATTCAGGGAATGTTCTTTATGCCTTTCCAAAGTGTCATTCACAAAGGCAGATAGAAAACTTGCAAATAAAAGCAAATGCCCTACTGCTTTTTTCTGTGTGCATACTGTGTCCTGTTAGAGGTTTACTGTTAGTGAACTGTCTGGATTCCAAGTTCTCTGAAGGCAATGTTCATGCTTTACTCATGTTTTTGCATTTGTGCCCTTTAGTGTCTTACATGTATTAAATTCAAATTCTGCCTCAGGCCTTAACTATTTTACCTCTGACTTTGAGCAAGTCAATTAACATCCTCGGGCCTCAGTTTCCTCATCTGTGAAATGAAGGGTTAGACTAGATAGTCTCTGAGATCACTTCCAGTTTTAGATTTATGACCATATGAGAATTTTTTTTTTGCTTTTTGGAGGGCAATTGGGGTTAAGTGACTTGCCCAAAGTCACACAGCTAGTAAGTGTGTCAAGTGTCTGAGGCCGGATTTAAATTCAGGTCCTCCTGACTTCAGGGCCAGTGCTCTATTTGCTGCGCCACCTCATATGAGAATTATTGAAACATGAGTCATCACCAACTGTAGAGTGGTTTACAGAAAAATTATTTAAAAGACCTACAAAGGTTGTGGTTCTTATGCTTCATTTGCCATTGTTTCATGATTATGCTGAAGTTCCAAGAGTCAGAAATCTTCATTCAAAGATGACTTGAAAAAAAGGTCTCTCAATCTTCATCTTCATCTTCTTCAATCTCCATGAGGTTCTTGGTTATTGAAGCATGTGCTCAACTTTCATCTCATTGCAATAGTCTCTTGTGGAGTGGTTCTTTGCACCCAACTATTTCACATCATGGTTGTTATGCCTGGGAGGCTCTAAAATACCTAGGAGTAACTACAGATGGACGTTGGTAGAATTGGTACATAGAGTTAGTGAAATAGAAAGGGGAGTAGCATTGGATAATAGTGCAATCCTAGTGTCAGGGACCCTCCTGATATTGAGGTGCACACCCATTTGAAAGCCTAATTTAATAAAATCACAGAAGAAATTTTTGTGAAAAAAAGAGGCAACCGAAATACTGAACCTCATGTGAGCAACTAGCATTTTCAGAGCTGAATTTAAATTCTCAGCCTCTTACAGATACACATATACATAGTCCTCTGGCAGAAGTCCCCAAGAACTTCCTTCGAATCATTACAAGGCTGTAAATTTAGAACTGGAGAGAATCTTAGAGCTGCAGGGTTATACAGCTGATAAATATTTGAGGCAGTATTCAGATTCAGCTCTTTCTGACTTCAATTCCAGAATTCCTACCTATTGAGCCCCCTAATTGATTATGAAAGATTTAATAATTCAGAATGAGGTAAGGTCTGCCCATATTCTTTGCTTTTTAGGTATTGCTGTAAAGGCAGATATTTAGAACAAAGGTAGAATACATTTGCCCTTGATTCTTTTGCTCTCACCTGCATGTTGATTTGCATGTTAGGAATGCTCTGGAGTTTAACAAACAGAACTGCACACTGTGTGCTGGTGCTTGTTTTGCTCCTTGCAGCAAAGATCAGCAGTGACCTCAGGAAAAATGAAATAAAGAAGCTTATTGATAAGTTAGGAGAACGATTCCAATTCAACCAAAGAGATCTAATTGGATTTGAATTCATTCCTTTGCATTTTTGTTGAGTAGAGTTCCTCGAGTAGTTCAAGGGGATATAGATTAAAAATACAGAATTCTAATCTTAAATCAGAAAGTTGTCAGGGGTCAGAGACTTCAAGGCTTACTTAAACTTTGGTTAAAGTCTTTTGTGAGTAAAGAAATGTATCAACCTTTTTAGTCTTGGAGCGTGTTTTTACAAAAAGTTTAGTTTATGTGGAAATTTCTCCCTTTTATGCATGGACTTTGATATACTGCAATATTATGGGGAGAATGTATACCTTGCATGATACAATATGAATTGGCAGGTACTGAAAAGGAACATTACAAAAGCAGGAGGAGAAAGCCAACTTTTCCACACAAGTTAGATTTTATCAAAAAGAAGAGGATGATCACAAGGGCCAAGGGAAATTTTGCCTCTCAGAGGAATGAGAGTGAACTTGGCTAGAGGAAATGATTGCATAATTTCAGAGGACTATGGAAGCTTGGAAGCTAAAGTGAAAGAGGGGGCAGGAGTAACAGAAATAAAGGCAAGTAGATATAAAAGCCCCATCTGTACAAATGTTGGACTTGATGGGTCCTAAGATTGCTTCCATCTCTAAATCTATAATTTTGTCATTTTAACAGAGGTTCCATATTTGACCTTAGATATGGGGAACCCAAAGTAATTTATGGGAATTATATAATAAATCTCAATGTCATCGGATATCTGTGTTTGGTTCAGAAGAAACTGTTCATTATCCAGATCTGGATATTATCTACAAAATAGGCCACACAACCTGTTAGAAATACCAAGTCCCTTGGGGAGAGTTTCAGGAAGTTACTGCTATTCCCTCAGTGTTTTAGAATTCTAACTACTATGAGTCAGACATTGAACTATTGGGCAAATATCTAATAAACTTCTAAGGTTGGCTACCCTGATTTTAGGCAAAATGATCAAGGAGTTTTTTTTTTTCCCAGAGGTAAGAATAATTATTCATTTATAGTAATCAATAAAATTCATGAAAATTAATAGAAATCAATAATAATGTTCATTAAAATGTATATTTATTGCTTTCATGTGACAGTAGATTCAGGTATCATTTTTTTATTCTAAAAAGTCTTAACGCGGCGGCTAGGTGGCGCAGTGAATAGAGCGTCGGCCCTGGAGTCAGAAGGACCTGAGTTCAGAGCCGGCCTCCGACACTTAATCCACACAAACAAAAACCTAGCCGTGTAACCTTGGGCAAGTTACTTAACCCCAATTGCCCTAAAGGGGCGGCTAGGTGGCGCAGTGAGTAAGAGCACCGGCCTTGGAGTTTGGATGACCCGAGATCAGATCCGGCCTCAGAAAATGAGCACCCACGCATAAATAATGACTAGCCGTGTAACCTTGAGCAAGTTACTTAACCCCAATTGCTTTAAAAAAAAAAAAGTCAACACAAAATTTTATTAAGAAACCCAAAGAATATTGCTAAAACAAGGTAGCAATTCTGACCAATTCAATTAGCTCTTGGCTATAATGAAAAGGAAGCTGGACTTTAAATCTGAATACTTAGGTTTGAGTGCCAACTCAGCCTTTTACTTAATTATGACCCTGAGCAACTCACCTCACCTTGGGGGACCTTATTTTCTTATCTGTGCAATGGGAGTCCAAACCAAGCCAATGAATCCTTTATACCCAAAGCTCCTACTATATAAAAGCACCGTCTTGAGTGCAGGAGATACAAAAACATAATAAAAAACAATAAAAACAATAGCTCTCACCCTCAAGGAACTTATGTTCTACAGGGAGAAGCAATATATACACCCAAATAAATATATGGTAATTTGAGGAAATAGACCTAAGAACTGGGGGATCAATAAAGGTTTTTTGTAAGTGGTGATGTTAGGATTTACTATATTTCAAGTACTAGGTGCAGGGGACCCATGGGGAACAAAGACAAAAACATAATAGACCCCCTCTTCAAGGGCATTGAATATAAGACTGGGAAATTTGAATTTTAGCTTTTAGTATTTTGGAGCAAGAAAGTAACCAGGAATAGCAAAAAACTAGGGGCAGAAATGAGCAAGATATAAAATGAATCTTAGGTATATTTACTAGGTACCATGGAGTTCCTTTGTTTTCTTCAAAACTTAACTTCTTTGCCATTTATTATATGAAGTCTTTCCTGATTCCTCTAGCTACTAATACACCTTGTCTCCTTCCCATTAGTATGTATTTATTTTGCATATACTTACATAGATATTTGTTGTTTCCCTGAATAGACTTTAAGCACCTTGACGGCATATACCAGGTATGGGGAACCTGTGACTCTGAGGTCACATATGATTGAAACCAAAGTGCTACTTGAGGATCTAGAAGCCATATGTGGCCTTGAGGCCACAGGTTCCCCACTTCTAAATTAAAGAGTCTACTGAAAACAGAGTAAGATTCCTCTGGGACAAATATTTGGCTATATAACCTCTGAACAAAAGAAACAACATAGATCAGAATGGAGTAATGTTGACAGTTGGTTAATTGATCTGTAAAAAACATGTAGAATCAAAGTAGATCTCCTGAATATGAATTGGTTATGTTGGGTTCTTTAAAAAGCAATGAATATTTTGTGTTATAATATTCTGCTTGGGGAAGAACTTATCAGAATGCTGTATCCAAGTTCACACTATGCTCTTAAAAAGAAAATTTTCAGAGAAACTTAACAGTCTGGAGATGAAAAAAATGATTAAAAAGATATACAACTTGTCTTATGAGGAAAGATTAGTGGTGTTTATCCTAGATGTAGCAAGGATAAAGTAAGGATAAAGGGTGATGGTCACGATATTCAAGTATATGAATGATTATTATGAGGCAGATTAGTTTTCCATTTCCATAGAGGACTGAAGAAGAAAAACGTACTTAAATCACATTGAGTGAAAGTAGTTATACATAAAGAAGGGATTTTTGTCTCCAATGTTGATCCACCCTGGGAAAGGCTGTCTTGGAGGTTGTTGAATCTTCTTCCCAGGAGATCTTTAAAAACAATAAACACACTCTAGGTTCTGAAGGTAGAAGGCTGAGTTAGATAATCTCTTGAGTGTCTTGAGCTCTGTGAGAATTAAGATAAAAGAGGTTTTATCCTTGAAAGAATGAATATTGGTGACCAAAGACAGAAAGAATTAAGTCATGTGGGATTGGCTTTGGATTTTTGTCTGCATATGAAAACTTTCTGATATAATAGATGTTTAACATATTACATGTGTTTTTTTTTCTATCAATGTAGCTTTTTACCTATCAGCTTTCTATACTTACTAGTTCAATGAGGATTCCAGACTTCATTTTAGAGATTCATTTAATCTACGGCTACCAGATACTATTTTACGGGATATACTCCTGTCAAAAGTCTTTATGCACTTTAATTTGCTATGGAAAACATTAATTTACTATCTAGCAGTGTTTGGATGCTGATTGGGTTAATAACTGAGTATATGGATTAGTGGCTTACATCTAATTTTATGAGATTGTTTATTCTCAAAGCAGTTTCACTCTTTTTAAAACCCTTACATGCTACATTTTCTCCATCTCTTTTGGTGTTTTACCATCATATTCATAAAAATTTTTTTTCAAAGCAGGGTTTTTTAATTGAAGCTGTCAGCTCATGATCTGGACTTCTTCACTGGATTTCTTTTCTACAAACAGCACATGCTTGTACAATTTCCAATGATATAATGAAGGCTGTGTTTTATGGCTATTTAAAGAATTTGTTATTTAATATGTGATTTATTAATACTGAATGCTGCAATGTTTCAATCTTTTCTTGTTATTGTATTTACTATTTAAAATGGATATCTTTTTTATTACTTTCATTTCCAAACATATACTTTCCTTTTTCCCTGCCCAGAGAATCATTTATTATAACAAATTCATTATTGTAACAAAAAAAGTAGTAAGAGAAAAAAAGTCATTCAGCAAAACCAACCAACCCATTAACCAAGATATGCAAAGCCCACACTCATAGTCCCTTATCTCTACAAAGATAGGCATAATTTTTTCATCTTTTCATCTTGGGGCCAAACCTAGTCATTATAATTATATAGTCTTCAGATTCTTTTTGTTGTTAACATTGTTGTTAAGTCAACAAGCATTTATTAAGCTTGTTATTATTATGCTATTATATTAATCAATATATAAATTAATATTAAATGTAATATATTAATTATTAATAAAATACGTTATTATATTATGTGCCATTTGATACTATGCTAAGTGCTAAGGATACAAAAAAGGGAAAAAAACGTGGACCTTGTTCTCAAGGAGCTCACATTCGAATGGGAGAGACAAGATGCAAATAACCATAACCATACTACATATTAACAGTTAATGGATGGTAGCCTTAGAGAGTAACTAGCAGGTGGGGTGATCCCCCAGCTTTTCCTGGTCAGAAAGGCTTCCTGCAGAAGGTGGGATTGGAGTTGATATTTGAAGGAGGCCAAGCATGTTAGGAGGTGAGGAGGCAGAATATTCCAGGCATGGGAGATAGCTAGTGAAAAGGCATAGAACTGGGGGATGGAGTATGGTATTCATGAAACAACAAGAAGGCCAAGGTAGCTGGTTCAAAGAGTGAATGGAGAGAAGTAACACATAAAAAGACTGGAGGTTTTCAGAAACAATTTGGCCAAGAATGGGAGGAGAGGGAATAGTTAGTGAGAGTTTTTGTTTATTTGTTTTTAAGGATGGGTATTTTTGGAGTCAGTGGAGGAAGAGTCAATAAAGAATCGTAATTGCCTGTAAAGAACCAAGAATCAATAAAGAACTGTAATACATTCCTAATGCTAAATTCTATGACTAATCTTACTCCTGGCTAAAAGCAAGTGAGCAGAGAGGTATAGTGCAAACTTGGACTTTGAACATCTTAGTTAAAGCCCGTAAGTCCCTTTATTAGCTGGGGTGACCCTAGGGAAGTCATTTAACCTATTTAGTTTCCTCATCTGTAAAACTGGGGTATTATTTGCATGATTGACTTCATAGTTATTGTAAAGAAGAAAGCTCTTTTCCAACCATTGTATGCTATTTTTATTATCAGACAAATATGCTAGGACCGATAGATACAGATAAATAGACTTCCCTTAAAAGGAGTCATTGTTGGGGGGTGGGCCTACATTGTACTAATGCTGCTCTCATTCTAAGTATTTATGGAGCCCCTACTCCGGATATTCCCCATTGTGATGAATCTTGATGGATTTCACTTTTGGAAAATGCCAAAAGCTATTTGGAGGCTATATTATTGAATATGGTGAGTGATTAAACTGGGTAGTATTTTTTGAGGGGTGATAAAAATTATATAGCATTTGAGAGTTTGCAAAACACTATGTGAAATATATGTATATATATGTGTATATATATATACACACACACATATTTCTTTTTTTTAATTAAGTTTTATGTTTAGTTTTAGTTTACATCATTCATTTCCACAAGATTTTGAGTTACAAATTTTCTCCCCATCTTTCCCCTACCCACCACCCCAAAACAGCCATCCCACTGAATATCCCCTCCCCCAATCTGCTCTCTCCTATATCCTCCCCCACCTCCTCTCCGACTTTTCATTAGGGCAAGATGAATCTCTATGCCCTACTGCCTGTATATCTTATTTCCCAGTTAGTTGCAAACTTTTGAATTCCAGATTCTTTCCCTTCCTCCCTCCTCACCCACCCTTACTGGGAAGATAAGCAATTCAATCTAGGTTGTACATGTGTAGTTAGGCAAAACATTTCCATAGTGGATATGTTGTGAAAACTGACTATATTTCCCTCCATTCTATTCTACCCCCACTTGTTCTATTTTCTACTTTGACCCTGTCCTTTTTCTTTCTTTTTTTTTAAACAAATGCTTTATTAACTTCTGTTTTACATCATTCATTTCCGCCAGATTTTGAGTTACAATCATTTTCCCTCCATTATTCCCCTACCCAACCTCCCAGAATAGTAGTCCCCCAAGATATCGCTTCCTCCAATCTGCTCTCTCCCATACCTTCTCCCATACCCCCATTGACTTTCCCATTAGAGGAAGGAGAATCTTTGTGTCCCAGTGCCTGCACATCTTATCTCCCTATTACAAGCAAAAGAGTATTAATAATAATATTTATATATATTTGAAACATTTAATGTTAAGACCTCGAATTTCAGATCCATTTCCTTCCTCCCTTGTCACCCATTCCTTCTTGGGAGATAAGTAATTCAGTATATGTTGTACATGTCTAGCTATGCAAAACATTATCATAGTAGATATATTGTACAAGGCTGCTTATAATTCCCTCCCACTCATCCCACCCCCCACCTGGTCCATTCCCTACATGATCCTGTCCCTCTTCTATAGTGGGTACTTCCAACCTCCCCTCACCCCAAGGACGCCCTCCCATCCATCATCCCTCCTCTCATCCCCCTTCCCCCTATCCTGCTGCAGGTTGAGATATCCCATTTAGTATGTATGTCATTTTCTCCCTGAACCAAATTCAATGTGAATGTGGTTTTGCCTTTTTAGCCTTCCTTATTCTCCCCCTCCTTTGCAACCACTTCCCTTTGCTTCTTCTACATGGGATAGTTTACCCTACCCTGTCTCTCCCCATCTCCTCTTGCCACTTTCCTCTCTCACCTCATAATTTCATCCCTTGAGTATTCTCCCTTCCCAACAAATTCAACCTATGCCCTCTATCCATATATAACTGTAACCATATACACACACATTCACATATGTATTCATATGACCACACCCCCTTCTTCCATTATTTTCATAGTGAGAAAGATATCATCAGTCACAGTTATTGCTTTTCCATATAGGAATGTAGATAGTTCAACTTTGATAAGTTCCTTTTGATTTCTTTTCCCTGATTACCTTCTCAGGCATCTCTTCCTTCTTGAGTCTGGATGTCAAATTTTCTATTCAATTCTGGTTTTTTCCTCAAGAATGCTTGAAAATCCTCTATTCCACTGAATGACCATATTTTCCCCTGAAACAAAATACTCAGTTTTGCTGGGTAGGTGACCCTTGGGTTCATTCCCAGTTCTTTCGCCCTCTGGAATATTGTATTCCATGCCCTTCGATCCCTCAGTGTAGAAGCCGCCAGATCCTGGGCTATTCTGATTGTGTTTCCACAATATTGAAATTGTTTCTTCCTGGCTGCTTGTAGTATTTTCTCCTTGATCTGGGGATTCTGGAACCTGGCTATAATATTCCTGGGAGTTTTCTTTTTGGGATCTTTTTCAGGAGGTGATCGGTGGATTCTTTCAACCTCTCTTTTGCCCTCTGGATCTAAAACATCAGGGCAGTTTTCCTTGAGAATTTCTTGAAGGGTAATTTCTAGGTTCTTTCCTTGATCATGGCTTTCAGGTAGTCCAATAATTTTTAAATTGTCTCTCCTGGATCTATTTTCCAGGTCAGTGGTTTTTCCCATGAGATATTTCACATTGCCTTCTATTCTTTCATTTGTTTGGATCTAACAGCATCTTGATTTCTCATAAAGTCACTAGCTTCCCTTTGCTCCAGTCTAACTCTGAAGGAATGAATCTCCTCAGTGAACTTTTGAGATTCTTTTTCCATCTGGCAAATTCGACTTTTTAAGGCATTCTTCTCCTCATTGCCCTTTTGGGCCTCCTTTGCCATTTGAGTTAGTCTATTTTTTAAGGTGTTGTTTTCCTCAGTCAGGCTGTTGACCCTCATTTCATACTTTTCCTGCATCCTTCTCATTTCTCTTTCCAATTTTTCCTCCACTTCTCTTATTTGATTTTTAAAGTCCTTCTTAAGGTCCTCTATGGCCTGCAACCCACTCATGTTTTCCCCTGGGGCTTTTGGAGCAGGACTTCTGACCTCACAGTCCTTTTCCCGCTCTATGCCCCCAAAATAGGAGTCTAGGGTTGCATTTTTCTGTTTCCTTTGCCTTGGCATGTTGCCACTTAATTGCTTGACTTTTGGGCTTGTTGCCACACTATGGCTTTAAGGCCAGATAGAGGAATTTTCGTCCCGAACGTGTGGGGGGCAACTTCCGTTTCTGGCAAGCTGTAAACCCACCCACAACTTCCACCCTAGATCACAATCCAGATCCAGGGAGGTTAAAGCAAGAGCGATTACCCCCCAAGACTGATCGCTGGATCTCCCCACGATTTGTAGGCTGGGAGCCGGAGCTGCCTCTGAAAACTACAAAATGGCGTGTCTCCTCAGTGGCTTCTAGCCCCCAGGGGAGGGAGCTGACGCATTCCCCAAATACAGGTCCCAAAGTCCATAGGACACTAACCTCTTACTTTGTCCTAGGCATGTCTATGTTGATAATTCTGGAGTCGCCACAGCTCCTGGTGTTCTGGGGTTCCTCCAGCTGGCTGCTGGCCCTGCCGCCCTGGGGCTAAAACCTCGGCTCACGCGGACCTGGGCTCAGCTCGGCTGGCTCCTGCGCTCTGCGCTCTGCGCATTGCCGGCTCCCAGACCGCTGCGCTGGTCCTTCCTGCAGGGCTGCTGGGCTGTCCTCAGCGGGAGGTTAGCTTCTCTGTGTCTTTCTGTGGGTGCTGGGGCTCCAGAAGTTGTTCAGAGTCCCCTTTTACATAGTTTGGGGGGAATCTGGGGGCAGAGAGGCTTGGACGAGCTGTTTCTACTCCACCATCTTGGCTCCGCCCAACCCTGTCCTTTTTCAAAAGTGAGTGCTTCCAACTTCCCTCCTTCCCAGCCTGCCCTCCCTTCCATCATCCCCGCTCTCATCCCCTTCCCTCCTATTCTCCTGTAGGGTGAGATACCCTATTTAGTGTGTATGTCATTCCCTCCCTAAGTCAAATTCAATGAGAATAAGGTTGTGTTCTTCCCCTCCATTGTAACCAGTTTTCCCTTGCCACTTCTATATGAGATAATTTACCCCATTCTGTCTCTCCCCATCTCCTCTCATTATATTCCTCTCTTACTTCTCAATTACACTTTTTAATTATCATCCCTTCCTATTCAATTGGTCCTGTGCTCTCTGTCTATGTATACCTGTACACATATATACATACATTCACATATGTATTCATATGTCCATATACCCTCCTATATAGACATATATATATATACATATATATATATACATACACACATATATACATATATACACATTTATATTCCCTTCAACTATTCTCATACTGAGAAAAGTTTCATAAGTTACAATGATCATATTTCCATGTAGGAATGTAAATAGTTCAGTTTTGAGAAGTTCCTTATGATTTCTTTTCCCTGTTTACCTTCTCATGCTTCTCTTGCTTCTTGTATCTGAATTTAAAATTTTCTATTCAGCTCTGGTTTTTTCATCATGAATGCTTGAAAGTCCTCTTTTCCATTAAATGACCATATTTTCCCCCTGAAACATGATATTCAGTTTTGCTGGGTAGGTGATTCTTGGTTTTAATCCTAGCTCTGACCTCTGGAGTATCATATTCCAACCCCGTTGACCCTACAGTGTAGAAGCTGCCAGATCCTATGTTATCCTGATTGTGTTTCCACAATATTCAAATTGTTTCTTCCTGGCTACTTGTAATATTTTCTCCTTGATCTGGGAACTCTGGAACTTGGCTATAATATTTCTGGGAGTTTTCTTTTGGGGATCTTTTTCAAGAGGTGATTGGTGGCTTCTTTCAACCTCTATTTTGCCCTCTGGTTCTAAAACATCAGGGCAATTTGCCTTGAGAATTTCTTGAAGGATGATTTCTAGGTTCTTTTTTTGATCATGGCTTTCAGGAAGTCCAATAATTTTTAAATGATCTCTCCTGGATCTATTTTCCAGGTCAGTGGTTTTTCCAATGAGATATTTCACATTGCCTTCTATTTTTTCATTTGTTTGGATCTGTTAAATAGTATTTTAATTTTTCATAAAGTCACTAGCTTCCATTTGCTCCAGTCTAATTCTGAAGGAATTATTCACTTCAGTGAGATTTTGAGATCCTTTTTCCATCTGGCAAATTTAGCTTTTTAAGGCATTCTTTTCCTCATTGGCTTTTTGGGCCTCTTTTGCCATTTAAATTAGTCTATTTTTTTAAAGTGTTATTTTCTTCAGTCAGGCTGTTTACTATCATTTCATGATTTTCTTGCATCATTCTCATTTCTCTTCCCAATTTTTCCTCCACTTCTCTTATGTGGTTTTCAAAATCCTTTTTAAGCTCCTCTATGGAGTCTAAAGTCTGATTGCTGTGCTTGCTTTGCTTCCTTATATTGCCACTCAATTACTTTACTTCTGAGCTTTTTGCCACAGTAGAATTATGCTTCCAGAGAGGAGAGCTTTGTCCCAAATTGCAGCTGCCAGAGCTATTAGTTGGTTGCCCTCTGTGAAGCCTTCACATGCTCTGGCAAGCTGGTTGCACACACCAGGACCTCCACCCTAGATTGCAATCCAGATCCAAGCAGTTTAAAGCAAGAGTGATTACCCCTCAGCATGGTCACTTGGTCCCCCTACAATCTGTAGTCCAGGAGCTCTGAAGCAGCCATGTGGCAGCAGCTGCAAGGCCGTGGCACCTCAGCTGCTTCTCCCTCTGAGGGCAGTGGCCAGACTGCATTCCTGGATTCCCTGTTTCCAAAGTTCCCACTAACCTCTCCCTTTGTCCTTAGCATCTATATGTTGATAATTCTGGAAACCACCACAGCTGTTGGTGATCCACTCTCCTGAAGTCCCTACAGCCAGTGGCTGGTCATGGCCACCCTGAGCATAAAACCTCAGGCTCAAGTGGGGCTTGGCTCTGCTCCCAGCATGCTGCAATCGACCCTTCCTGCTGGCCTGGCAGGCTGTCTTCAGTGGGAGGTTAGTTTCTCTTTCTCACTTTGTGGGTTCTGTAGCTCTAAAGTTTGTTTAGAGTCATTTTTCACATGTATTGGAGCTATACATGCATATTTCTCATTTGGGAAGTATGACAGGTACTATTCTGTCCAAGTTTATAGATGTAAAAGGTAATAATCTCTACTCTCCACTAAGTTTGATTCTTCTACTAAAGTTCCTTGATCCCATTCTTTACTGCTATCTCTAAGACTTTATCAGTTTATTTCTCTCTTCTACATGTCCTTAATATTGCCCTCTATGCTAAGTCTTTCACATATGCCTTAAAATGTGCTCTGGTCTCCACAATTCTAAAAAAACTTTCATTTGCTAAGAGTGAAGAACCTGTGGTCTCAAGGCCACATGTGGCCTTTTAAGTCTTTGGGTTCAATCTCTTCATCTGAGTCCAAGTTTTACAGAACAAATTCTTTTATTAAGGGGATTTGTTCTGTGAAGTTTGGGTTCAGTCAAGGGTCCACACTTGAGGACCTTGATGGCCACATGGCCTTGAGGCCACTGGTTCCCCACCCCTGAGAACTATCTCTATCTCACTACTGCCATATCTTCTTTCCCTTCCCTTCCCTTCCCTTCATGGAATCATATATTGTCAAGAGTAATGGATTTGAAAGAAAGAAAGCTAAGGCTTTAGTCCCACCATGGCTACTTACTACTTGTGTCATTTTTATTTGCTTTAATGAAAATTAAGTTTTACTCAGAGAAACACAAGTAGGATCTGAGCTTCAGAGGAAAGAGAAGTGAGGTAAGGTGATTAGATTTAATTCACAGAACTTTGTAGATAATTAAATTCCTAAATTCCTTCTTGAGAATCAACCAGAACAGCTTCTTTTTCTATTTGGACTCAGCAGGAAAGTGCTAATTACAAATCAAGGTAGCTGAGCATCATATTACAATAGAAGGTGAGAAGTTTGCCATATATAAAGTAAGCCCCTCTCAGGGGAAATGAGTACCACCATGTAGTAAACAGATGTGGTAACCAGGCAGTAAGTTTTATCTATTAACCATGCAGTTTAGCCACCCCTGCTACTACTGTTGTTTGTCCTTACTTTGTGTTCGAAGACGACCGATGACATCAGCAGGTTGAAGTCTTGACTCACAAGTGAATTGGATTTAAGTGAGGCAGAGCTGTGCAAAATCATATGCCTCACACTCTCCTCCAGAGTCATTCAGAGTACAGTGGCAGGATAAAGGTTAGCACAATTGATGATGGCCGTTTACTGATGCAGTAAACCTTGGCCTTTTTAAGCTAAGGTCCTTCCCAGGTCTCAGTTTGTCTGAGGCAATACCCATTGAATAGTTAAAAGCTAGGTTGTTGCTTTTTGTCCTTCATTCTTGACGAAGACCATGACATCATAGGGGTGATGCCATGGCATGCAAGTGAATTGGATTTAACAACCCCTGTGAGTACAGGCTAGGTAGGAACTGAGGCAGAAGATGGTCTAGTTTGCCTTCTCAAAAGAACTGCTCTGGGAGGAGAAGACCCTCAGGGTTTCTGGCTAGAATAGAAACACTTACTATTTGTACTAACTCTGAGCCATCTGAACCCAAATACTGAGCAAGTGAGGCTAGGCTGGGAGCTATTATTGGTTAATCAGTGAGAGAATGATTTGGGTTTAAAAGCATAACCAAGTAGCTTCATTTGACTCCCAATGGACTTTATCAAATCCTGGTTTTTCAGAGGTATAGTTCAAGAAACCATAAATGAAAACTACATGAGACAAAAGAGTTAATCATTCCAGTTTTTTAAAATTCATTGAAAAAAATAGATAGGAAAGAAAAAAATCTAACCCTCAAACATCATCAATAAAATCTTAAAGACCTAAATATCTGGCTATCAACAGGTATGGAAGAAATGGGGAGTTTTGTAGTGACTTGCAGAGAATGTGCTTCATTTTTGTTTCTGGCAATACTAAGGAATAGTTACGTATGTATAAAGTACAATTATATTTCTGTCCTTGAGGAGAAAGTTGAGAACTGCAGATAACTATATTTACTCCTCATGTCATCAGGATAAATGAAGACTTCTTTCAAAGGTTGAGAAAAGAGTTGCAAGGAAGGAGAAAAGCTGAAGAGATATGGTAATCCTAACCCCTATCAGGAGGTTGTAGGGCAGAAGAATGTAATGTGGAAAAGGAAAGAATATTTGAAAATTCAATCTAAGGAATAGGTATGAGGGTCTTTCATTAGAGAAAAGAGACAGGTTATCTCCAGAATGCAAGTTTTTAACCTGTGATCCATAAAACCCTTAGAGATCTGTGCATAGATTTCAGGAGGTCCAAGAACTTGGAGGGGAAAAATAACATCTCTATTTTGACTAACTTCTTACTGAAATTTAGAGTTTCCTTCAATTGTGAATTAAAACTAAGCCCAAACATTACTATGAGAAGGGATGGATCAATTTCACTATCCTGCCAAAGAGTTCATGACAAAAAAAAAAAAAAAGGTTAAGAGACCCTGCTTTAGAAGAAGGAAGGGAGGGGGAAAAGTAGGGCAATTGGGGTTAAATTACTTGCCCAAGGTCACACAGCTAGTAAATTTTAAATGTCTGAGGCCTGATTTGAACTCAGGTCCTCCTGACTCCAGGGCTGGTGCTCTATTCACTTTGCTACCTAGCCATTCCAACAGATCCTTTTCATCTACCCATACAGGGGGGCAGGCCATAGATAAAGAATGTGCAAAGAAGAAAAAAAGAATTGATCTATTAGAAGAGGAGAATGATAACACATCAACATTAGGAAAATCCAGGGAGGGAGTGGTCAATAGCATCAAACATTTCAAAAGGTCAGGAAGAATGAAGACTGAGAAAATATTCTTGCATTAAGCAATGAAGATGTTGTTGATGGCTTTGGAGAGACCATTTTCAGTTTAGTTATGAGCCCAAAAGCCAGATTGTAAAGGGTTGAAAATTAAGTGAAATATAAAAAAGTGAAGGTAATAAATAGAAATAGTTTTTTTTTTCTAGAGGTCTTATTGTAAAAGAAAGGAGAGATATAGGAAGATAACTTGAGGGGATAGGAAGGCCAAGTGAGGGTATTTTAAGGATAGGGGAATATTTATAAAGGGCAGGGAAGGATACAGTTAATAAGGAGGGATTGAAAGCTAGGGAACAAGGGGGAATGAGTGAAGGGGCAAGCTCCTGGAAATGGGAATGGATGATATTAAGGGTATAGATAGAGGGGCTGGCACTGGCAAGGAAAAAATCCACTCCATGCCCTTGTCCTGGAGCAAATCGAGAGAGGATTTGAGATAATGTTGAGAGGATGGTTGACATATGAAATAAGGGAGGGGAAGGGAACTCCTGACATATGGTTTTACATTTTTCCAGCAAAGTATGAAGTGAAATCCTCTGTTGGGAGTGAGGTGTAAGTGGCTTATGGAAAGTTTTGGAAAGAGTCAATCAAAGATGAGTAAGAATGGCATCAAGCAATGATAGCCCAGTTGACTGGATATTATCAATTTGTAACTGAACTAGTCAGCATGGTTATGCCACATTCTTAAGTGGCCTTTTAGCAGCACTTGTGGAGAGGATGAGAGAGAAATAATAGAAGTAGTTCAGGGATGGGATTTAGAAAGGTATGCATGATAGGGTAATGGAACAAGTGATTGAAAATAGTATAAAAAGTAGAGGATAACATAAAGCTGAACTATAGAGTTGAGATTTGGAAGGGAAGAAAGTAAGACTATAGCAGTGGCAATTCTTTGAATATACTTTGCAACAATAGAAATATCAGCTATTATCTTTTATTATGAAGTCTTTTAAGTTATGTGTGACTTAGGACATGATCCTAGCATTTTTTTTTTGAGTCAGAAAATATCTGACCCACAGGGCTATTGACTTTTTATTTGCAAATGTTAATGCAGCTTATTATTACAAAAGAAAAATAGTTTTTTAGCTTAATTAGAATGCTTTATTTAATATTAGATACATTGTATTTTTCCTATTAGCATAAATCCCTTTTATAAAGTAATAAAACACAGCACTTTGGCATTAAAAGAGAGCATCTTTTGAACTTAAAACACCAAAGAAGTTGATTTCTATATACATAGCACACAAAAAGAAGAATCATACTACTTGCTTTAAAAGCAGTATACAATAAATCCTAAATGTTACTTTAAAAACTGTCCTGGTATAAAGCCAAGCATGAGCAGCTTTCCAGAGGATGGCCGCTGTGAACAGCTTTCAAGATTCTAATTACATAGTACAGTGAACACTCGATTTATTCAATAACAAATCAGAGCAAAACATTTACGGAAAATCAAGGTACAGCATTCACAATGTTACAACTTATCACATGGGGTGCAATTAAGTTACAACTTCGAACAGTCACTTTAATCAATCAAACATATAACATTTACGTAGTTCAGGGGAACAAGTCAGCACCCTGAACTTCAGATAATACAAACAGAAGTTACAACAGAAAATAATACAATTCAGCAGATAGAGCTTCCAGCTGTCTGACCATTACATCGGTGCCTACTTAGTTACCAGAGAGGGAAGCACCAACATCTGGGTTTTCAAAGCCAGGGGGGTCAGTGGCTGCCCAGAGTCTCATCTGGCCAAATCACACAACTCCTCCCAAAGTGAGCCCCAAAGAAAACCTCACATCAGGGTCAGTCACTACTCAGTATCCATGAAGAGGTCCTACCTGAATCCACCAAACCGTCACCTGGGTTCAAAGGCAGACAGCTCCCGTGAATTTGTCCAGCTCTCCATGAATTTCCTGCTCCACATTGAAGCTCATAGTGTCTAGTCCATCTCAAATCCTTCACAGTCTCTGTTCTTAGGAAGACAAGGCTTAACAAAGCCACAAGAACATTTGTACAGAATACTGACACCACAATCATGCTTCCTCAGTTTTCAGCTGCTCCAGCTGGTGCTGGGAAATTCTCAGAAACCTCAGCAGATCCAGTTGGCCCTCAGAATTCTTCAGCAGCTTTGTTCTCAAAATCAAAATCACTTTCTCCATGGAAGTTTCAGTCCAACAGCAGCAGCCTAGTTTTCAGGTGCTCATCCCAAGAAGTTCTGACTTTCCCAGCTAGTGTTTTCCCTTAAATACAGTATTGTTCCTCTCTGTTCAGCCCCTTTTTGTTATGTCAGCAACAGGGGTTCATACCTTCTGTTTTTTTAACAGAGGCTTAATTTGAAACTAGGTGCTAAGTACCTCTTAGCTTTCCAATACAAAGGGATCTTCAAATTTCATTACCATTACACCTGGCTGTCTATGCTTCCCTCTAAACTTCCTTTCTGTTTTCTTTTATGTATTAAAAAGATTCAGAGTTGCTCTTTTTTGATTTCCTGACCTAGCATATTACTCATCATCTTCAATTTTTAGCCTGCAATGCTGAAATAAAGAAAATATAGACCAGTGGAAAACTTCCTAAATAGAACATAAAAAATATTAAGTTTTGAGATTTTTATGATTAGAGGGGTGGCCACAGTGAAATAATTTAAGAATTTTAAGAGTCCTCAGAAGAGTTTACTTTTTTCTGGGTTTAGCTTTTTATTAGATTTACTTTGGACCCAGATGGATCTAGTTAAGGAAGAAATAGTATGTTTTGATAGAACAACATATAGACATTATTTAATTAAAGGCTAATTATTCAGTAGTATATTTATTATGCCTTTGGTTTTTCTTTTTCATCATTCACCTGTGTTGCTCCTTGACCTTTTAGCAGAGGGAGAAATAAAGAAGGGAAGAACTGGTAAGGCTTATTTTTGCTGTTTGTTGGTAACTGCTGTAAACCTTGATTCAACAAACATTAAGTGGTAGGTTTGTACAAGGCACTGTTCTAGCCTCAAAGAAGATTCATATATGATGACAGAATGGGGTCTTATATATAGAAGGTTGTGGGAGGAACCTAGGAGTGATCTAGAGGAGGAGTTTGGGAAGGGTCTTCAGCAGGAGTTAATGAGGTCAATGAATGATTAAGGGTAGGAGGTTGCTGGAGACTACAAACAATGGTGGGCTAGGCCTTTTCAAGGGTGGATTGATATTTTGATAGGCCCAAGGGTGGAAAGTAGATGAACAATGGAGGGCTAGGCTAGTAACTAGGCTAGAGTTAGTAGTTAGTAACAAGGCTAGAGGTCTGGGCCAGCCACAATATAAGGCTTATTGCCTCATGCAAATGCCTCACCAAATGAGACAATTTAATCAGAGTTCAAGAGTGTTCCCAGAGCCTGTACCTCAAGGACTCAAGAAGAGCTAGAGGGGGCTCCCAGAGCCCGTACCTCATCATTAGGGCATAAAAACCCATTTTTAAAGCAAAACAGAAAAGCAGAAATATTTAAGATCTTTATTGACTGCAATGCAATAAAATTATATAAATAAATGGTTACTGTAAAAAGTATTAAAAATCAACTGGAGAGGGTGGCTAGGTAGCACGGTGAATAGAGCACTCACCCTGGAGTCAAGAGGACTTGAGTTCAAATCTGACCTGAGACACTTAACACTTACTAGCTGTGTGACCTTGGGCAAGTCACTTAACCCCAATTGCCCTGCATTTCCCCCCTCCAAAAAGCAAAAAAAAAAAAAAATCAACTGGATACTAAACAAGTTAATCATAAAGAATTGTTGAGCCAAAGAAAAAGTCACAGAAACAATAATTTCTTTAATGATAATGACAATAATGAGGCAACATGCCAAAATTTGGGGGATGCAGACAAATCAGTCCTGAGGAAAATCTATATTTCTAAACACTTTCATTAATTCCCTCAAAAAATAAAGTATAGCTCAATGAATTTTCAAATTAGAAAACAAATGAAAAATTAAACAACAAAATTGAAATCCTAAAATCAAGGAAGAAATGAACAAAACTTAAAGTTAGAACAAAAACTATTGAAATAAAAACTATAACCAGGAGTTGCTTTTTAAAGAACAAATGACAAAGGCAAATCACTAGCTGATTTCATTAAAAAGAAGAAAACCAAATTAACAGCTTCAAAAATGAAAAATGAGAATTCATAACAAATAAAAAGTAAAGGATATTATTAGAAACTGTTTTTCCTAAATTATGTGCCAATAAAACCAACAACTTGAATAAATGAATATATGCATAGTATAAAATGCCCAGATTAACAGAATAAGAAATAAGCAACCTAATCTCAGAGAAGGAAATTGAACAAGCCATAAATTAACTTCTAAAAGAAAAAATAACCTAAGAACAATTCCCAAACTCATTATTTTTCCCTCAAATCCCTTTTCCCCCCACCTTCCCTATTATTGTAGAGGACAGCATCATTCTTCCAATCCCTTAGGTTCATAACCTAGATGTCATCTTTAACTCCTCAGTATCTTTCATCCCCCATATCCAATCAGTTTCCAAAGGCTATTGATTTTACCTTTTCATCATCTCTTAAGTATGGCCCCCTTCTCTTCTCTGATACTGCCACCATTCTGGTGCAGCTTTCTTTGCCTCTTTTGGACTATTGCAATAGCATGCTGGTGGGTCTTCCTGACTCGAGTCTCTCCTCACTTACATCCATTATCCTTTCAGCCACCACAATAATTTTTCTAATGTTCAGGTCTGATTATGTCCTCCCCCTACTCAATAAACTCTAGTGGATCCCCATCATCTCTGGGATCCTGTACCAAATCCTTTGTTTGGTGTTAATAACCTAGTCCCCTCTAAACTTTCTAGAAAGTGGCATAAATATGATCTCAATGCCTATATCAGAGAGTCAAAATAAAAATAATTATAATAATAATAAATATAGAGCTCTCTGTCTCAGGCAGTGTACTAAATATTTGATCCTTACAATAGCCCTGAGAGGTAGGTGCTATTATTATTTTAATTTATTATTATATCCTCATTTTATAGTTGAGGAAACTTAGGCAAACAGATTAAATTATATGATTTAGGTCACATAGTTTTAAGTCTAAGGTAGGATTTGAACTCAGGTATTTCTGACTCAAATCAACCAATCAATCAATAAACATTACAAAAATAGGAAAAAGACAATCCCTACCCTCAAGAGGCACTCTATCCACTATGCCACATAACACAGAATAAAGGAAAACTATACACCAATATCCTCAATGAACATTGATACAAAAATTTTAAATATTAGTAAAGATGTTATAACAATATTATCAGAAAGATTATACACTATGATCAGGCAGATTTTTTTTTCTGGGACTACAGAATTTATTTAATATTTGGAAACTAAAAGCTTAATTAACCATATTGATAACCAAAACAACAAAAATCACGTGATTGTGTTAACAGATGTAGGAAAATCTCTTGACAAAATATGGCATTTGTGTTTGCTAAAAACACTAGAAAACAAAAATAAATGGACCCTTCCCTAACATAATAGATAATACAGATCTCAAACCAAGAGCCAGCATCTTATGCATTGGAGATAAGTTAGAATTTTTCCCAAAAATTTCAGGGGGTAAAATGAGCATGTTTATCATAAACACTTTTATCTGACATGGTACTAGATGTTCTAATATTATTGCAATATGAGAAGAAAAATTAATTTACAGGATAAAAACAAAGAAGAAACAATAATCATCACTTCTTTTTTTCCTGATGTTGTACTTGGAAACCCTACTTGGTTGATTAACATTGTTTGGAATGATAACTTCAGGAAAGTTGTAGGATGTATAATAAATCCATACAAATGATTAGCATTTATTTATGTATCATATCAATAAAACCCATCAAAAAGAGATAGAGAAATTTCTTTTAAAATAATGAGAGAATGTATAAAATACTTGAGAATTTACTAAAAGCTCTTGAAGCACTGTTGTGACAACTGTAAATGAATCCAACCATTCTGGAGCCCAATTTGGAATTATGTGTAAAAAATTGCTGAGCAGTGCATGCCCTTTAATTCAGCTATGCCATGACTATGAATACATCTCCTAAGAGATCAAAGAAAGAGGAAAAGGTCTATGTGTACAGAAATATTTGTAGTGTGTGTTTTTTTCCTGTGGTGGTTAAAAAAAGGAAACTAAAGGGATACTCATCAATTGGAGAATGGCTGAACAAATGGTGTTTTAATGAATGTAATTATTTTGTTGTAAGAAATGAAGAAAAAGACTATTTCAAAGCATTTGAAAGATTTGTATAAACTGATGATGAGTGAAGTGAGCAGAACCAGAAGAGCAGTTTATATTATAACAATATTATTTAAAAAAACACAATTGTAACTTAAGAAGTCTGATCACCTAAATGATTAAGGATGATTCCAGAGGACTAATTAAGAACTCTGCCCACCTCATGATAAAGAGATGATGAATTAATATACAGAATATGACATGAAGTTTTGAATGTAACCAATGTGGGAATATATTTTGCTTGACTGTGCTTAGGATCAAATGGGAAAGTGTGTAAAAAAAAATTTACTTATTGCAGTGTCTAGCACATAGTGGACTCCCTCCCTCTCCCTTATATGTGATACAGGGATTCTCTTCCTTCCATCCTGCCTCCCTCTCTCCCCCCTCCCTTCTTCTATTTCCTTCCTTCCTCCCTCCCTCCCTTCCTTCCTTCCTTCCTTCCTTCCTTCCTTCCTTCCTTCCTTCCTTCCTCCCTTCCTTCCTTCCTTCCCTCCTTCCTTCCTTCCTTCCTTCCTTCCTTCCTTCCTTCCTTCCTTCCTTCCTTCCTTCCTTCCTTCCCTCCTTCCTTCCTTCCTTCCTTCCTACCTTCCTTCCTTCTTTCCTTCCTTCCTACAAGTCAAGAGAAAGGGAGATATAAATAAATGCTTGATAACTAAAAAAAAATTGACATGACCCCTTCCTGCTTATTCAGACTGTTGACTAAAATGGATTTGGGGACTTTGGATATATTTTTTGTACTAGTAAGCCTCCATGCTTGGAATACACTCTCTCCTCACTTCCACTTCTTAGAGTCCCTTGCTTCTTCCAAAACACAGCTCAAGCAATCACTTTCAGGCATACACTTTCTTGATCACAATTGTTAGTGCCTACTTCTCATAACTATCCTGTATTTATTTTGCATATATTTTCTTTATATAATTATAGATATGCCTAATATCTCCCTGGATAGAATGTAATCTTAAGGATAAGGTGCATTTGACTTTTGCATCTCTTCATGAATACCTGGCACATAGTAGGGACATAATGACTTGATTGATCTCATTTACCTATGTCATTATATTATTTTATGGGGATGGATCCTATGGGGTCCAATAACCATTGTTATTGTTGTCTGGAAACATAATACCTCTAGAATATAAAATATTATTAGTACTAGCCTTATAAGCAGGGTTTTGTTAATGGCAGAACTGGTGAGTTGAGGGGGAAAAGATCTGGAGAGCAAACAGAACCCATGGAGTTGTCTAATTAAGTTCAGGTTATGAGTAGTGGAAGGTAGGAAGTTCAAGAGGTTGAGAGAGTGGGTCTGGCTCCAGGCAGTAGAGGCAGGACCTGAAAAGGACTCACCCTGCCCCATTCTTGAATGAATTCTCAGTTGCAGTTAATGAATACCTCCTACAACATTTTACCATATAATTGCTTAAGATGCTACCCTTCCTGATAACATTTGTATTTTAAGAAATGATGCTTGACAATTTAAAAACTTAAAAAAACCCAAACTGACAGTTTAGTGGTGGAATTTCAGAGGGTGGGGGAGGCCAATGAGCAAGATATTTGGGACAGGTAAGTCACTTTTAGCCCCCAGTGTGAGATAGAGACATAAAACTTTAGACCTGGAATGGACTTTAGAAACCATCTAGTCCAAGGTATCTTAATCTGGGGCCCATAGACTTTGGTGAGCTTGGATGAGAAAACAAATCATATCTTTATTTTCACTCATGTCTAACTGAATTTTAGCATTAAAAATCATTTAGAAACATTCTTCTCATAGGCTTCACCATGCTGGCCATGGCACCAAAAAAAATTAGAACCATTGCTCTAAGGCTTCTTGCAAAAAAATGAGGAAAATTAGACTTCAGGCCCTGATTTTCAAGGAGTGGAAGAAGGTAGATTCTTCAATTATAAGTTTGTAATTTTCACTTTGATGCCTGGCAAAATTCTAGAACATGTTATAAAAGGGGTTGTTTGTGGACACATCTGAGCCAGTATTGGTTTTCAAACAACAAGTAATGCAAGACTAATTTAATTTCTTTTCTGGATAGGATTCCTAGGGAAATTCCATAGCTATACTATACCTGGATTTCCATAAGATAGTTTTGAATGCTTTTTCCCAATTACATGTAAAAACATTTTAATATTATTTTTAAAAATAATTTTTGAGTTCCAAATTACCTTTTTCCTTTCCTCCATCTTCCTTGAGAAGGCAAATATTTTGATATAGATTAAACATGTGCAAAACATATTTTCTTATTAACTATATTGTCAAAGAGAACATGGATTAAAAAAAAAGAAAAATAAAGCTAAAAAAGTGTGCTTCAATGTACATTGACTCCATCAGTTTTTCCTCTGGAGGTAGATAGTATTTTTCATCATAAGTCCTTCAGAATTGTCTTGTATCATTATATTGCTGAGAACAGCTGTCATTAACAGTTGATTATTGTATAATACTGCTGTTATTGTGTACTGTGTATTGTTATTGTGTCCTGGCTCACTTCATTTTGCATCAGTCCATATAAGTCTTTCCAGGCTTTTCTGAAACCATTAGTCTAGTCATTTTTTATTTAAACAAATGCTTTATTAACTCCTGTTTTACATCATTCATTTCCGCCAGATTTTGAGTTACAATTTTTTCCCGTTTTCCCCCTACCCACCTTCCCAGAATAGCAGTCCCACAAGATATAGCTTCCTCCCTCCTGCTCTCTTCCATATCTTCTCCCTTACCCCCTTCGACTTTTCCATTGGAGCAAGGTGAATCTCTGTGCCCTGATGCTTGTACATCTTATCTCCCAATTACATGCAAAAGAGTATTGATAATAGTGTTTATAGATATTTGAAACATTTAATTTTAAGACCTCAAATTTCAGATCCATTCCCTTCCTCCCATGTCACCCATTCCCTCTGGGAAGATAAGTAATTCAGTATGTGTTGTACATGTATAACTATGCAAAATATTACCATAGTAGATATATTGTACAAGGCTGCTTATAATTCCCTCCCACCCATCCCACCACCCACCTGGTCCATTCCCTATTGATCCTGTCCCTCTTCTATAGTGGGTACTTCCAACCTCCCCTTCCCCCAAGAATGCCCTCCCATCCATCATCCCTCCTCTCATCTGCCTTCCCCCTATTCTGCTGCAGGGTGAGATATCCCATTTAGTATGTATGTCATTCTCTCCCTGAGCCAAGTTCAATGAGAATATGGTTTTGCCTTTTTGCCTTCCTATTCTTCCCCTCCCCTGCAACCACTTCCCCTTGCTTCTTCTACATGAGATAGTTTACCTTACCCTGTCTCCTCTTGCCACTTACCTCTCTCACCTCATAATTTCACCCCTTAGGTATCATCCCTTCCCAACAAATTCAACATATGCCCTTGATGCATGTATAACTGTAAACATATATACACACATTCACATATGTATTCATGTGACCATATGCCCTTCTTCCATTATTTTCATACTGAGAAAAGTTTCATCAGTCACAGTTATTGTTTTTCCATGTAGGAATGTAAATAGGTTAACTTTGATAAGTTCCTTTTGATTTCTTTTCCCTGATTACCTTCTCAGGTATCTCTTGCTTCTTGTGTCTGGATGTCAAATTTTCTATTCAATTCTGGTTTTTTCCTCAAGAATGCTTGAAAGTCCTCTATTCCACTGAATGACCATATTTTCCCCTGAAACAAAATACTCAGTTTTGCTGGGTAGGTGACCCTTGGGTTCATTCCCAGCTCTTTTGCCCTCTGGAATATCATATTCCATGCCCTTCAATCCCTCAGTGTAGAAGCTGCCAGGTCCTGGACTATTCTGATTGTATTTCCACAATATTGAAATTGTTTCGTCCTGGCTGCTTGTAGTATTTTCTCCTTGATCTGGGGATTCTGGAACCTGGCTATAGTATTCCTGAGAGTTTTCTTTTTGGGATCTTTTTCAAGAGATGATCAGTGGATTCTTTCAACCTCTGTTTTGCCCTCTGGATCTAAAACATCAGGGCAATTTTCCTTGAGAATTTCTTGAAGGGTGATTTCTAGGTTCTTTCTTTGATCATGGCTTTCAGGTAGTCCAATAATTTTTAAATTGTCTCTCCTGGATCTATTTTCCAGGTCAGTGGTTTTTCCCATGACATATTTCACATTGCCTTCTAATCTTTCATTTGTTTGGATCTGCTTAACAGCATCTTGATTTCTCATAAAGTCATTAGCTTCCATTTGCTCCAGTCTAACTCTGAAGGAATGAATCTCCTCAGTGAACTTTTGAGATTCTTTTTCCATCTGGCAAATTCGACTTTTTAAGGCATTCTTCTCCTCATTGCCCTTTTGGGCCTCCTTTGCCATTTGAGTTAGTCTATTTTTTAAGGTGTTGTTTTCCTCAGTCTGGCTGTTGACCCTCATTTCATACTTTTCCTGCATTCCTCTCATTTCTCTTCCCAATTTTTCCTCCACTTCTCTTATTTGATTTTTAAAGTCCTTCTTAAGGTCCTCTATGGCCTGTAACCCGCTCATATTTTCCTTTGGGGCTTTTGGAGCAGGACATCTGACCTCACAGTCTTCCTCCCGTTCTATGCCTCAATCCTCTTTGCCCCTAAAATAGGAGTCTAAGGTTGCATTTTCTGTTTAATTTGTTTCCTTTGCCTTGGCATGTTGCCACTTAATTACTTGACTTTTGGGCTTGTTGTCACAGTATGACTCTGCCACCAGACAGGGGAGCTTTCGTCCTGAACGTGTGGGGGACAACTTCCGTTTCTTGCAAGCTGGATATCTAACCCACGACCTCCCCACTAGATCACAATCCAGATCCAGGGAGGTTAAAGCAAGAGCGATTACCCCCCAAGACTGATCGCTGGATCTCCCTACAGTTCACAGGCCAGGAGCTGGAACTGCCACTGAAAACTACAAAATGGCATGTCTCCTCAGTGGCTTCTAGCCCCCAGGGGAGGAAGCTGACATGTTTCCCAAATACTGGTCCCAAAGTCCATAGGGCACTAACCTCTCCCTTTGTCTTAGGCATGTCTGTGTTGATACTTCTGGAATCGCCATAGCAGCTGGTGTTCTGGGGTCCCTCCAGTCAGCTGCTGGCCTGGCCGCCCTGGGGCTAAAACCATGGCTCAGGCAGACCTGGGCTCAGCTCTCCACACTCTGCTGCCCATTCCCAGAGTGCTGCGCTGGTCCTTCCTGCAGGGCTACTGGGCTGTCCTCAGTGGGAGGTTAGCTTCTCTGTGTTGTTCTTTGGGTGCTGGGGCTCCAGAAGTTGTTCAGAGTCCCCTTTTACATAGTTTGGCGGTAATCCGGGGGTAGAGAGCCTTGGAGGTGCTGTTTCTACTTCGCCATCTTGGCTCCCTTCTAGTCATTTCTTATAGCACAATAGTATTACATCACAATCATACAACACAACTTGTTCCATCATTTTCCAGTTGATGGGCATCCCTTTTATTTCTGTGTGAGATATGGTGAAAACCCCTCATAAACTTTTAGGCTAGGGGATCCTCATAGAATTTAAGGTTGGGTTTTCAATTCAGTTTTCCTGTAAAAACAAGCTGCTGACACTGAAGTGTTCCAAAATAAAAGGGATGGGAACACAGGATACAAATACATCTGCATGTACACCCAGGTCAAAAGACTAACAAAGAGGGGGTGTAGGAACCTTTGGAATACTAAATTTGTGGGATAATCATGTCTGCTTGTTCCCATGGGCTGGGAGCCACAAAATATAGAATATCACAATACTTGGTTTCTTTCCCAGTTATACTGTAAGGGCAAGCTGAGCTAGAAGTATGCCAGGAACAATAACAAAAACACAGGCTTTGATCACATCTGTACATTAATCTAATGAAAATGAGGCCTGGAAAATGCAAGAGTTGTCAAAGTTCTTAGACTGCTAAATTTGCAAAATAATTTTACCTGCTAGTTCTGCAGTAAGTACTGTCATTAGAGTAGATTTATCACATCTAGATTGTGCCCTCAAAGCTTGTGAGAATGAGCTGGGAGGAAGGGGGCTAGGGAGGGGGATTGTGATTAGGTAAGGGTATATATCTTATCTATGCCTGGTATGGTCTGACACTGAGAATGAATTGAATACACTCAGTGTGAGTCGCCCCTTCTCGTGAGATTGTAATAAACTCCTTTCTACTTACTACCTTGAAAAGCCTCTGAGTTTAATTTAGGTAAGGGTCTTTGATTCCCCACAGAATTCCAATTCTTTACTCCCACAAAAGGAGCTGATATAAATATTTTTGTACATGTAGAACCTTGTTCTTTTTTCTTGATCTCTTTGTGATATAGATGTGAAAGATCTAGTAGTGGTACTGATAGGTCAAAGGGTATGCACAATTTTTGCTATTGCAAACTGTTGCAAATAGTTCCAAATTATTATTAAGAATGATCATATCAGTTCACAAAACCACCAAGAGTGCATGTCCCAATTTTTCCACATCCCCTCCAATATTTGTCATTTTCCTTTTCTATCATATTAGCCAATCTGATATGTATGAGGTGGGTACCCTCAGGGTTGTTTTAATGTGCATTTCTCCAACCAATAGTGATTTAGAGCATTTTAAAATATGACAATAGGTGATTTTGATTTCTTCTGAAATCTGATTGTTCATATTTTTTGACCATTTATCACTTGGGGAATGACTTGTATTCTCATAGATTTGACTCAGTTCTCTATATATTTGAGAAATAAAGCCTTTATCAGAGAAACTTGCTGTAAGTTTTTCCCCTAGTTTCCTGCTTTCCTTCTAACCTTGGTTGAATTGGTTTTTATTGGTGCAATACCTTTTTAATTTAATGTAATCAAACTATCTATTTTATATTTCTCTATCTCTTGTTTGGTCTTAAATTTTTCCCTTTTCCATAGATTTGACAGGTAAAGTATTAAGTGCTTTTCTAATTTGCATATTATATTACACTTTATTTCTAAATCATATACTCATTTTGACCTTATCTTGGTATATGTTGTGAAATGTTGGTCTACACCTAGTTTCTGCCAAGATTCAAAAGCATGGCTCTTTGGGTTTATCGACCAGATAAGCATGGTAATTTAGTACTGTGTACTATATACCTAATCTATCCCATTGATCTACCATTGTATCTCTTAGGCAGTAATAGATTGTTCTGATGTTTACCTTTAAAAAAATACACAATTTAAGATCTGGTACTGGTGGGTGGAGCCAAGATGGCAGAGTAGGAACAGCACTTCCAAGGTGCTCTCCCCCACACCACTTCCAAACAATGTAAAAGGTGGACTCTGATCAACTTCTGGAGCTCTAGCACCCACAGAACAACACAGAGAAGCTAACCTCCTGATGAGGACAGGCCAGCAGCCCTGCATGGAGTGGCCAGCACAGTACCGCACAACACTCTGGGAGCTGAGCCCAGGCCAGCCTGAGCAGTGGTTTTAGCCCCAGGGTGGCCAGGCCAGCAACCTGGTGGAGGGACCCCAAAACACCAGCATCTGTGGTGTTACCAGAATTATCAACATAGATTTGCCTAGGACAAAGTGAGAGGTTAGTTCCCTATGGATTTTGCGACAAGTATTTGGGGAACATGTCGGCTTCCTCCCCTGGGGGCGAAAAGCTGCTGAAGAAACGCGGCACAGAAGCCATTTTGCAGCGTCAGTGGTGGCTCTAGCTCCTGGTCTGCGAACTGTAGGGAGATCCAGCAACCAGTCTGGGGGTTAATCACTCTTGCTTTAACCTCCCTGGATCTGGATTGCAGTCTGGGGGGAGGTCTGGGGTGGGTATCCAGCTTGCCAGAAAATGTGGAGGCTTTACAGAAGCCACCCAACTCCAGAAGTTGTGAAGACCCCAACTTTGGGACTGAAGCTCTCCTGTCTGGTGGCAGAGTCTTACTGTGGCAACAAGCCCCAAAATCAAATAATTAAGTAGCAACATGCCTAGGCAAATGAAACAATATAAACAGAAAAATGCAACACTAGACTCCTATTTTGGGGGCAAAGAGGATCGAAGCATAGAACAGAAAGAGGACTGTGAGGTCAGAAATCCTGCACCAAAAGCCCCAAATGAAAATATGAGTGGGCTACAGGCCACAGAGGACCTTAAGAAGTATTTTAAAAACCAAATAAGAGAAGTGGAGGATAAATTGGGAAGAGAAATGAGAAGGATGCAGGAAAAGTATGAAATGAGAGTCAACAGCTTGACTGAGGAAAATAACACTTTAAAAACAGCCTAACTCAAATGGCAAAAGAGACTCAAAAAGGCAATGAGAAGACGAATACCTTAAAAACCCAAATTTGCCAGATGGAAAAAGAATCTCAAAAGCTCACTGAGGAGATTCATTCCTTCAGAATTAGACTGGAGCAAATGGAAGCTAGTGACTTTATGAGAAATCAAGATGCTGTTAAATTGATTGAAGCAACTGAAAGAATAGAAGGCAATGTGAAATATCTCATGGGAAAAACCACTGACCTGGATAATAGATCCAGGAGAGACAATTTAAAATTTATTGGACTAACTGAAAGCCATGATCAAAGAAAGAACCTAAAAATCATCCTTCAAGAAATTCTCAAGGAAAATTGCCCTGATGTTTTAGACCCAGAGGGGGAAATAGAGGTTGAAAGAATCCACTGATCACCTCCTGAAAAAGATCCCCAAAAGAAAACTCCTAGGAATATTATAGCCAGCCTTCAGAATTCCCAGATCAAGGAGAAAATAATCCAAGCACCCAGGATGAAACAATTTCAATATTGTGGAAACACAATCAAAATAGCACAAGACCTGGCAGCTTCTACACTGAGGGACTGAAGGGCATGGGATATGATATTCCAGAGGGCAAAAGAGCTGGGATTGAAGCCAAGGGTCACCTACCCAGCAAAACTGAGTACATTGTTTCAGGGGAAAATATGGTCATTCAGTGGAATAGAGGACTTACAAGCATTCTTGAGGAAAAAAAACAGAGTTGAATAGAAAATTTGACATTCATTCAGACACAAAAAGCAAGAGATGCTTGAGAAGGTAAACAGGGAAAAGGAATCATAAGGAACTTATCACAGCTGAACTATTTATATTCCTACATGGAAAAACAATAACTGTGACTGATGAAACCTTTCTCAGTATGAAAAGAATTGAAGAAGGGTATATGGGCATATGAATACATATGTGAATGTGTGTATATATGTTTACAGGTATACATGGATAGAGGGCACAGGTTGAATTTGGTGGGAAGGGATGATACTTAAGGGGTGAAGTTAAGAGGTGAGAGGAATGTGGCAAGAGGAATGTGGCAAGAGGAGATGAGGAGAGACAGGGTGGGGTAAACTATCTCATGTAGAAGAAGCAAGGGGAAGTGGTTGCAGGGGAGGGGAAAGACAGGAAGGCAAAAAGGCAAAATCATACTCTTATTGAATTTGGCTCAGGGAGAGAATGACATACATAATAAATGGGATATCTCACCCTGCAGGAGGGTAGGGGGGAGGAGGATGAGAGAGGGAGTGATGGGGGGGAGGGCATGGTGGGGGCAGGGGAGGTTGGAAGCACCCACTTTTGAAGAGGGAGAGGATCAAAGTAGGGAATGGACCAGGTGGGGGGTGGGATAGGTGTGAGGGAAATATAGCCAGCCTTTTACAATATATATACTATGGCAATGTTTTGCATAGCTATACATGTACAACATATACTGAATTGCTTATCTTCCCAGAGGGTGACAAGGGATGAAGGGAATGGATCTGGAATTTGAAGTTTTAAAATTAATTCTTTCAAATATATATAAATACTATTATTAATACTATTTTGCATGTAATTGGGAGATAAGATGTGCAGGTATTGGGGCACAGAGATTCACCTTGCCCTAATGGCAAAGTTGAAGGGGGTATGGGAGAAGATATGGGAGAGAGCAGATTGGATGAGGGGATATCCTGTGGGACTGCTATTCTGGGGTGGTGGGTAGGGGAAAAATTGTAACTCAAAATCTGGCTGAAATGAATGATGTAAATCAGAAGTTAATAAAGCATTTAGAAAAAGGAAAAAATCAGGGGTAGAAATCATGCTTTCAGACAAAGTTAAAGCTAAAATAGATTTAATCAAAAGAGAAAAATAAGGAAACTATACTATAGTCAGTCATATTAATCAATATAGTTTTACACTATTTATAATAACTAGACAGTATAAGGTTGGAATATAGCTGTGGTGGAAGAATCACTAAGTTGGTGGACTTAAAAAATATGGAAAGATTTGGACACATGAAGGAAGTTGTTTTCCACCCTCAGAAAAACAGAGGACAAACAAGTATGGTATGGTCCTACATAGATGCATATGAATGTATATGTCTTTATGTATATATATGTATATACGTATATATAAGTATGATTATATATAAGAATATACATATGTATGTCAATGTGTATGTACTTACATATGTGTATGTGTGTGCACGCACACATGTGTGTATATGTTTGTGTGTGTGTTTCCATGCTTAATTGTAGCCTTCTTAGGGCAATGAGGGGAGGAAGGGGGGAGAAAAGAACAAAGTGAGAATTGCACATCAGAGAATAAAAAATTTACAAGGAAGCAAAGAAAAGATGGACAGCTCTGAACACAATGTGTAGTATTTACAAGACTTTCTTGAAACAGAAATTTATTGCTGTATATTTTGAATCTTCTCTTACATTCTGCTGAGCACATGGCAATGATTCTTTTTCTTTTCTTATTATGTATTTAAGTTTAAAATTAATCAATTAATAAAGAAATAAAAAACAAAAAAATTATTCACTTAGCTCTAGAACAGAAGTAGGAGCAATTGGTGAGATTTGAATAGAAGAAAATCTCAGTTTGGTCTTAGGAGGAAAAAAAAAGCCCTTCTTCAAGACAGGAGCTGTACAAAAGAGAAATTAATTTTCTCCAGAAAAAGTAAGCTGTTTATAATTGGAGGCTTCATCTAAAGGCTAAATGGCTTCTTATTGAGGATACTATGGAGGACACTACTGCTCAGGTGCAGGTTAAACTAAATGGTCCCACAGGTTCCTTCCAGTTCTGAAATTTTGTGATTCCAATGTATTAATTGTGAATAGGGAAGAGTTAGGTCACTGCCTAGGGCACCAGAAAATGTGGGAGCTGGGAAGGATATGTAATCAAGAACAGAGGCATTAAAAGAGCACTGTACTTTGGATTAGGATTTTGCCTCAAAATTTTAAATCCCAGCTCTAACACTTAACCAGGTGTGTGAGCATGGGCAAGTCACTTAACCCAACTGAGCCTCAGTTTCCTCATTGATAAAAATAAGGATATGGGGGCGGCTAGGTGGCGCAGTGAGTAGAGCGTCGGCCCTGGAGTCAGAAGGACCTGAGTTCAGATCCGGCCTCAGACACTTAACGCGCACACAAATAAAAACCTAGCCGTGTGACCTTGGGCAAGTTACTTAACCCCAATTGCCCTCCAAAAAGCAAAAAAAAAAATAAGGATAATAATACCTACAGCACTTTAACTCACAGGGATGCTATGAAGATTACATGAGATGAAGACCTTAAAGTGCCATAGAAATGTTGGCCATTATTATCTATACTGCATGTTTTTTTTTTTTTTAATAGGAAAGTAGTTTAATAGTGGATAAAAGGCTGGTCTCTGTGTTAGAAAAATCTGGATTTAGGCCTTGCCTTTGACACATACTGACTGTGTGACTCTGGGAAAATCAGATAAATTATCAGTGTTCCAGGCAACTCTCTAAGAAGGTAAGTCCTAGATGAGCAGATAAAATCAAACATTTGAATCATCCAAACTCCTCAGGGGAAAACAAAACTTAAAATCCCTCTTTAAAAAAAATCCATGTATTTTAGTGATAGGAAATTCCATTTTCTGGGGACATTTGTTTATTTTGTAATAAGTCAAATTGTAAGTCATAGAGTGAAGGCTGAAACCCAACAGTAGCCACACAGAAAATGAACTTTCCAAACTTTCCCAGGGTCCATACATGTCTTTCTCTAGATCTGTATATAATTAATTCTTGTAGAGGTGTATAGACACCTGTGTTCAGTGCGGGGCTTTACTTAACAAGATCATTTATGAGCATGTTGCCAGAAGTCAGGGATTATGCCTTCTGGTCCTCCCCCCTTTTAACTCTCAAGGGACCCAGCATAAAGCTTTATATGTAATACTTCATGAATACTTACATGTTTATTGATTAAATTCCATTTGATTCCAACATGAATATAAAAGTACCTGGGTTTTTGAAAGCAGAGTATATGAAAGAGCAGTGTAATGTTTGGGAGACAACATTGAATTGGGGGCAAGAGATTTATGTTCTTATATGAATTACTTAACCTTTCTGGGCC
This sequence comes from Gymnobelideus leadbeateri, assembly GCA_011680675.1. Lineage (NCBI taxonomy): Eukaryota > Metazoa > Chordata > Mammalia > Diprotodontia > Petauridae > Gymnobelideus > Gymnobelideus leadbeateri. The sequence continues at coordinate 316,009 of WOXC01000263.1, forward strand.
CCCATTTCTTCATCTGTAAAATGAGAAAGATATGTTAAGTAACCTTGAAGGTCCCTTCTAGTCTCAACAGTATGCATTAGAGACAAAATATTAATAGCTGATTTTAAGTGTAGACCTGGAGCTGGTAGTACTCTGGACTCTTTTGATGCAACTTATTTGCAGAAATGAGAGCAATAATAGTATTGTTTTAATTTGCATTTTTTTTTTACTGATCAGAGGTGTTAATTGTAGCATGTTATATGGAAAATTTCTCCCATTCCCCCCACCCCCAGCTCCCAGGAAAGATGTAGACTGGTGGTTTGAGGTTGCCCAGAGGTGATCTGTTTACTTTTTTCGAGCCTGGGTTGCACTGTAGGATAATGAAAACTGCAGGGTGGTTGAACATTATTCAGAAAAACACTCTTCCAAACACATTATGCAGTTGGCATGAGGAATTTATTCTATCTATGTACAAGTAAGCATTTATAGATACTTTTGTTTAAAGTAAAGAACAAATGAACAAAACAGTATTAGCATGAAAACTACTAGGGTGGCTTAAATTGGACTAGAACAGAAGTTGCAGACCTTCAAAAGAACACAGAAACTTAATAACAGATTGAAGGGTGTATTGTTAACTAGGACAGTAAAAAACTGTACATTGCAAGCAACACCTTACAATGAAATATGATTAATGAGGCAGTCTTTCCAAAGAAAAGCTGGGCAGAGCATTTGGAGACTGAAGGGAACAAATATTAAAATCTCATAAATCCTCCATATCTCTTCTCCATTTCCGGAATTTCTTTGGAATAACTTTCTCCCTCTTCATCTGAAGGCAGGGAATCAGCGAAGCGCTTAAGAAATCCACCGTACCTTTTCTGGTAGTCCAGCCACCATTCAGGCCTCCCAACTCTTCTCATAAAGCCCCCATATCTTTTCTGTAGCTCTTTTGCTTCATCTTCCAATTCTGGACTTCTCTTGTAGCTTCTCATGAAGCCTCCATACCTCTTACTCACTTCCTCCTCATTCTCATTACCTTCTTGGTAATGCCCTGCCTCAGCATTATCTCCTGTTCCCAGCAGCTCTTTCAGCAACAGGTCTGATGAATTGGCCAATGCATCATCATCAGAATCTTTCTTCATGAAGCCTCCATATCGCTTGGCAAGGAACTCTCCTCCATTCATCTCATCTTCTGGCTCCACTCGATAAAGCTCATCCATTTTCTTCATAAATCCTCCATACCTTTTCATGAAGCCTCCATACTTTTTGGCTAGAAGATGACTCTCATCTTGTTTGCTTTCTCCTTGGTTGTTGGTACCTTCCTGAGAAAGATCCATCTTGGTCAGTTGCAGAAGCTCCTTACAGGTATCCCAGGCTTTAGCAGATGGCAATTTCCCTTCACATTCTAGTGTGCAAGCCTGTGAAAAATTATTTATCCAATGGTAAGATATTGTTGTGGCTTTGCTAAATAGATACAATCACCTGCATTTTCTATCCACACCAGCTCTAATTAGAAAGGCTACTTAGATCAGTTTTAAATATTTGTATTTATTGATATTAATTATTGTTGCTGGAGAATGTTCACATAATAATCTACATTTTCTTACTACATTCATTATCCTGAATAGATATTTAAGGATAGGGATAGAGATGGGACCCATAATTTCATTGAGATAGGCAACTCTTTATCAATGGAAATAGACATTTTCTTTGCAATGTCTGGCCTTTGAGAGTTGTCTAGTGCATTAAGGGATTATAGTGTCATTATATGTCAGAGGTAGGACTTAATATCAGGTGCTCCTTGAACTACCAATCTCTTTCATAAGCAGTTAGCAAGTTCAAATGTTATGGAATTAAAACAAATAGTTGCTATAGTATCATTGGTATTTAAAAGTTTGAATTGTAAATTAAAATGATATGCACCCACATGGGAGTGATTATATTGATCTGGGTTAACTGTCTTGATGACCCAAAACAACTCAACTTTACCAATATGACTGAAACCAAGACTTAATCAGGGAAATGTTATAGTAAAATGCATTTGACTAAAAAATTAATTCTTTGAAGTAGAACACTTGTTTGTAGTACATACACATATGCACATGAACATATTCTATGTATGTATGTATATATATTTATATATATATATATAGTAATATTATTCTAGATAGCTCTTAATATTCCCGTTCCTATTTATTTTACCTTTTCTATTACAGAAAACAAGAATTCAAAAGTAGCTCTGAAAAAGTCTTAAAATTCAAAACTAAGATTGATAATTCTATAGGGTGACCTTATGTTAATTTTAAGTAGAAACTTTTCATTTTAGTCTTGTCTATTTTTTTTTTCATTTTTGTCCTGAAAATTTGGCTTTGAGGTCTGACATAATTAAAATATTATACATATGCAAACTTGAAGGTCATCCCTCTCATAAACACTTAGTCACTTCAAAATTGAAAGCCTTTTTCAATGGATATCATGTTACTCAATAAAAAGAAATGAATCTGCATACCATTCTTCCCTTTATTCATTATGCAGTAATTAAATCTTAACTAATGTAAGACAGGATGAATTCCTCCTAATGATACTATTAAGATTCTGCCCAAAATATTATCTCTACTAATGCAATTCTAGTGATATTACTTTGAAATACTTCAAAGAAATCATCTCAGTGATGTATTTTTGGTATAGTTTCAAGTCACCATGTTAAGGGTATATATATTTTAATAAGGAAATTACTTTTCTTTTCTTTTCTACTATTATGAATATATTCCCATAAATTGGATGCCTTCCATACCTTTGTGGGAGGGCATTTTCCATTTACTGATCAGCTATCAAGCATGGGGGTTCAATTAATATTTGCTAAATTAGGGTCTTATAAGAGCACAGGCTCATTGAGTACATGTACTAGAAGGGATCCCAAAGGATGTCTAGTCTAACCCCTTATTTTGCAAATTAGGAAACTGAGACCAAGGGAAGGTAAATGACTTGCCTGAAGTCACATGCATAGTAATTATCAGAGGTATAATTTGAACTTCTTAGTCAAGAGCTAATACTCTTCACACAATACCATGCTGCCTCCAAAGGACATGATCTTGAGATTGAGCCCCATGAATTAAATTGATTTGAATTGAAGAGAGATTAGGAGTCAGAGAACCTGGATTAATACCTTGGCTTTGCCTTTGTGGAAATATATTCTCTCTGGGTCATAGCTTCCTCCTCTGCAAAATGAAGAAGCTGAGGAGACTGACCTCTAAGATCTCTTCTGGCTCTAAATTTTAGATTTATATTCTAATTTTTAATAAGTTGCTTGAAAAAAAAAACAAGTTAGAAGGGGGAATGTGATGTAGTTAATAAAAATTATTTAAACACACAGAGAATATTTTGTTGTATTTGTAAACTTCTTTCTCAAAATACATATAGAATATCTCTTATAGCTAGAAAAAGGTTTCACATCTTAAAATTATCAAAGTTAATTGCTGTTAAAATATGAAGTTACAACTTGTTCTTTTTCTGCTAAAGTACAAAAAATATGTCCCCTTAGATCCCTGCTTTTTCTCATGGAAAACACATTACTGTTGGGATGATGACATCCTTTCTTTTTTAACTACATTGCAATCTCTACTAACTTTCTTAAGGATTTCCTCAGAAATTCGTGGTTTTGGTCAGGCAATTAAATTTCCACAATGCTTTTTTTTCATGATAGTTATCTCTACTAATGCAATTCTAGTGATATTAACTAGATTAGGATAATTCTAATTCTGACCCAAAACCCATTATTAGTTAGCCACTTAAAATGCCTTCTTAAAAGACTATTTTAGTTGATGAAGAGTCCATCTGTGTTAAAGGGCTCTGACCAACATCTGGGCAAAAATGGTATCAGCTTATTTGAAGTACTAAGGGGTATTTTGGAAAATGCTGCTTACTTTCAAATTAATCCTTGAAAGATTTAGAAAAGAAAGGGAGAAGAGATCATAACGATACAGAATGGTAAGATTTGGGGGATAATTTAGCTCTTCCACAAGAGAAAATGAAAAGAGTGGTAGTATGCTGGGAACTGGGTGAGGGGAAAGATTAAAGAAGAAAAATAATTGAACAAACAATGTTAATCTTTCATGTCACTTTAAACACAATGAATGGAGTAGTCGAACCACCTTAATTTTAGCTCATTAAGAAAGATTAGAAATTCCATTATCATTTAGCCAACACATGTGGGGATGCTGATAACATATTCGATGCCTCAGTATTAACATGTGCGGATTGTCCCAATGTACAAATGTGAAAGCTGGGTGAGTTTGATTAAAGGTGGGAGGGCTGTATAATCAGAAACATGGAGTACATTTCTATAGAATTAGTGCCTGACCCCTCTTTTCCAGTTTGTAGCTCTCCAAATGGGTCTATTCTATATTAAGTTTCTAGACACAGTTAACCTAAAGATTAAAAGAGAATGAAGAATGAAGGATGAAGGAAAGAATATTATGTTGTCATCATACAAAGCTCCATAATATAATTTCATCTACTCATTCTTTTATCATTTAACAACCTACAAGCAAAGAACTGAGCTAGACACTGGGAGAAATGCAAGACGAATAAGACATGGTCTAGTTTAGAGAATACAGTACATATATAAATATTCAGTGACGTATAGAACAGGTGAAGTAGAACTAGATTATTCTGCCCAAGAAAAGCTTCCTCTACTCTGAAATATATTGTTAAGAATGTTCCATAAAAATATTAAGTTGTTTTTTTTTTTTATCATTGCAAACACCAGATTTTACTTGAGGAGAAATCCCTGTCCCTACCATGGAAATGAAAACTTAACCATTGCCTTAAAAAGAGGATTAGAAAACTGTACTTAAAAAATTCCAAATACCCCATGCAGAATATGTCTCAAAATAAACTTCCCAAGGAACCTGATTTTTGGTTAGAACTACTTGTTCTGAATTGGTCTTTCCACCCACCTGCACCTCAACTCTCTCACTGTTTTCCAATACTTTCTTCAGCAACTCCCCAATACCTTCCCTAGAACAAATTATAGTCTAGTGATTATTACCAGACACAAAAGTGAAATCCCCATTGTCTGTCTTGCATCTTCTCATTTTTACTCTGCCAACTTCTTGTCCTTCCTTTCAACAAAGGCTGATACTGTTAAGTTTTTCAGTGAAATTCAGTCTTGATCCAGAAGGGATATTTAAAGTTATCTAGGCAAACCGCATTATTTTACAAATGAGGAAAATGAAGCCTAGAGAGGGAAATGACATGCCAAGGCTACATAGTAGCAGAACTGAAATCTGAACCCTAATCTGTCTCAAAATCTCGTCCTCTTTCTACTACTATCATATTGTCCACAAAACATACCACTACTCATCTTTTAGTTGAAAGGAGTCGACTCTAACATTAGTGTGTAGTGGAATGAAGTGGTGAGATATGTAGGGAACAAGGAGTTGGCATTGTGGGACAATGCTCTGGGGACAGCAGTGCGTCTGCTGCTCTCCGAGGTCCTGAAAAAAACTGGGGATTTTTTTTTTTTTTTTTGCGTGAACTAATTCAGACGATCCGGATATTCAATTGTTAAAACACACACACACACACACACACACACACACACACACACACACACACACACACACACACACACACACACACCACAGATTGAAAACAACAACATAATAGTCCCCGCCAACTGCCTACTTGTCGTCCCCCGTCCCCTCTCCACCCGCCCCTCCCCCGCCTCCCACCTGCCTTTTCCCAAAGCCAAAATTCTGATCCAGATCTCCCGCGGGACACAGGGTAAGCTTAGCTCTGGAATCATATTTGTCCTCCAGTTCCTTCAGGTGTAACAAGGAGAGTCTAGATTTTGGTGACGGAGCGGTGCCCCATTACTTATGCCGTATTTAGGTGAAACACAAACAAATGTAAAAACAAGGATTCCACCCTTCTTTCTCCTCTACCCCAATCCGCGCTCACCAATGGATTGATGTCCGCATGTTGTCCTAGGCGGTAGGTGCAAGAGGTGCAGTCCTTGCTGCATTCTGCCCTGACGGTCAGGAAGAGGCCAGGGCTGAGAGCCAGAAGCAAACTGCAGAGCTTCAGGAACAGCGCCATAGGCTGAAAAGAGAGAGGGGGATGCGTAGCTCAGCCACTGTCTGACAATTCTTTGCTAACGCTAAGGAAAAACCGCTTTTCTTTCCCGATCCACGAATTCATCCTAAGGTTACTCAAATGCCCTGCTTCCTGAAAGATGCACACACAGAAGCAGCGGAAATCGCAAATTCCAAATAGTAATAAGGATTTGCCTTTTCTTAAGAACTCTATCTATTTGGACAAGTCTCGGGGCAAAGGGAAGGGGCTTCCGTCTTTACCTGCCTTGCACTGGTTGACTAGGGAATGAAAGCACCAGAGTTGGATCTTTCTTGAAATCAGCAAGATAGATTGGATTTTGTCCTTTCATTCACCTGCGGTCCTAAGAAACCTCACCTCCCCAGATTTTTCCCCCCTAGAACGCTGCGAACATTGAGAGCTTGCTAAAATATGAAATGGAGTGGTCAGGCTCAATACCAAGGAAACACACCAGCAGAAGATTTAATATGAGTTCAGTCGCAAAAGGGAAAATAGAGGAGGACAAAATAAAAGATGAAAATAACATTAAATAGGTCCCCCATACCCACCTGAAAAATCCAATATTTTAGCAAAGTTTACTTACATCGATGCTTTCTTGGATCGAGTATGGGAGAGCTGAAGTGCTTTGGTTTGCTCACCAAGTATTTATAACGGAGCAGAGCAATTTGTGTCCCAGGAGAATCTCTAGAAGGAAGAAGGTAGGGGAGGGTGAAGGGATTGGAGGGGAGAAGGGGAAAACAACAGGAGAAAAGCAATACCCTGCAGTTCGACTTATCACTGCTCCTGGCAAAACAACTGCAGTCCCTCGGTTAGAAAGTAAGAAGTTATCAGTAGAGATATAAGTTCTTTACTTACCGTCTTCAGTGGGTAACTGAAGTGGATGGACGAGAAGGGCTGGGAGCTCTCCACCTGAGTCAGTGTGCTGGGAAGTGGACAGAGCCACTTTATAATTAGTTGGAAAAAAGGAAAAACTCAAGCGTCCCCCAATCACCTACAGGCTCCAGCTGACGCAGTATCTACGAAATCCCACCTCGGACGCATTTGCTATCTTATTAACTATCATCACTAAGAAGGAGCTGAGCCAGACAGTGTGGGATTGGATAAGATTCATACTCTATGCTTTCCAGTAGGATTAGGAGGCTGGGGTGGCTTGTTACTCATGCATGATAATTTGTTGGGTATTTTCTACACATTAACCCTAGGCCCTTTGGGAAAATTTCCTCTCAAAGCATTTTTATTGTGGGGGGGGGTGCGGAGAGTGGCAGAAGAGGTGGCTCAGGCATATTCCCATCAATCATCTGACGGTTTCAAAGTTAGATTAATGGCACAGGGGAGTGAAATTGGGAAGAATTTCATCTGGGGAGTTCCTTAGATTTCTTGGAAATGGTATGTATAAACAGCAGGGCCACATCAGACTTGTCTCCTCTCTTCCTAAAACATTCTCCCAGGGTCATAGTTTCAAAGAACATTGAGAACACTCATACCAATCCGGAATCACTTCCCATTAATAGAATAGGACAAGATATTTCTCCCAAAGTTAAAGTTTTTCTTAGCAGAAAGCAAATGTTAACAGACTCCACTGATAAACTCCAAAGCAGGTAGTCTGAAGTTGGTACTCAATCATTTTGCAGTTCTGGCTTCTGAATAATTGCATGACAAAAGCTCATAACACCAGTGGGGGTCCAGAATAAGCATAATAAGACCAGGACCTTCCCATCCACACCCTCCTTGCAGATATAACAGGTTTAATTTTGTGGGGAGAGAGAGGGGGTGATCTAAAGAGAAACTATGTCCTGGAAGGTTTGGAAAGGGAAAAAAATTTCTAACCTTTATACTTTACTTTAATAGGAACAAGAAATTCTCAAAGTCTTGGAAAAGCCTTGTTAAAGAAATTTTAATATTTGAGCAGAGGGGACAAAGCATGTGAAAGACTTTGGCACCAGCCAAACTCTACTCACACCTTAGTTGTACTTAATGCTTCTCCTATTTTGCCACTACTATCACGTAGGAGGGGTCTAGGATGGACAAAAAGAGGGGAAGAAAGCCAGGGAAATGATGAAGGCTCTTTTCTGAAGCTCCTCTGTTGGGCTCAGAAATGCCAGATCTTTGGATGGCTAGTCTAGTAGTAGCTCTGCATCTTCTAATTTTGGTCACTAGAGGGCAGCGCGCTCCTGCGCAGGTTCCAGATTGCCAGGTGGCTGGGTCTTGCTAGCCAAGGAGAGGATGCTGGTCAGGGACTGTGGTGCGGGCCTGGGGATTCTGAGCGGGAGAATACAGGTCAAATAATAACTACCTCCACCACCTTGTTCTCTACTAGGATTCAGCTAAAGTCAGAACTTCTCCCTGGCATCAGAGAACTAGGGGGAAGCATAGATGTTATCTTTTAGGAGCCTCCTTAGCCTTCTGTATTTCATGTAAGAAAAGGCATGATTTCAGTGGGACTTTTTATGCTCTTTACAGATGGAAATTTTCATATTATTCCCAGCTACTATACTTTCCCAGTCTGTGCAAACTTGAAAGTGGAAAAAATGCTTCTCCCCAGTTGTATTTTTTTTTTTTTTTGCTTTTTGGAGGGCAATTGGGGTTAAGTGACTTGCCCAAGGTCACACAGCTAGTTTTTGTGTTAAGTGTCTGAGCCCAGATTTGAGCTCAGGTCCCCCTGACTCCAGGGCTGGTGCTCTATTCACTGTGCCACCTAGCTACCCTGCCCCAGTTGTATTTTTTGCCAAGAAGTGGTATAGAAAAAAATACACTATAGAGTTACAGTACACATCTTTATCTGAGCACTTAACTTACTCATAGTCATGGAGTAATAATAATAACTGGGCTGTGAAAATGAGGGGAGTGATCTTATTTACTAGATTATTTCTTAGTCACTGTACACTAAACAATAATGTCTAAACTGCTCACTAGAGACCAAAAGGAATCAGAGAAGCATGAAATCATAGAAATTTTTAACTGGAATTCATCTAGTACAACCTTCTCATTTTTACAAGTTAGGAAACTGAGGTCTAGACAGAGTTATCTTATATATAGTTTGTACATAATAATTGTTTATATGTCATCTTCCTACAGCCACCCCCCCCCCATTGTGAACTCCTTGAGGGCAAGGATTTTTTTTTGCATTTCTTTGTATCCTCATCATTGGGACAGTGCCTGACACATAGCAGGCATTTAATAAGTGCTTGTTTCCTTTCCTTACCCTCTTTGGAAAGCTTTCTAGGAACCATAGGATCATGTTTTAGAGTTGGAACAGACCCTAGCAGCCATCAAATCCAAACCTACCTTCCTTTTCATATATATAGGGAAACTAAGGCTGAGAGAGATTAAATAATTTGCCTAGGCTCCTGAAACTACTAAATGTTTGCAGGAGGATCTGAACTCATGGTTTCCTCACTTCAAGGCCAGTGTTCTATCCACTGGGCTATTTGCTTGTCTCTCAAGGTGGGGGTGGGGGGGAAGAGAAGGGAAGACAAAAAAGAGGAAGGAAGGAAAGGAGAGAGGAAGGGGTGAGAGAGAATACAGAAACATCTATTTTTGTGCCCATTTTGATAATCACCACTCAATCTTCCCCTGGAAATAAAGTTTACTGAAGTACAGAGACTAATGTCCCCTACTTTTTCTGTGAATGGAGGCAGAATTTAAGGAAACTAATGATTTAATGGTTCAGCAAGGCATTTCCTAATGCCTTTCATGTAGTTTCCTCAGATCTATAATTTTATCTGGGATTAGCTGCTTGACTCTATTAGACCTAACAGGAGATCTAAACTCGTTTGTGCCTATGTATTTAATAAAAAAAAAAAACCCAACAACAAAATACTCACACTCAGAAATGGTCAGGGACCTTACTGTTACCTTATCTTCTACCTCTGAAATTCAGGAACCTTTGGAAATCACTCCATGTCTCAACTGTGTAACCAGTTGGAGTTTTCCTCAGACCCTTATGTTCAAAAGTTTTTTTTTGGGAAAGAATGTTGCAATTGTCTTCCATATTTCATGGGTTTAGATCATGGCTTAAATACACTGAAATCTCCCTTATTTGCATTCATACTCCCTTTCTCACTTCCCCTTTATAAAATATAAGAGCTAGAAAGTTGCTATTATGTCTATAGTAGAGATAAGGCAGTGCAAAACCACTGACTTTTTGCATGAAAAAAGCCTCATTAGAGGCAGCTTGTGGCACAGTGAATAGAGTAGTGGGCCTGAAGTCAGAAAGACTTGAATTCAAACCCAGCCTCAGACACTTACTAGTTGTGTGACCATGGGCTAGTCACTTAACCTCTTTCTTCCTCTGTTTCCTCAAGTGTAAAATTAGGATAATAACAATATTGACCTCACAGGATTGTTGGGAGGCTTAAATGAGGTAATATTTCTTTCTTTCTTTCCTTTTTCTTTTTGGAGGGCAATTGGGGTTAAGTAACTTGCCCAAGGTCACACGGCTAGGTTTTTGTCTGTGTGTGCGTTAAGTGTCTGAGGCTGGATCCGAACTCAGGTCCTTCTGACTCCAGGGCCTACTCTACTCTACTCACTGCGCCACCTAGCCACCACAGAGGTAATATTTCTAAAAGCACTTATCTCAGACCTAGGATGCCATAGGATTTACAAATCAGAGTGATTTTTCAAGTCTGGATTTGTTTAGGTGTTATTATCTTCTTAAAAGTAACAATGAATTAACAGTGTTAAGTAGATGATTTTCAACCAACTTTAAGGATGTATCTACAGAGAGGCCCATTTAAAGCATATGCTATTGAAATATATGATTGGTTCAGAGTGTGTGTGGGGGGCGGGGTTAAAAGGAGAGAAAGGGTTGTATAAGTTTAATATTATGAAATATAGGCATTATATATATAATACGTATACTATTGGCCATGTGATAGGTTCCAAAGGATGATTATACAAGGAAATTTTATCTTTCAAAAATCCAGAGAACTGATTAGTTTATTTAGAGAAACAACTTGTAGTGAAAGCAGTCTGAAAATTCCTTTAAATATTAAGGAGAATCATAATATGATAAAAGGTCAAATTAACTAAATATTTAAAGCATAGTGGTTATACATTGCCAACTTTGAGGGTTCCTGGAATGAGAGAGAATATTATCCACCCGGTAGGTCTGATTATTGTGGGTCAAATAACACAACTATCCAAACTGAAAAGAAAAGGATTTATTAGTAGACTAAGGAAGACTGTTTGCTGATAGCAGCTTCCAATTCCTGGGAAACAGATTTGTTTTTTATAACCTTTTAGGACCATATGGAGCACAGTCAATCAGTAGCATCCTGAGTCAATTTAGATTAGATGAATAAAATATTTCATAGGAGAGGGGAGTAGAAAAAGGGAGAATTAACCAATGAAAAATAGGGTTTTATGAGAGACTATATACCACACAGCTGGCAGGATTTGTTATTATAATGAGAAAATATTCCCCATTCAAGGGCTGGAAAGAAGAGGTGATTGAATACTTTTATAATTGTTAAAGAAGTTCATATGATCTAAAGAAGCAGGGTTGAGGTAACATTTAGACAAAACTACAGATGTCTCCTACCCAAGGACAATACACAATTTTTATGGCAGAGGATGAGACCATCTGCTTTACTGTGCCCTTATGTCATTTGTTATATATTTTCTCCTTCACAGGAATAAATGAAACAGTACTAAGCCAAGTCAGGACTCCTTAATTATAGCCTCAGTTGTTCTATTCTTTATCTGTGTGATCTTAGATAAATGCCTTAACCTGTAAAAATTTTAGATTTCTCATCTGTTAAAGGAAGACAACAATACCTTGTACGGTGAGGATTGAATGAAATCACACTTGAAATGAGCTTTTTAATTGCAAAGCAGTATATAGAGGTAAGCTGGAGTTATAACCTGTAGATCCTAAATAATACTTGAACACATTTTACAGTTTATAAATAATTTCCTAAGAACCCTGTGTAGATAGTGTCTCATCTCTCCTTTTGAGGAAACTGAGGTTTGGAAATGTAAAAATGATGTAATTATTCTCACATTCATTGAACAGTAGAAGAGCTTGGACTCAGGAACATGAACTCAGTTGGAAGCCAAGTCTTTTTTGCAACATATGCTTCCCTTTAGATCTATTGCTTTTAGACATAGGTGAGATTAATCACAACACTAAGCTGAGGAAATTAGACAGTCCAGGAATTTAAAAAAAGTTGTCTTATGATTCTGCCTACAAGTACCTTCCCGAGACCAAAGGTTGCCAAGCTTGTGCTAATCTAATAGTCAATAAACATTTTTAATGTATCTTCTGTGTTTCAGGTATTGTGCTAAGTGCTGGGGATACAAAAAAGACAAAAGATAATCCCTGCTCTCAAAGAGCTCATAGAATAATGGAGATGGGCTACCTCCTAACTTGGGGATCCTTATACGGTTGAAACCATTTATCTAGTCCCCCCATCCCAAGTTTTTTCTTTTAAGACCTTACCAGATAAGTCAACATTGGGGATCTCAAGGAACATGACATTCTTTACAATATACAAGAAGTGTGACAATGATATAATAAGCCTGGCTTTCAAATAGATATACCAGAACCCATAAGAGAGAAAGTAAGCTCCTTGAGAATAGGGATTGTTTCATCCTTGGCCCTTTTATCATCAGTGCCTAGTTTGGGACCTGACACATAGATGCTTTATCAATGGTTGTTGATTTATTATTGATGGATAAATCCAAATGAATGTGTATAGGAGTGCAATGTCCTTGAGATACTATACTCACAATTCAGAGATCAAAGCCTTTCTGGAGCGAGACCTCTTTGGAATGGTCTTCAGAGCTGTTGACCAGCCTCCTAAATGCAGCATCATCAGTGACTCAGTCATACCTTGATTTTGAATCCCAAAGGATTTTACCTAGCTTTATCACCCTCAGCTTGGTAAAATCTAATCCTCTTTCAAAACATTAACTTTTACCATTATTGTGTATATTTAGAAAGAACCTTAGAATGTTTTGAGTAATTGCAGCAATACTAAAACATTTGACCTTCGAATGTGACTACTTAAAAAAACAACAACTCCTTAATAGTATTTTACTTTCTCCCAATTATGTGTAAAGATAGTTTTCAGCATTCATTTTTGTAAAGTTTTGAGTTGCAAATTTTCCTCCCTCTCTCTTTTCCCTCCTGCTCCCCAAGATAGCAAGCAATCTGATATGTTATACATGTATGATCATATACAATTATATTTCCACATTAGTCACTTTGTGAAAGAAAAATCAGAACAAAAGGAAAAAACCATGAAAAAGAAAAAACAAAAAAATAAGTAAAAATAGTATGCTTCAATCTGCATCCAGACTCGATAGTTCTTTCTCTGGATGTGGTTAACATATTCCATCATTAATCTTTTGGAATTGTCTTGGATCACTGTATTACCGAGAAGAGCCAGGTCTATCATAGTTAATCATCACATTATGTTGCTGTTGCTATGTATAATGTTCTCCAGGTTCTGCTCATTTCACTCAGCATCAGGTCATGTAAGTCTTTTCAGCTTTTTCTGAAATCTACCTACTCATTATTTCTTATAGCACAATAGTATTCCATTCCATTCATATACCACAACTTGTTCAGCCATTCCACACGATTCACAATTCTTTGCCACCACAAAAAAGAGTTGCTATAAATATTTTTGCACACGTGGGTCCTTTTCCCTTTTTTATGATCTCTTTTTGATACAGACCTAAGCAGTCATATTGCTGGATCAAAGGGTACACACAGATTTATAGTCTTTGGGGTATAGTTCCAAATTCTCCAGAATTGTTAAATCAGTTCACAACTCCATCAACACTGCATTAGTGTTCCAATTTTCCCACATCTTCTCTAACATTTATTATTTCCCTTTTCTGTCTCAATCAGCCAATCTGATAAGTATGAGGTGATATCTCAGTTATTTTAATTTCCATTTCTCTAATCAATAGTGATTTAGAGCATTTTTCTTATGACTTAGATAGCTTTAATTTCTTCATCTGAAAACTCTGTTCATATCCTTTGACCATTTATCAGTTAGGGAAATGATTTGTATTCTTTTTCTTTCTTTCCATAAATTATTTATTTTTAGTTTTCAACATTCATTTCCACAAGATTTTGAATTCCAAAATTTCCCCCATTTCTCCCCTACCCTCCACCCCAAGATGGCATGCATAGTGATTAACCCTTTCCCTAGTCTGCCCTTCCTTCTATCCCCACCTATCCATGCCCCTCTTACTTTCTTGTGTTAAGAAAGTAACCTTACTTACCTTCCCCTTACTTTCTTCTTTCTTGTAGGGCAAGATTGATTTCTATATCCCATTGCCTGTATATCTTATTTCCCAGTTGCATGTAAAAACATTTTTTAAACATTTGTTTTTAAAACTTTGAATTCCAGATTCTCTCCTTTCTTCCCTCCTCACCCACCTCCACTTAGAAGACAAGCAGTTCAATATAGGTTATACATGTGTAGTTATGCAAAACATTTCCATAGTAGTCATATTGGTTGTTTTTTTATTTCTTTTTGGAGGGGAGAAGGAAGGGCAGTTGGGGTTAAGAGACTTGGCCACAGCCACACAGTTAGTAAGTGTTAAGTGTCTGAGACTAGATTTAAACTCAGGTCCTCCTCACTCCAGGGCTGGTGCTCTATTCACTGCACTACCTAGTCACCTCTCATAGTAGTCATATTGTGAAAGACTAACTATATTTCCCTCCATCCTATCCTGCCCCTCACCATTTATTCTAGCTTTTCCTTTGACCCTGTCCATTTTCAAGTTTGCTTCTGACTATCCCTTCCCCCAATCTTCCCTCCCTTCTATTAACTCCTCACCACCCCTGTTATCATTCCCACCCCCCACTTTCCTGTAGGGTAAGGTACCAAATCGAGTGTGTATGTTATTCTCTCCTTAAGTCAAATCCAATGAGAGTAGGGTTGACTCATTCCCTTTCACCTCCCTGCTCTTCCCCTCCATTGTTAACAACAGCTTTCTCTTGCCTCTATTATGTGAGATAATTCACCCTATTCTATCTCTCCCTTTCTCCTTCTCCCAATATATTCTTCTCTCACCTCTTAATTATATTTTTATATATCATCCTTTCATATTCAACTCACCCTGTGCCCTCTGAATGACTTATATTCTTATAAATTTGACTCAGTTCTCTATATATTTGAGAAATGAGGTCTTTATCAGAAACACTTGCTGGAAAAATTATTTCCCAGCTTTCTGTTTTCTGTCTAATCTTGGTTGTATTGGTTTTGTTTGGGCAAAACCTCTTTAATTTAATGTAATCAAAATGATCCATTTTGTTTTTCATAATGTTCTCTGTCTCTTGTTTGGCTACAAACTCTTCTGTTCTCCATAGATCTGACAGGTAAACTACTCCTTGTTCCCCTAATTTGCTAATGGTATCATCCCTTATGTCTAAATCATGTACCCATTTTGATCTTATCTTGGTGTAGGAGGTGAAATGTTGGTCTATGCCTAGTTTTTGTTGTACTATTTTCTCCTTTTCCTGGCAGTTTTTGTCAAATAGTGAATTATTATCCCAGAAGTTCTGGTCTTTGGGTTTATCAAACAGTAGATTACTATAGTCACTTACTACTGTGTCTTGTGTCCCTAACCTATTTCACTGATCCACTACTCTATTTCTTAGGCAGTATCGATGTGACTACTTTGAGGGAAATAATGATCATTTGAATATGTTATGGTATAATTATTTCAAAAAATGTATATATATGTATATATCTATGCATTAATAAGCTTATCACTGTACATATATGCATGTATATATATATACATGTGTGTACACACATATACATATACCCTCTGCCTAGTATATATAGGTGTATATGTGTGTACCTATATATTTATACCTTTTAATGCATCTGAACTCCTAGGATGTATGTGTATGTGTATGTATATGTATATGTGTGCATGTACATGTGTGCATATATAAACACACATACATTGTTTCCTTTTCCTCATCATAAAATTCATCCAGAAAACAAGACTGCTGGAAAAAACATACTAGAAGAAAGCCTCATAATAGATACTATAGAGATCAAGAAAATGGAAGATTTAAAAAAATGATATTGCCAATAAGCAGCAGCTCAGGTGTTAATTTTGGGAGCTTTAGCTATGCTCCAGGATTGTGCTGTGAAAAAATTGAGCTCCTAAAGCCAAATAGCTTTTCCTCGGTCCCCAAGTTCTTATGTTCTTGGCTTCTCACATTCAATATTGTCTTTGAGTTGACTTAGAGGAATGTTCAAGTTAAAATGAGTTCTTTTGTGAAAGAAGGTGAAGCTTAAGGTAATACCATTTGTTTTGAGTTTGGTTAAGGGAAGTAAACTATTTATTTATGCTGATCTTAGGTTAAATACCACATGGATTAAAAAAGAACCCAACCACAGATAGCTATTTTGGTTTAAAAGAAGATCTGGGTCCATAGATCCAGGAGAAGGGAAAGACCTTAAAAATTATTGGACTACCTGAAAGCCATGATCAAAAAAAGAGCCTAGATACCATCTTTCAAGAAATTATCAAGCAGGGGGCGGCTAGGTGGCACAGTGAGTAGAGTGCTGGCCCTGGATTCAGAAGGACCTGAGTTCGGATCCGGCCTCAGACACTTAACACACACAAACAAAAACCTAGCCGTGTGACCTTGGGCAAGTTACTTAACCCCAATTGCCCTCCAAAAAGAACAAAAAAGAAATTATCAAGCGAAATTGCCATGATATTCTAGAACCAGAGGGTAAAATAGAAATTGAAAGAATTCCCTAATTGCCTCTTGAAAAAGATCCCCAAAAGAAAACTCCCAGGAATATTATAGCCAAATTCCAGAGTTCCCATGTCAAGGAGAAAATATTACAAGCAGTCAGGAAGAAACAATCAGGATAACACACGACCTAGCAACTTCAACATGGATTGAAGGGCTTGGAATATGATATTCTGGAGGTCAAAGGAGCTAGGATTGAAACCAAGAATCACCTACCCAGCAAAACTGAGTATAATGCTTCAGGAGAAAATATGGTTATTCAATGAAATAGAGGACTTTCAAGCATTTTTTTCATTATTAAACAAATGCTTTATTAACTTCTGTTTTACATCATTCATTTCTGCCAGATTTTGAGTTACAATTATTTCCCCCCCTGTTTTTCCCCTACCCACTCTCCCAGAATAGCAGTCCCATAAGATATTGCTTCCTCCAATCTGCTCTCTCCCCTATCTTCTCCCATACCCCCTTCGACTTTTCCGTTAGAGGAAGGTGAATCTTTGTGTCCCAATGCCTGCACATATTATCTCACAATTATAAGGAAAAGAGTATTAATAATAGTATTTATATATATTTGAAACATTTAGTTTTAAAACCTCGAATTTCAGATCCATTTCCTTTCTCTCTTGTCACCCATTCCTTCTGGGAAGATAAGTAATTCAGTATATGTCGCACATGTCTAGCTATGCAAAACATTACCATAGTAGATATATTGTACAAGGCTGCTTATAATTCCCTCCCACCCATCCCAACCCCCACCTGGTCCATTTCCTACTTGATCCTGTCCCTCTTCTATAGTGGGTACTTCCAACCTCCCCTCCCCCCCAAGGATGCCCTCTCATCCATCATCCCTCCTCTCATCCCCCTTCCCCCTATTCTGCTGCAGGTTGAGATATCCCATTTAGTATATATGTCATTCTCTCCCTGAATCAAATTCAATGAGAATGTGCTTTTGCCTTTTTGCCTTCCTATTCTTCCCCTCCCTTGTAACCACTTCCCCTTGCTTCTTCTACATGAGATAGTTTACCCTACCCAGTCTCTCCCCATCTCCTCTTGCCACTTGCCTCTCTCACCTCATAATTTCACCCCTTAGGTATCATCCCTTCCCAACAAATTCAACCTGTGCCCTCTATCCATTTATAACTGTAAACATATATACACACATTCACATATGTATTCATGTGACCATATGCCCTTCTTCCATTATTTTCATACTGAGAAAGATTTCATCAGTCACAAATATTGCTTTTCCATCTAGGAATGTAAATAGTTCAACTTTGATAAGTTCCTTTTGATTTATTTTCCCTGATTACCTTCTCAGGCATCTCTTGCTTCTTGTGTCTGGATGTCAAATTTTCTATTCAACTCTGGTTTTTCCTCAAGAATACTTGAAAGTCCTCTATTCCACTGAATGACCATATTTTCCCCTGAAACAAAATACTCAGTTTTGCTGGGTAGGTGACCCTTGGGTTCAGTCCCAGCTCTTTTGCCCTCTGGAATATCATATTCCATGCCCTTCAATCCCTCAGTGTAGAAGCTGCCAGGTCCTGGCTATTCTGATTGTGTTTCCACAATATTGAAATTGTTTCTTCCTGGCTGCTTGTAGTATTTTCTCCTTGATCTGGGGATTCTGGAACCTGGCTATAATATTCCTGGGAGTTTTCTTTTTGGGATCTTTTTCAGGAGGTGATCTGTGGATTCTTTCAACCTCTATTTTGCCCTCTGGATCTAAAACATCAGGGCAATTTTCCTTGAGAATTTCTTGAAGGGTGATTTCTAGGTTCTTTCTTTGATCATGGCTTTCAGGTAGTCCAATAATTTTTAAATTGTCTCTCCTGGATCTATTTTCCAGGTCAGTGGTTTTTCCCATGAGATATTTTACATTGCCTTCTAATCTTTCGTTTGTTTGGATCTGCTTAACAGCATCTTGATTTCTTATAAAATCATTAGCTTCCATTTGCTCCAGTCTAACTCTGAAGGAATGAATCTCCTCAGTGAACTTTTGAGATTCTTTTTCCATCTGGCAAATTCGACTTTTTAAGGCATTATTCTCCTCATTGCTCTTTTGGGCCTCCTTTGCCATTTGAGTTAGCCTATTTTTTAAGGTGTTGTTTGCCTCAGTCTGGCTGTTGTCCCTCATTTCATACTTTTCCTGCATCCTTCTCATTTCCCTTCCCAATTTTTCCTCCATTTCTCTTATTTGATTTTTAAAGTCCTTATTAAGGTCCTCTTTGGCCTGCAACGCACTCATGTTTTCCACTGGGGCTTTTGGAGCAGGACTTCTGACCTCATAGAGGCCCTCTCACTCTATGCTTCGATCCTTTGTGCCCCCAAAGTAGGAGTCTAAGGTTGCATTTTTCTGTTTTATTTGTTTCCTTTGCCTTGGCACGTTGCCACTCAATTACTTGACTTTGGGGCTTATTGCCACAGTATGGCCTGGCGCCAGACAGAAACTTTCGCCCCGAACGTGTGGGGAGGGCCAACTTCCGTTTCTGGCAACCTGGAAACCCACCCACAACCTCCACCCCAGATCACAATCCAGATCCAGGGAGGTTTGCTTTAATGATTACCTCCCAAGACTGATCGCTGGATCTCCCTACAGTTCGCAGGCCAGGATCTGGAGCTTACTCTGAAAACTGCAAAATGGTGTGTCTCCTCAGCGGCTTCTAGCCCCCAGGGGAGGAAGCCGACGCATTCCCCAAATACTGGTCCCAAAGTCCATAGGGCACTAACCTCTCACTTTGTCCTAGGCATGTCTATGTTGATAATTCTGGAGTTGCCACAGCTGCTGGTGTTTTGGGGTCCTTCCAGCCGGTCGCTGGCCCTGCCGCCCTGGGGCTAAAACCACAACTCAGGCTTGGCTCATTTCGGCTCCCCGCACACTGCGCACTCTGCTGCTGGCGCTGCACTGGTCCTTCCTGCAGGGCTGCTGGGCTGTCCTCAGCGGGAGGTTAGCTTCTCTGTGTCATTCTGTGGGTGCTGGGGCTCCAGAAGTTGTTCAGAGTCCCCTTTTACATGGTTTGGAGGTGATCTAGGGGAAGAGTGGCTTGGGTGCATCTTGGCTCTGCCCCCTTTCAAGCATTTATGATGAAAAAAACAGAGTTGAATAGAAAATTTGACATTCAGGTACAAGAAGCAAGAGAAGCATGAGAAGGTAAACAGGGAAAAGAAACCATAAGGAACTTATCAAAGTTGAACTATTAGCATTCCTACATGGAAAAATTATAATTGTAACTCATGAGACTTTTCTCAGTATGAGGATAGTTGAAGGGAATATATATATGTATATATATATGTATATGTATATATATGTATATGTATATATACACACACATGTATACATACATTTATGTATGTATAGGAGGGTGTATATGTATATAAATATATATACGTATGTGAGTGTGTGCATATGTGTGTATATGTATACATAGACAGAGGGCACAGGATGAGTTGAATATGAAGGGATGATATCTAAAAAATAAAATTAAGAGGTGAGAGAGGAATATATTGGGAGAAGGAGAAAGGGAGAGATAGATTAGGGTAAATTATCTCATATAAAAGAGGCTAAAGGCATCTTTTAAAATGGAGGGGAAGAGCAGGAAGGTGAAAGGGAATTGGTCAACCTTACCCCCACTGAATTTGACTTAAGGAGGGAATAACATATACACTCAATTGGGCATCTTACCCTACACGAAAGTAGGGGGGAAGAGAATAAGAGGAGAGATGATAGAAGGGAGGGCAGATTGGGGTAGAGGGTAGTTAGAAGCAAAAACTTTTGAAAAGGAACAGAGTCAAAGGAGAAAATTGAATAAGTGGGGGGTAGGATAGGATGGAGGGAAATATAGTTGGTCTTTCACAATATAACTACTATGGAAATGTCTTGCATAACCACACATGTACAACCTATATTGAATTGCTTATCTTCCCAGCATGGGTGGATAAGGAGGGAAGAAGAGTAAGAATCTGGAATTCAAAGTTTTAAAAACAAATTTAAAAAATTTAAAAAATTTTTTTAAAATTTAAAAAAATTTTAAAAATTTTACATGCAAATGGGAAATAAGATATACAGACCCTGGGGTATAGAAATCCATCTTGCCCTACTAGAAAGTTGGGGAGGGGATGAGGGAGGATATAAGAGAGAACAGATTGGGGTAAGGGGTATTCAGTAGGCTTGGTATTTTGGGGTGGGGGTACTAGAAAGATGGGGAGAAAAATTTGTAACTCAGAATCCTGTGGAAATAAATGTTGAAGACTAAAAATAAATAAATAAATAGAAAAAAAGAGAGAATGATTGTTTCTTAAAAAAAAAAAAGAAAATTAGAATCAGTACCAAGAGGAATTGTGTGACATTATAAGGTACCAAAAAATTATAAAACTAGAAAAAACAATAAAAGAATCTGAAACATCTCTTTGGAAAAACCACTGGTCTGGAGAACAAATTGAGGAGAGACAATATAAGAATTTTTGGGCTACCTAAAATTTTTGATAATAAAGGAATCTGGATAAAGTATTACAACAAATTATTAAGGAAAATTGCCCTGACGTTCTAGAACAAGGGGGATAAAGTAGAAATAGAAAAAGTCTCCCATTTATCACCTGAAAGGGATTGCAGTAGGAAAACTTACATGAATGCCATAGCCAATTTTCAAAATTCCAGGCTTAAGGATAAAATATTGCAAGAAAGAAGAAAAAAAATACCGAAGAAATACAATTAGGATTTCACAAGCATCTTCTACTCTAAAAAGACCATAGGTCTTGGAACATTATACTTCAAAGAGCAAAAGAGCTGAGGTTGCATTCAAAAATAACTTACCCAGCAAAAGTTGAGTATAATCCTGAGTGGAAAAAGAATGGACATTTGATGAACTGAAAGACTTTCAGGTATTTGTAACAAAAAGACCAAATCTTAATAAAAAATTCAATATAAATGCTCTAGAAGAAATATAAAAGGAAAACATTAAATATCAATTATAAGGCACTTATTAAGGTCAAACTGTTTACTTATTATACCTATGAAAATGTTACAAATATTCTTAAAACTGTCATCATTATTAAGGTACTTTGAAAGGTTGGAGCTGTATTGTGTATGATAGCTGATTCTAAAAAAAAATTGGATAGGAAAAAGGTAAAAGGGAG
Source organism: Gymnobelideus leadbeateri (assembly GCA_011680675.1). NCBI lineage: Eukaryota > Metazoa > Chordata > Mammalia > Diprotodontia > Petauridae > Gymnobelideus > Gymnobelideus leadbeateri. The sequence goes on from WOXC01000263.1 coordinate 337,982, forward strand.
TAATTATATTATAAAAATGGGATGTGAAAGGAAGGATTAATACAGAGGAAGCAGGTGGGGGTGGAGGGCTGTTTATAATGGAAATTTACTCTCTTGGATTGAAGAGGAAACAATGTGTACATCTGGAAGGATGTAGGAGTCTTTTGAACATGTCAAGAGATGAGATAACTGGGGGATAGGGTTGGGGGGTTTAGGAGGGTATGTGGATTGGGATTTGGAAGGATGGAAAGAGATGATGAGGTACTTTTGGAGGGATTTGCGGATTGAGACTGAGGGATAGAGGAGGGGATGGGAGGACTTTTGGAGAGGTTGGTGAAGTGGGGGAGTGGCTGGGAGAGTGGGAGGAGAAGATAAGGTAATGCGGATAGGGTAAAAAGAGAGACTGTGAAAGGAAATAGTGAGTAAAAATAAGATGGAGGGAAATTCACAAATAGTAACTATGACTTTGAATGTAAATGGAATGTTTATAGAAGCTCTCTTGTGGCAAAGAACTGGAAATTACAGGGATTCCCATCAATTGGGAAATGACTGAACAAATTCTGGTGTATAGTTGTGATGGAGTACTACTTGGCTGTAAGAAATGATGAGCTCATTGACATTAGAAAGGCATGGAAAGACTTGCACAAAATGATGAACAGTGAAGTGAGCAGAACCAACAGATCATTGTATACAGTAACAGCAGTGTTATTTTAAGAATAACTTTGAGCTACTAAGTCAATTTGACTATTATAAATACACAAATTAAAAATAAGGGACATATGAAGAAAGATGTTATCTGTATCTAGAGAAAGAACTGGTAGATGTATGAATAGAATAATTTTACATATATGTGTATATGTGTGTGTATACACCCATACCCCTCCTCCCCCCCCATATATACACATACACTTTTATGTGTCTAATTGTATCCATCTTAAAGGTGGGAGAGGGAGGGAAGAAAAAAGAAAAAAAAAGAAAAATACATGATAACTTTGTGGCATATTTGGACAGAAAAGCAAGTTGTTCATGGTAGATTGGCAGTTTCATGGGGAATCATCTCTTTTTATTGTACTGTGTTATGGAAATGCTTATTTGTTCCACGAATTGAAAATCAAATAAAGTTGTAGTACAAAAAAAATAAAAAATAAAAAATAGAAATCTGAGAGAATGTTAGAGGTGTTATAAGAAAACGGAAATGGGCAGAGCCTGCTGTCTCTGGGCCAGTGAACTTGACTTCTACACCTTGAAAATATTCTACAGTTGTATTATTAAAAGGATTATTAGGTGGCATCTAGGAGAAAGATGTGTAATTATAAAGAGTCAGTGTGGTTTCATCAAAATCAAGTCACATCATATTGAATTCATTATAACTGTTGATAGGGTTATTACATTGATAGGTAAAGGGAATACTATTGATACAGTTTATCAAGACTTCAGCAAAGTGTTTGCCAGTTCCTCATGATTTTCTTGTGAGTGATATGGAGGGAGATGAATTAGAAAACAGCATAGTTAGGTCAGATCCAAATAGTCAGACCCAAAGCTTAGTTATTAATAAGTTTGAGACCACCTTAGAAAAAGTCTCTAATGACATGTCCCATGCATCTGTTTGTGGCCCTTTATTGCTTAAAATTTCTAGAATTTATTTAGGTGGAGACAGTCTATCATCCTCATCAAACCTGGGAGGAATAATTTACATGCTGAATGACAGATTATGTATCCAAGACCAACACTTGGATTTTCCATCTGTTATCTAGATACAGGGAAGCTATGTGGTGCCGTGGATAAGATGCTGGGCCTGGAGACAAGAAGACTGAGTTTAAATTCAGCCTCAGACACTTACTAACTGTGTGACCCTTGGCAAGTCACTTAATCCTTTTTATCTCAATTTTCTCATCTGTGAAATGAGCTGGAGAAGGAAATGGTAAATCATGCCAGGATCTTTGCCAATAAAACCCCAAATGGAGTCATAGAGTCAGTCACTATGGAAGCAACTGAACAGCTATTGAAACATGCTTCTTTTACCTCCTTTCTTGTATTACAGCTTTTAGTGGACCATAGATCTAAAATTGAAAGGGATCTCACAGGACAGCTACTCCAAACCATAGATCTAAAATTGAAAGGGATCTCACAGGACAGCTACTCCAACCCACTTATTTTAAAAAATGAGGAAACTGAGGTCTAGAGAGATTAAATATCTTGCCCAAGGTCACAGAGGTAGAAGGCATCAGAAGTAAAATTTGAACCCTGGATCTTTGACTCCAGAGCCACTGCTCTTTTTGCTGAACAAGGCTGTTTCTTTAATGTCCTTGATATATTTTATGCCACTGCCTATGCACATGCCTTTATTAGTAATGTGGTACATCTATTTAAACCACCCATACTTCTCAGCATTGCTCTTCATTGTGCCACTTGTTTATAAGAATGTGGCTCACCACCACCACCACCATCACCATTATCATAATTACCATCATCATCATCATCATCACCATCATCATCATCATCACTCACATTTATATAGTGCCTTATTGATTATGCAGCATAATATAGTGGATAAAGCAGTAGACTTGGAATTGGGGAGACCTGGGTTAACATTCTACCTCAGACCCTTCCTTAGTTGTGTGACCCTGCACAAATCACTTAATCTTTCTAGGTGTCATTTTCTTAATTTATAAAATAAAGGAATTAGACTTTAGAACCTTGTGGCTTTAAATCTGTTGCTGTTGATACCCAGGAAACTGATACCCAGAAAATGTTGTCACTTTATCCCAAGGACACAGAACCAATGTACTCTAGACTTAGAACTAGCAACCAGTTTCTTCCTGAGTAACAGTCAGGTTGTTTTCCATCACACCATGTAGCCTCATTTTAAATGCACTAGGAATTATAAGTAGCAAAAGCTCTTTAATGCCAAAGGTATTATTAAACACCTATTATGTGCCAGGCACTGTGCTAAGAACGTTACAGAAATTATCTCATTTTATCCTCATGACCGCCTTGGAGGTAGGTGCTGTCATTATCCCAATTTTATCATTTTTAATTTATTTTAAAATATATTTAATTTATTGCATTAAATATTTCCCAACTACATGTACAATTTTTAAACAATCATTTTTAAAAATTTTGATATCCAAATTATCTCCCTTCCCTCTGTCCCCCTCGTTGAAAAGGCAAGCAATTTGATATCAATTAAACACATGAAGTCATGCAAAACATATTTCCATATTAGCCATGTTGCAAAAGAAAACACAAAAAAACCCCAAGAAAAGTAAAGAAAGTAAAAATGCTTAAATTTGCATAATTTAGAGTTCATTAATTCTCTGTCTGGATTTGGATAGCATTTTTCATCATGCATCTTGTGGAACTGTCTTGGATCATTGTCTTGATCAGAGTAGCTAAATCTCAATATAGCTGTTGCTTTGTACAATATTCTCTTGGTTCTGCTCATTTCACTTTGCATGCATTTATAAAAGTCTTCACAGATTTTTCTGAAATTATTCTCTTTATCATTCCTTATAGCACAATGGTATTCCATCATAGTCATACACCACAAATTGTTCAACCATTCCCCAGTTAATGGGCATCCCTTCAGTTTCCATTTTTTTGCCACCACAAAACAATCTGCTATGAAAATTTTTGTATGAAAAATTTCCATTTTCTTTGATCTCTTTAGGAAGCAGACCTAGTAGTGATGTTGCTGAATCAAAGGGTATGTACAATTTGATAGGTCTTTGCATCCCCAGTTTACAGTTGTGGAAACTGAGGCAGACAAAGATTAAATGACTTGCCCAGGGTTACAAATAGTTCTGAAGCTGGATTTGAACTGAGGTCTTCCTAACTTTAGATCCAATGCTCTATCCACCTAGCTGTTACATGAGAGTGACCATGACATATCCAATATGGCAAGAAAATAAAGAATAGTCTGATCATTCATAGATGATGATTAGTCATGGGTAGTGGTAAAAAGGATAGCCTACTCCACATGTTATTCCTCCAGTGGATGGGAGAGTTGGAGAGTCTCTTAGAGAGACTCTTAGAAAAAGCAAAGTCTCTTAGAAATACAACAGCTTGCTGCTTGGGGTCCCTTCTAAGACTGCATCTTATGTGAGCTGGCATGCTGTGAAAAATGAAATAGCAAAAACCATCATTGAGGAAGGAAAACTTCTTAGGATTTCTTGTCACTGGCATGGGATAACAACTGGCTACTTAGTTCCATCATGAAATCAAGGGCTGCCATCTTTAGAAGTCCAAATCCCTAATCTGTTGTCTACAAATACTCCTTTTCAAGGGAAGAACTCTATACCACAATTCTCATCCACCTTTGGTGTTCACCTGTCACCCAACTCTTGCCCATGGCTCCAAGAAGCTATAGCATGTGCAGAAGCAATACCCCAGTAAAATTTTCTCAGCTGACAGTCTAAACCAGGTTGAGGATAACCAACAGGACTCAAACCCATTGATGAGTCAGCAGGGATGTCTACTCCAACCATGTGAAGGCTTGCCCTGGCAGAATGGGCAGATGAAAACAATTTATTCTAATAGCCATGAAGGAGGCTGAAGCAGTAGCATTTAGAACTTGGTGAGACATTGAAGATGCTAAGGTCATCCACTGCATCCCAGGCCATTGCCTGTTGTCCTAATTTTTGTCTTCCCACTGGGGTTCAATGACTCTGGAAGGGAGAATGAGGCTTTTGACTTTGTGCAACTCTGCCTCATTTGTATTCAATTCACTCAAGAGTCAAGATGTTACCCTGTGATATCACTGGTCCTCTTTGAAAACAAAGGACCACCACCAGCACCACCACTATCTCTCACAAAAGTAGAATGAGTTCCAAGGTTTTTTTAGCATCTTTACTGAGGTATGCAGGAAGGAAAATTATTTCCTTTGTGTAATGTTAATGGGATTCAAGATCTTTCCTGCCTTTTAATAGGTCTCACATGAAGCCCATTAAGGGAAGCTTGCTTAGGGGAGGCTTGCTTGTAGGAAGCCTTTCACACTTTTTAAAAATTTCTAATTAGGTTCTGAGTCATGAGGATTGTGATGCTCTCTGGCTCTAAAAAGGGTATACTTACTCTGAAGTTACCATTTTGCTTTGCTGTTCACTCACTGGAAGAGTGTTCTTGTGATTTGAGCAGATGAGGCTCTGGTCTTAAAGAATTACCCCCAACCCCCACCGCTTTGATGACTTCACTTGTGTAATTGTATGTATTGCCTTGGTCAGACAGTTGGATCTGTCTGTTGTTCTGTGCTAATTTCTCAGACAGTTAGAAACCCTGTCTGTTAGTCTTTATTTCTTTGCTTGTATTTTCTCTACATTTTTCTCTGTCAGGGTGCTGACTTTTCCCCTGAACTAGTGAATGAAATTTAAAAAAAAGATTGTTGACCCCTTAAAAAGCTATCTTTCCTAGTAAAGTAGATCTAAGAACCTGTGCTAGCAGTCATCCTGGGTATGCCAGTGTTGTTGCTGCTACACTTTGATACTCATATTTTTATGCATTAATATGTTTTATATAGACTCTCTAGAACATATGAACCAGCATATGTTCTGAGGAGAAGACGGAAGGATATGAGTGGGCCTGATTGTGATCCCTTATAGGAATTCTAAGTGCTTTTGTGCCTTCACTTCCACTTGCTGGTCACTATCTTTGTCTGGCTTAGGGAAATGAAATCATGCATCTCACTATTTCCAGGAAGCTGCTTTAGCATGACATAACCTGACACTAGATGGCCCATGGCTATTAGGGTATGTGTGCTTCTATACTGAGGTAGACAAAGAGAGATGAAACCTCTTACAGATGCATTAATTCTGAATAAGCAGACCTCAGATGTCTTTAATATACTAGGCACATAAGTCTGGTCATGCTAAACTCAAGGACTGGTATAACACCTTTGGTCTCGGGGACCACATTTATGAGTACTCTTCAGCTACTAGTTCCATTCCATTTCAAGTGAAGAGAGAGCATTCTCCTCAATTATTTCACCATCAAGCACTTTTTGAAGAACTGTTCTGTGTTGAGTACTACATTAAGTGTTGCGATGGTAAAGGATAGCTTATATGCACATAGAATTTTGTAATTACAAAGTCCTTTCCCATAGATGATCTTATTCCAACCTTAAAATCACCTTGTAAGGTAAACAAACTCTTCATTTTGTAAAGGAGAGAATAGGCTCAGAGAGGTGACACAGCTAACAAATGGCAGGAATGGTAACCAAATCCCAGTCGTCTAAGTCCAGTGTTTTCTTAACAGAAAAAAGAAGATATGATCATTCAGCCATATATGGCTCTATAGTTAATTTTCTCTAGTTTAATTATAACCATTTACATCTAGGTTAAACATATGGTGAAGTGCTTTTTGACTGTTGTCAGGTGCTATGGCAAACCAGTATGTTGAAAACTACATATGGGTTCTATTCACAAGGTTGGCTGCCATTTTATTGTACCCTCTCATCCCCTCTTACCTTTCTCCTACATGGTCTTCCTACATCCTGTTTCTTTCCTTTCCAATCCATCACTCCCTAACCATCCCTCACAGCTGGCAAAATGATATGCCCTAAACACGGTTCTGGTTATTCTACTCCCCTACTCAAACAGCTCTTCTGGTTCCTGATTGCTCTTGATCTAAAATGCAAACTCTTTTGTTTGGTTTTTAAAAACCCACTGTGTTCTGCTGGTTTCAGCCTATTTTTCCTCCTTGATTACCCATTACTCCCCTTCATAGCCTGCTTGATGACATTCTAGCTCTAGTCTCCATGTTATACATGGAATAATTTCCTTCCTTCACCTCTGCCTCATGCCAGGCACAGGACCCTTTAAGGTTCAACTAAATACTTTTTTCAAAGAGGTTTTTTTTTCTTTTCTGATTTCTCTAGTTATTAGAGCCTTCTGCTCAAATCCTTGTGTATCTTGTGTATACTACATATTTACTGTTATTTTAAAAGAATAAAAAGCTAGTCCTTATAATGTTTGCAAAACACTATATGCATTCCCCCCTTTATATTTACAACAACTTTGAGATATTATGATTTCCCCCATTTTAAAGATGGGCAAACTGAGGCAGACAGAGGTTAAGTGACTTTCCCAGGGTCACACACCTGGGATTTGAATTTGTCTGAGGCTGAATTTATATTAAGTTCTTTCTGACTTCAGAGCTCTATCAATTGTATCGCCTCGCTGTCCTATCATGGACATGTCATATCCCCTAATAGAATATTTGAAGGTAGTGACTGTCTCACTTTTGTCTTTATATCCTCAGTGCCTCGCACAGTGACTGTCACAAACTAGGCACTTAATACCTCTTGACTGATTGATTGATTAGGTAGTTATGTTCCTCACTGCTCTCTGACTTAAGGTCATGTCTATTTTTCCTGTGGGAATTTTCCAAGTATGCTGCAGAATGGAAAAAAGGTAAAAAAAGCACTTATTTCTTTGTCTTGTGTGAGTAAAGTAGAGCTAGAAGCTTATACAAAGTACAAGAGACCCTTAGGTGATGAGTAGCAGTGTTATGTTTTGTGGGAGTGAAAAGTGGTGCTGGAGTTTGCTAATAAATATAGACCCATTTGTCAAAAATGGTATGATGTAATGACAATGTGTAATATTCAATCTAATCTTCAACTCATGCATCTCTAGGGTATTGACTCCTCTCTGAGTTTCCCTGCCCACCCCCTTGCCTATGCCAGAGATAAAGGACAGAAACATTTCTTTAGGGAGTGAGGCAAATTTTGCCACCTGCCAAGCTAACCCACAAGAGTTTTCTTTCTGTGTGTGGGATTGTGGGAGAGATCCAGCCTATTGACTAGAGGATTTAGCCAGATATATTAACTCAGTCTAATGAGAACTTTGATTATAAGGAGTGAAACATTTTATTGAATATGCTACTGGAAAAAGAGAAACAAGCATAGATGTGTCAGTGCCTAAAGTATCAGGATTGAGCAAAGGGAAATTAACAAGTGAGATTGGTTGGTTTTAGGTAAGGTTGATCTGCTTGCAAAGTAGAGAGAGGAGAGGAGAGGAGAGGAGAGGAAAGGAGAGGAGAGGAGAGGAGAGGAGAGGAGAGGAGAGGAGAGGAGAGGAGAGGACAGGAGAGGAGAGGAGAGGAGAGGAGAGGAGAGGAGAGCTTCATTCATTGGATTAAAAACACTGACTAGAGCAAACATTGCAGCATGGACCAGGGCCAGACAAAGAGTTAGCAGATCCGCTTTGGACTCATATGACTTGGAAAAGTGTCACTGTTAGTTAAAAATGATTCTTAGAATTTTATTTTTCTAAAAGTCTTAAATTTTCCTCTTGTGGGGGTTGTTATGCTTTCTACATTAGTATTGGATGAATGAATTTAGGTTCGAGGAAACTAGGCATATTGTTATAATCATTTTAAAGGTCAAGTTGATTTGGACTCAATTTTGTACAGACTAATTAGTACCCAAATGCAGGTTTTAAATCTCTTTGAAAGGCCTTTACTTAGCCCTCTTGTCCTTGACTTCTTTGAAGCATGTGGCATTGTCAACCATAGACTACTTCTAAATATTCTCTCTTCCCTGGGTTTTCATGACAATTTTCTCTAGGTTAGCTTCTCCCTTGTATGGCAACTCTTTTTACAACTTCTTTTGTTGAACCATTGTCCATGTAGTGTTCCCCTTACTATCTCTGATATCTGTCCTGGGCTCTCTTCATTGCTGAAGTTACATTATTTCCCTTGGTGATCACAGCAGAGGCTCAAGGATCATCTCTATACACGTAACTGCCAAATCTACATATTATAACTGCATTTCTCTTCTGAGCTCTCTAATTTTGACTTATTAGTTGCTACTTCTGTTGAAGGGCACTACTATTCTTTCAGTCATCCAGGTTCACAACCTAGGAGCCATCCTCTATTCTTCCCTCTCCCTCCACATTCCTATCCAATCTGGCACCAGGTGTTATTGGTTCTATCTTTGCAGCATGGATTACATCTCTTTCCTTCTATCCAATCACCTGGCTGCCACCTTTGTTCATTACTGCTCACCTGGACAAGAATCTGCTTTTGGGTTTTCCTGTTTCCAGTCCCTTTCTTTTTATCTGTCATCCTGACAGCTACCAAAATAATTTTCCTAAACATCAGGTCATACTCTTATTCAAAATGTTGCAGTGAGTTCTTATTGTCTCTAGACAGGGGCTCTTAACCCGGCATCTGTTAATTTGCTTTAAAAATATTTTATTTTGAACTTAATAAAGCAAGTATTTTCATAACATAGTAGAATAGGAAGAAAAAGATGATTAAACATTAAACTGCAAATCTATCACACACAATTTGCTATTCCTTTTAAATATATAATAAGGTTATCAGGTAATTTTTCCCCTTTTTTCTTCCTGCCTTCCCCAGTCCTAGAGATGGCTACCATTAGACACAAATATCTCTATCTATTTACACAAATATATGCATATACACACACATATATGATACACACACACACACACACACACACATATATATATATATACATATATGAAAAACCATTTTGTTCTTTCTCTGGATATAGATAGAATTTATCTTCAGGGTCAGCTAGGTGGCATAGTGAGTAAGAGCTCAGGCCCCAGTGTTGGGAGGACCCGGGATCGGTTCTGGCCTCAGAAAATGAGCACCCACACATAAATAGTGACTGGCCATGTAACCTTGAGCAAGTTACTTAATCCCAATTGCTTAAAAAAAAGACTTTACCTTCATAGATCCCTTGTAGTTTATTTGAGTATTTATAATAGTCAAAATTACTTAATCACTTAAAGTCATTTTTTAAACAATACTGCTGTTGCTATATACAATGTACTCTAGGTTCTGCTTTTAAACTTGTTTTTAAAGATATTTTGAAAACTGTATTTCAGTATAATTATTTTTCTTCGTATTTTATATATTTTATTTTATACATTTAAATGCGTTATTTTAAGAAGGCTCCTCAAGTTTGTAAAAGGGATCCCTGACACAAAAATGTTAAGAATTCATACTCTAGGACAAAATGCATATTCATTAATTTGACACTTAAAATCCATCAATTTCATCTGGGTTTTCCCTAGAACTCCTTAGTTTGGAGAGTCCTGTATAGTGACTACCTGGAAGAATCTATAAGTCCATTGCCATGCAACAAATATTTCATTGTACATTATTTTTATAATTCAATGTGTACCTTCCAGTCAAGCACCCTCTATGCTCTGGGCTCACAGGGACTGCATTTGGTCTTGGGAGCTAACCTAAAATAGGACTCTTTACTTATTATGTTATTTTTTTTTGGAGGGGGAAGGTAGGGCAATTGGAATTGTGACTTGCCCAAGGTCACGCAACTAGTTTTTTTATGTTAAGTGTCTGAGGCTGGATTTGAACTCAGGTCCTCCTGACCCCAGGGCCCATGCTCTATTCACTGCACCACCTAGCTGGCCCAGCTTATTATGTTCTTGCTGGTTTTTTCTTAGACTGGTTCCCTGGTACTTTAAATTCAAAATTGGAATGAAATGAAAACTTGTAATCCATCCAATTGTTAACCAGAGGAGGTTTACTTATCTATGTAGAGGAAAGACATTCTGAACAGGTGACAGATATTTACTTAAAAGAAAGCATTGATTCAGTGGAGTACAGCTTTTCAGGTTTGCTCATGAGGCTGGTCTATTTCCAAGGCTCAGAGAGGGTCTGATCTCTCATGGTCTGCTTTGATCTTTTTGCACTTAGATGACCAGGAAAATGTGTCAGTGACCTGAACTTTAGTCCCCTGAGCCAATTAAATCTCAAGGGCTCCTCTAATAGCTTTTAAGGAAACACTAGTCTGACTTGCATGGGGTAAGAGGTGTGTTGGCTGCATGGACAAGAGTGAGAATGGGCTTTGGCTCCTATGGTGTTCATGTCAGTTTGGAAAAGAAAAAAGAAAACAATGCATAGACTTTTGGGCTCATATTTATTGACTAGTAAAAATGGCAGCTCCCTACAATAAAGTCCATCTTTCCAAGAATCTGAACCAACCAATTCATCCTTGAGCAGCTCCAGTCATTGAAATTTATTTGGGAAACCAAGAGTTTCCCCTCTCCAATTTAATATACGTACCCATAATGGGGAAAGTTATGGAAAATCACAAATTCCAAGCATAGGTTCACATCCCAGTAAGTTCTTCAAATTGATCAGAGTCCTCTCCTGATCTAGTCCTTATACATGCAGAGTAAAATGTTTTAACAATTGAATGAGCTAGTTAAGAGCTTTAACATGTGGCTTGAAACTTGCCTGATTGATTAGATCATTCCACATCTCCCCCTGCTCCCTCACCACAACCCTCCTAACCTCTCCCACTAGTAAGTCAGTGTGGTCATCTAGAGAAGTAAAGCTAGGCATAGAAAGTTGACTTCCCTTGGAGAAATAGAGAAACTTGGCACTCTTCAGCACTTTCCCATTTTGAAGGGTATGGTGTGAAACTTGCCCAACTTCTGATCTTTTCCATTAAATAAAAGAAGGTTAGTGGCTAGTAGTGCTACCTGGCGGCTAAGTGTATGTAATTTGTTTTCATACTTGGATGATTTGTGCTTTCATCATAAATGACTATGGTTACTGTGTTCGTTGTCAGAGATTGGAACCTATCTACGCCATATAAAACAGTTTAAAAAAGTTGCTATGGATGAAAAAAATGTCATCTGATGGCCAGTCTTTTTTTCCTGGACTTAGCTCCATAGAGTTGTCTTTGAACTATGGATAGACTTGTTATAGAGTTGTAAGTGAAACCTTTTCAGCTTGGTAGGATCCAGCACAACTAACTTTCTTTTGGCATAACCTGAAGAGTTCAGAGTTGCCTCCATGGTGAGAGCTTTGGACCTGGAAGGGACCCCTAAAGTCATATAGTCCAACTCCCCCCACTTTAGAATTGATAAAACTGAGGGTCAGAGAAATTGTCACTTGCCCAAGGTCACACAGAAGGTAAGTGGCAAAGCCAGGATTCAATCCCAAGTTCTTCTGGTGCACCAGTTTAGGACTTTAGTGGAGGGCTGATACCTTTAGACATCACAAAGTGTACACAATAAAATCCTTAAGAGAATGAGGTCATGAGGTGAGAAAAATAATTTTCTCACATTTTCAGAGTATTTTTTTAGTTTATAGCACCTTGAGACTAGATTAAGTTTCCAATTTGCCTTGGAGTACTTTTCATGTTGGGTTGTATCATATCATCATCAATGATTATCATCATCATCATAAATAATACCAAATAACTCCTGCAAATTTAATTTAAGGTTTCAAAGAAATATCAGTGACTACCTGTCTACACAATGCTGAAGGATATATCCAATTTGGACCAAATAACTGTAAACCATACAAATACAGTCAATCCTTTGGAAGGTAAAGATATGTTTTAGGTAATATAAATGGTAAGATTACATATATATCAACCATCTTTATAAAATATGGTATTTAACAGTAAAAAACAACAATTGAGAATCAGAGCCTTTAATGGTGAATGAGAGTAGTGGGGAAGGGATAGGATCAGGTGGCTTTTTAAAAGAATGGGCTGTAAATGAGAAAAGAATAAAGTATTATTGTCCCAAAGACAGAAGCCACATTTTGGGACTATGAAGAAGTAGGTGTCAAGTCTAGGGGATGTCTTTGAGCTTTAGCCACACTGACCTCAGGGAAGGTATAATTGCCATATTGGAAAAATAAGTCATATCTTAAGTGGCTTCTAAACTTCAACTTCATCTTTTCTCTTCCAAATTTTGTAGCTGCTACAAATTCCATCCTTCTTAACCTGCCTGATGTTTGTCACAAAAGTTTGCAATTTATTTTTTTAACTCATCAAATCAATTACATAAATGTGTTGGAAAGATGTAGGTCAGACTTCTCCAACTGAGACACATAACTACCACCTGCCAAAACCCCAGTCTCTGCTAACAAAAGATCCTCATCCAGAAAGCCATCATTTGCATCAAGGACAATAATTTCATATGGGAGGAATGAGCCAAGATGTCTTATTAATCAAGTAAAAAAAAACTCTTCGAGTGTATTAACATTTTGTTTCCACGTATTTTGAAGGAAAGGCTGTTTGTCTTTGACTGGCAGAAATACAAAGCTGAACAGAGCTTACTAGGCACTATACAGCCTCACATGTGTATCCCAGGAATAATGTGATGCACATGATTACAGATATCAGTGAATAAATCAAAACCACATCAGGTACAGCTTTTCATACTTGTCAAGATCAGAACAAATTCAGAAGCTAAGAACACCAAGACAGGGGGAGTATATGCTTGTGTGAGTGTGAGTCTATTTGGTGGAGGGTAGGTTCTTTTTCACTTTATTTATTATAAGCTGAAAGGTGGAATAGCATGGTGGATATAGTTCTGGGCTTGAAGTGAGAAAGATTTGGGTTCAAGTCCTACCTCCTACATATTTGACACTCAGAGAGTTATTGAACCCCGAGGGTTCAGGCAGTTTTTTGAACTTATCTAAGATGTTATAGGCCAGATGCCTCCTGTAGGTGAAAGAAGTTCTGAAACTAAAATTCCCTTTGTGGACAAAATCATATATCATTCTGGTATCATTAAAAGAAAAGCATCCAGGGCCATATTCATACAACAGGTTGTTACTGTTTATGCCATTTTTACATTTGTCCAGTGGCATGGGTAGGGAATGGATCCAAAGAGGTCCAATAATCCAAAGACTGGAGTTTGAATCTATTTTCAGATCCAGGTTTTACCATCAGTTGCTTAGTGTAGAGAATCTCATAGACATGCATTTTTTTCTTCATTTTAGAAATGGAGAATATAATGTTTACCCACAGGAGATTGTAAAAATCAATGGAGTGTTGACCAAACACAATGAAATAGCATGAGAATGTGAGTTGTCCATGGAAGGGACTATTTTGTTTTTTGTTTTTCTTGGTGTCCTCAAATTTTGCAGTTTAGTACTTGGCCTGGCATAGTGTAAGGCCTCAACAAATATTGATTGGTTGACTGGCTGATTAAGATCCATGGAAGAGGAGTACATGTGCAATCATCTTTTTGTTGTTGTTGTTGTACTGTGTTATGGAAATGCTTCTTTTCTTTAATGAATTGAAAATAAAATAATTTTTTTAAAAAAGTGATAGCCTAAGCCTTTAGTTTAATGTTCATAAAGATAATATTCTACTAATAGTTACTGCAGAATTGAATCCATTGCAATGATGGGAGGACAGTATTAGTCACCATTAAAAAGTTTTAAAGTGTTTACCCCATGGAGCATCTTGTTTATAGTATATATCCAAAAATTCTTTAGCTAAAATCTATAAATGACCACTCATGTATTTTCTGGTGGGAATGGAAGGGGAAAGGAAATTAGGATTAATTGGTAATCCCTGTCCAGGCTGGGACTCCCTTGATCATCTCTGGTGTTCATTAGAAATTTCCTCCTATATCCCTAACACCTGCATCTTTGATGACTGACATAGTCTAGGGAAAGAATAGAAAAGAGCTAAGGTCTTAGAAAAGACATTCCTCCCACTCTCTTCCAAACTTCCTGCAATCTGGCTTTTGACCTCCTCACCCAGTTGAGACTTGTCTTTCCAAAATTACCACTGATATCCTTTCCCCCCTGCCAAATGCTTTATTAACTTCTGGTTTACATCATTCATTTCCACCAGATTTTGAGTTAAAATTTTTTCCCCATTTTTTCCTACCTACCACCCCAGAATAGCAGTCCCACAGGATATCCCCTCATCCAATCTGCTCTCTCCCATATCTTCTCCCATACACCCTTCGACTTTTCCAGTAGGGCAAGGTGAATCTCTGTGCCCCAATGCCTGTATATCTTATTTCCCAATTATATGTAAAATAGTATTTATAATAGTGATTATATATTTTTAAAACATTTGATTTTAAAACTTCAGTTTCCAGATTCATTCCCTTCCTCCCTTGTCACCCACCCTTACTGGGAAGATAAGCAATTCAGTATATGTTGTACATGTATAGCTATGCAAAACACTACCATAGTAGATAAATTGTAAAAGACTGACTATATTTCCCTCCCTCCTATCCCACCTCCCACTTGGTCTATTCCCTACTTTGATCCTGTCCCTTTTCAAAAGTGGATGAGTCCAACTTCCCTCCCCCCCTTCCCTCCTATCCTCCCTTCCATCATTCCCCTCTCATCCCCTTCCCCTCTATTCTCCTGTAGGGTGAGATATCATATTTAGTATATATGTCATGCTCTCCCTTATCCAAATTCAATGAGAATAAGGTTTTGCCTTTTTGCCTTCCTGTTCTTCCCCTCCCTTGTAAACATTTTCCCTTGCCTCTTCTATATGAGATAGTCCACCCCATACTGTCTCTCCCCATCTCCTCTTGTTATACCCTTCTCTCACCTCTTGATTTCACCTTTTAACTATCATCCCTTCCTATTAAATTCTAACAGTGCCCTCTAACGATGTTCACCTGTACACATGTATACACATATTCACATATGTATTCATATGCCCATATACCCTTCTTCAACTATTTTCATACTGAGAAAGGTTTAATCGGGTTACAGTTATTTTTCCATGTAGGAATATAAATAGTTCAACTTTGATAAGTTCCTTATGATTTCTTTTCCCTGTTTACCTTCTCAAGCATCTCTTGCATCTTGTATCTGAATGTCAAATTTTATATTCAACTCTGGTTTTGTTCATCAAGAATGCTTGAAAGTCCTCTATTCCACTGAATGATCATATTTTCCCCTGAAATATGATACTCAGTTTTGCTGGGTAGGTGATTCTTGGTTTTAATCCCAGCTCCTTTGCCCTCTGGACTATCATATCTAAACCCTTCTATCCTTCAGTGTAGAAGATGCCAGATCCTGCAATATCCTGATTTGTGTTTCCACAATATTGAAATTGTTTCTTCCTGTAGAAATAGCGTGTCCAAGGCACTCTCCCCCCAGATTACCTCCAAACTATGTAAAAGGGGACTCTGAACAACTTCTGGAGCCCCAGCACCCAAAGAACGACACAGAGAACCTAACCTCCCACTGAGGACAGCCCAGCAGCCCTGCAGGAAGGACCAGCGCAGCACTCTGGGAATGGGAAGCACAGTGTGGAGAGCTGAGCTCAGGTCCGCCTGAGCCATGGTTTTAGCCCCAGGGAGGCCAGACCAGCAGCTGACTGGAGGGACCCCAGAACATCAGCTGCTGTGGCGATTCCAGAAGTATCAACACAGACATGCCTAAGACAAAGTGAAAGGTTAGTGCCCTATGGACTTTGGGACCAGTATTTGGGTAACATGTCAGCTTCCTCCCCTGGGGGCTAGAAGCCACTGAGGAGACATGCCATTTTGTAGTTTTCAGTGGCAGTTCCAGCTCCTGGCCTGTGAACTGTAGGGAGATCCAGCGATCAGTCTTGGGGGGTAATCACTCTTGCTTTAACCTCCCTGGATCTGGATTGTGATCTAGTGGGGAGGTCGTGGGTTAGATATTCAGCTTGCAAGAAACGGAAGTTGTCCCCCACAAGTTCGGGACGAAAGCTCCCCTGTCTGGTGGCAGAGTCATACTGTGACAACAAACCCAAAAGTCAAGTAATTAAATGGCAACATGCCAAGGCAAAGGAAACAAATTAAACAGAAAATGTAACCTTAGACTCCTATTTTAGGGGCAAAGAGGATTGAAGCATAGAAGGGGAGGAAGATTGTGAGGTCAGAAGTCCTGCTCTAAAAGCCCCAAAGGAAAATATGAGCGGGTTACAGGCCATAGAGGACCTTAAGAAGGACTTTAAATATCAAATAGGAGAAGTGGAGGAAAAATTGGGAAGAGAAATGAGAGGAATGCAGGAAAAGTATGAAATGAGGGTCAACAGCCTGACTGAGGAAAACAACACCTTAAAAAATAGACTAGCTCAAATGGCAAAGGAGGCCCAAAAGGGCAATGAGGAGAAGAATGCCTTAAAAAGTCGAATTTGCCAGATGGAAAAAGAATCTCAAAAGTTCACTGAGGAGATTCATTCCTTCAGAGTTAGACTGGAGCAAATGGAAGCTAATGACTTTATGAGAAATCAAGATGCTGTTAAGCAGATCCAAACAAATGAAAGAATAGAAGGCAATGTGAAATATGTCATGGGAAAAACCACTGACCTGGAAAATAGATGGAGGAGAGACAATTTAAAAATTATTGGACTACCTGAAAGCCAGGATCAAAGCAAGAACCTAGAAATCACCCTTCAAGAAATTCTCAAGGAAAATTGCCCTGATGTTTTAGATCCAGAGGGCAAAATAGAGGTTGAAAGAATCCACTGATCAACACCTGAAAAGATCCCAAAAAGAAAACTCCCAGGAATAGTATAGCCAGGTTCCAGAATCCCCAGATCAAGGAGAAAATACTCCAAGAAGCCAGGAAGAAACAATTTCAATATTGTGGAAACACAATCAGAATAGCCCAGGACCTGGCACCTTCTACACTGAGGGACTGAAGGGCATGGAATATGATATTCCAGAGGGCAAAAGAGCTGGGACTGAACCCAAGGGTCACCTACCCAGCAAAACTGAGTATTTTGTTTCAGGGGAAAATATGGTCATTCAGTGGAATAGAGGACTTTCAAGCATTCTTGAGGGAAAAACCAGAGTTGAATAGAAAATTTGACATCCAGACACAAGAAGCAAGAGATGCCTGAGAAGGTAATCAGGGAAAATAAATCGAAAGGAACTTATCAAAGTTGACCTTGACCTATTTACATTCCTACATGGAAAAACAATAACTGTGACTGATGAAAACCCTCTCAGTATAAAAATAATGGAAGAAGGGTGTATGGTCATTTGAATATATATATGTGAATGGGTGTATATATGTTTACAGTTATATATGGATAGAGGGCATAGTTTGAATTTGTTGGGAAGGGAGGATACTTAAAGGGTGAAATTATGAGGTGAGAGAGGCAAGTGGCAAGAGGAGATGGGGAGAGATAGGTTAGGGTAAACTATCTCATGTAGAAGAAGCAAGGGGAAGTGGCTGCAGGGAGGGGAAGAATAGGAAGGCAAAAAGGCAAAAGCACATTCTCATTGAATTTGATTCAGGGAGAGAATGACATACATACTAAATGGGATATCTCACCCTGCAGCAGAATAGGGGGAAGGCAGATGAGAGGAGGGATGATGGATGAGAGGGCATCCTTGGGGGAGGGGAGGTTGGAAGTACCCACTATAGAAGAGGGACAGGATCAAGTAGGGAATGGACCAGGTGGGGGTTGGGATGGGTGGGAGGGAATTATAAGCAGCCTTGTACAATATATCTACTATGGTAATGTTTTGCATAGCTAGACATGTACAACATATACTGAATTACTTATCTTCCCAGAGGGAATGGGTGACAAGGGAGAAAGGGAATGGATCTGAAATTAGAGGTCTTAAAAGTAAATGTTTCAAATATATATAAATACTATTATTAATACTCTCTTGCATATAATTGGGAGGCAGGCATTGGGGCACAGAGATTCACCTTGCTCTAATGGATAAGTCAAAGGGGGTATGGGAAAAGATATGGGAGAGAGCAGATTGGAGGAAATGATATCTTGTGGGACTGCTATTCTGGGATGATGGGTAGGGGAAAAACGTGGGAAAAATTGTAACTCAAAATCTGGCAGAAATGAATGGTGTAAAACAGAAGTTAATAAAGCATTTGTTTAATAAAAAATAAAATAAAATAAAAAATGAAATTGTTTCTTCCTGGCTGCTTGTAATATTTTCTTCTTTATGTGGGAATTCTGGAACTTGGCTATAATATTCCTAGGAGTTTTCTTTTTGGGATCTTTTTCAGGAGGTGATCTGTGGATTCTTTCAAACTCTATTTTGCCCTCTGGTTCTAAAACATCAGGGCAATTTTCCTTGAGAATTTCTTGAAGGATGATTTCTAGGTTCTTTCTTTGATCATGGTTTTCAGGTAGTCTAATAATTTTTAGATTGTCTCTACTGAATCTATTTTCCAGGTCAGTGGTTTTTCCCATGACATATTTCACATTGCCTTCTATTCTTTCATTTGTTTGGATCTGCTTAACAGCATCTTGATTTCTCATAAAGTCACTAGCTTTCATTTGCTCCAATCTAATTCTGAAGGAATGATTCTCCTCAATGAGCCTTTGAGATTCTTTTTCCATTTGGCAAATTTGGCTTTATGAGACATTCTTCTCCTCATTGCCTTTTTAAGGCTCTTTTGCCAGTTGAGTTAGTCTATTTTTTAAGGTGTTATTTTCCTCAGTCAGGCAGTTGACTATCATTTCATACTTTTCTTGCATCTTTCTCATTTCTCTTCCCAATCTTTCTTCCACTTCTCTTATTTGGTTTTTAAAATCCTTCTTAAGGTCCTCTATGGCCTGTAACCAGCTTGTATTTTCATTTGGGGTGTTTGATGCAGGAGTTCTAACCTCCCAATCCTCCTCCTATTCCATGCTTTGGTCCTCTTTGCCCCCCAAATAGGAGTCCGATGTTGCATTTTTCTGTTTATTTTGTTTCTTTTGCCTAGGCATGTTGCCACTCAATTACTTGACCTGGGCTTGTTGCCACAGTAGGCCTCTGCCACCAGCCAGGGGAGCTTCCATCCTAAACACTGGGGTTTTCTCAGCTACTGGAGGTATTAGTTGGGTGCCCTCTCTGAAGCCCCCACCTGCTCTGGCAAGCTGGTCACACACCCCAAGACCTCCACCCCAGACTGCAATCCAGATCCAAGAAGGATAAAACAAGAGCAATTGCCCTCCCCCCAAGACTGATTGCCAGTCCCCCTACAGTCTGCAGGCCAGGAATTGAAGCTGCAACATGGTGGCTGCACTAAGTCTACTCAGAGGCTTCTCACCTCCAGGGAAAGAGGCTGACATCCTCCCCCAACCAGTCCCAAGGTCCATGGGGCACTGACCTCTCACTTTGTCATTGGCATCTATGTGTTGGTAATTCTGGAAACGCCACAGCTGCTGGTGTTCTGGAGTCCCTCCAGCAGGCTGCTGGTCCAGCTACCCTGGGGCTAAAACCTCTGACTCATGTGGGCCTGGGCTTGGCTCCCAGAGTGCTGTGCTGGCTGCTCCCTGCCGGTCTTCCAGGCTGTCCTCACTGGGAGGTTATCTTCCCTGTATTATTTTGTGGGTGCTGTAGCTCCAGAGGTTGTTCAGAGTCCCCTTTTCTATGTTTTGGAAGTGGTGTGGGCAGGAAGTTCTGTTTCTACTCTGCCATCTTGGCTCTGCCCCTGTTTATCTCTTTTTTGCCAAATCTAATGACCTGGAGTTTGGATCTCAATCTTCTTCACTTCTCTGCAGCCTTTGACCCTGATGATCACCCTCTCTTCTTAGATACTTTCTTTTCTCTGGGTTTATATGTTTCTGATCTCTTTGAATCTCCTAAGATCTCTTTGATTTTCTTCTCAGTCCCAGTTGCTAGATCTTCATGAATGTTTTCTCCACTAATTGTGAGTATAATCCAAGTCACTTAGGTCTTCTTGCCTTTTCTTTCTACATTTTTCACTGATTGTTTTGTCAGCTCTCATGTTTTCAATTATTATCTCTAGGCAGAAGACTTCCAAATCTGAAATATTCAGTTCTAGTTGTAGTACTGTCTATTGGATATTTCCACATGGACGTCCTGCAGAAATCCTTTGGCACTCAAAGTTCTCCACAAACTTATCCACTTTTACCTTTCTAGTCTTTGCACACATTTTTTTCCTTTTACAATCTCTGTGGTCCACCCATATAGAACTTATATGTGTATTTCTTCATACCTGATACTCCATCTCTCATCTTTGTTCCTTTGAATTGGCATTCCCTTGGATCTACTGTTCCCTTGATTGGAATGCTCCCTCCCCACCCCCCTTCTTCCTCTTGAAATCCCTGGCTTCTTTCAAGACATAAGTCAAGAACCATCATCTGCCTAAGCCCTTTCCTGGCTCTCTTTAGCTGGTACCTTATCCTCTAAGTTTACCTTGTATCTACTTATATATATTTTATGTGCATGCATATGGACATGTACATGTTGTCTCCACTATTAGAATGTATGCTTCCTGATTTTTGTCTTTGACTCACGAGCACCTAGCAATTCGAGCTAGTCTAGCACAGTGCCTGAAACATAGTAGGAACTGAATAAATGCTGGTTGATTGATTTGGAAAAAAAAAAGAGGGGCTAGGGAATATGGGGAGAATAGAAGAAAGGATCATTCTGGGACTTGGAGGAAGGCTATTAAAGAATGGCAGGTTGGGTGGTCTCCTCCCTAGAGCTCTAATTAAGTGAAACTGTACCTAGGGAAAATTCATTTAAATGAAGGAGGAGACAGGGGAGCACTTTCAGCCCGGGGGAAGAGTGCCATGGCAATGAGACTGCAGTGGTGGTGGTGATCAGCTGGGCCATATCCTGCCGAAGACTTGAAGATGAGATATGGAAATACCTATCAATGTAGTGAGGAAGCATGCACTCCAGAGAGTAAAAATCCCATGCTCCCTATTATCAGCACCCTGGTACAAAACCCCATCTGCCCCATGTAAGTTAGACCTCCGCCTCTCTCTCCCCCAACTCGTCTAAACACTAAATCAACTATCTTCTATTCAAATTGCTTTTCACCATCTTAATGACCAATTTCTGCACAACCAGTTGGTTCATTTGTCCAGTAGAGCCTCAGACTTGGAGTTAGGAAGACTTGGATTCCAATCTTACCTCAGACACTTACTAGTTTTGTGATCCTGGGTGAGTCACTTAACCTCTCTTAGTCTCTGTTCCCTTGGTTACTAAACGGGGATCATAATAATACTTATTCACAGAGTTATTGTGAGAATCAAACGGGATAATATATGTATCTCTCCTACTGATTCAGATCCCAGTACCATCCTTCTAGTCCCTCAAGGTCAGACCTGCATTTTTGCAAAACCAAATTGCATCTAAGTGGAGGAGATATTGAAGTGGAAAGAAACTTGTGGTAGTAGATCAACCAGCAAGCTCTTGCAATAGTGCAGATATGAGGTGATGAGGCCCCGAACCAGGATGGTGGAAGTGTTAGGGCACAGAAGGTAACATGGGATAGAAATGACATGGAGATAAAAACAACAGTCTCAGCAATATATTGGATGTGAGGGGTGAAAAGGAGTGAAAAATAGAGACTGATGCCTAGGTTGGGAGCCTGAGGGTCTGGGAGGGTGGTAGAGTCCTTGACAATAATAGGGAGGCAGAAATATAAGATAAGCCTGGAAAGGTGGGTCACCATCATTGTTGAGAATCTTGAATTCCAAGCAAAGTGTTTTAGTTTTTTTTTTTTTTTATAGGAAATAACAAGTCATTGGAAGGTTTTAAAGCATGGGAGTGACATGAACAGATATATGCATAAAGACTAATTCTGATTCGCCAGTGCCTTATACTGTCTTTTTTGTCCAACTGCCCTTCATTACAGACTTTTAGTTTGTCTAGGTTGTTCCTATTGCTCCTCAAACTTTGTTTTGCTTGACTACAGTCCTGACTATCTTTAATTTGAGTCAGTGGAAAATGCAAATGGATTTTGAGTTAAGGAAGCTGAATTCAAATTCCTCTTCCCCCACTGACCTTGGGGATTAGACCAGATGGCCTTAAAGGTCCCTTCCAACTCTCAGTCTCTGATACCGTGACCTGGTTCTTCCAGTTCTGAGATTGAATGAGTGATCACCTATGCTGCCACTGTCTACAGACTCATTTTCTTCAGTGCTCTTTATGTTGGAAGCTTTGTCAGGGTTCTAGATGCTGATTTATGTAATTTTACTTTGTGTTTAGCTTCCACTAGACCACCTGTGGTGGCAAATGTGTGGATATTACACCTCTGTGATATCTTGATAAAAACTAAAAAGATGCATATTTTATCCTTATTAGTCAAACAGCTGGTGGACATTTTGAGATATCTGGGTCATTAACTGAGCTTTCCAGTTCTCTAGATGTTGGGCATTGTGCATGCACTACGTTTGATCACAAAAGAATATTAAACATTTAACCAGGTGCCCTATTGTTGGTTTGGTGAGCAAGAGATTGTTAGCTATCCCTCTTTATAATCCAACCCAATTCACTAAGCACTTGTAAGCCTTGCAAATAAAAAGGAACCATGAATACCAGAATTCAGGTGAGAGGCCAGGCTGGGAGGGACTGAGATGCAGAGATGATACAGATACATACACTAGAGATCATAGACCAGGGGTGGGGAACCTGTCACCTCGAGGCTACATGTGGCCCTCTAGGTCCTCAAGTGTGGCCCTTTGACAAAGCTTCCAACACAAAGAGCACTGAAGAAAGTGGGTCTGTAGACAGTGGCAGCATAGGTGATCACTCCTTCAATTTCAGAGCTGGCAGAACCAGATGTCTTACAGTGAAGACTCTACATAAGGAATATTAGGGCAGTTCCTTTTTGGGGTGCTGCTTTTTCCTACCCTTGCTCATGCCTTAGATCCAGTAAGAGCTGGTCTCTCTTGATACCAACCACCTCCATGGCTGAACCTCCCTACTTATTCACCTGCTTCTGACTGCTCTCTCCAGGCTCCTTACTGGTATCAGTTGTTGCATCTTCTATGACAGGGGAGGGGAACCTGTGCACTCGAGACCACATGTGGCCTTCTAGATCCTTGGGTGTGGCCTTTTGACTGAGTCTAAGTTTTACAGAACAAATCCTTTTATTAAGGGGATTTGTTCTGTGAAGTTTGGATTCATACTGAGCAGTCCCATACTGCACAGACAGACAGCTTCTACTTATCATATTAATGGCACTGTAAGGGGTGGCTTCTTACCAAATGCTTGACCCATTTCAATGATAAGGCTCTAAAATTGGTAGTCACATACTCATTCCAAGACTTATGCACACTACTCAACAAAAGAGAGTGCTCTGCCCCTAATGCTAAGCTCTCAGAGATCCAGCTATTGCTATCCCCTAGCTCTACTCCTTTTGTGAGTTATAGTCCTTGTCTGATTAGTCTAAAGGGCTGGGCTGACTGGATTTATCCTAGCAGGGAGCTTGTGATACTCTCACCCACTAGAAAACACAGATAGGCACTTCTGTAAAACCTATCATTTTCTCTTCACTGTTGCATTTCAGTGGAATTAGTTCTACATAGCATAGTTTAACTGTATATAGTTTTTCACTTATAATGGAAGGGAAAGGAATAAAGCCATAAACATTCATGAGATGTGGAACAGTAGAAAGAACATGGGGTTTAGAGTAAGAGGAACTGGGTTCAGAGCCTGACTTTGTCCCTACTCTCTGTATGACCATGGGAAAATCACTTTACTTCTCCAAATCTCAGATTACTTATCTTCCAGATCTAAATCCTTTACCTCATGGACTACCATAGACATCTTCAAACTATGGCTTCTCCTAAGCCCAGGTAGCCTCAAATATTCTAGACTGTAGGCAAGCTCCCAAACTCAAGAGCTCGAGGAACACAGTTCAGATACTTAAAATGAAACCTCTCCCTTTTTCGTGCTGTAGGGAGGAAAAACACCAGCTACTCTTGGGCACTCAATGACGAGGGTCAGTGCTAGAGCCTTTAGGCTTCTGATTCTTCCACTTTTCCATTTCCTATTCTCATTTATACCAGCAAGTCTATAAGTTGGAGTTCTCAATGCATGACTGACCCAGGTCTCTTAGTCTTGTCCTAATGGCGATAGAGGAACATATAAGCATTTAATGCTACTAGACACTGGTAGCTAGATGAAACAGTAGCTAGAGTGATGGACCTGGAGTCAGGAAGACCTGAGTTCACATCCTACCTAAGATATCTCTTAAAGTGTATCTTCTTGGGCAAGTTAGTTAACCTCTGTTTGCCCCAGTTTCTTCACCTTAAAATGGGGAAGATAATAGCATCTCCTCTTAGCATTGTTAGGTTCAAAGAGATATTATTTATAGAGTACTTAATATAGTGCCTGACACATTTTTAGTCACTACATGAATGCTAGCTATCATCATCATCATCATTATTACTTGTTCAGTTGTTAAATTGTGCTTGAGTTAACATGGACCAAAGCATGAGTTTTCTCAGGAAAGATACTAGTGGTTTTCCATTTCTTCCTCCTATGGATTAAGGCAATCAGAGGTTAAATGACTTTCCCAGGGTCACACAACTAGTGAGAGTCAGAAGCTGGATTTGAACAGTTCTCTATCCACTGAGCCATCTATTACTAATACCTCATTTTCCTTCCCCTGTCCTTTCTCCCACTTGAAAAACTCATGCCCTTGCCTAGCTTGTATTCACACCATTTCCCACTATTCCAAACTCATATTTGCCCATTCTTCAGTTCTTTCCATATCTCCTTGACTCTCGATCTTGGTAGTTGGACTGACAGAGTTGGCAGTTGGGAGGTGGGTTGGTGGGGGTCACACAATCGACATTTCTGAACTGGACTATTTGTATTCTCTGAACTTAGGAAGAAAGTATTTTCACTTTTCTCCTCTTCTACATCTCTTAGAGGGGTTTCTGGGGTGTTCAGGGGTGACTAGCATGTCTAGCATCAGGGCTTGCTATGCCCTTTCCAGGACTGCTCACACACATTTGGTGTCCATCTGATTCACACAACACTTACCCACCCAGTGGCTCTAAGAAGCTATAGCATGTGCAGCAGGCATACCCTGGTAAAACCATCTTGGGCTGAACCAGGTTGAGGGTAACTGACAAGCCTTGAACTCATTGGTTAGTTAGGGGGATGTCTACCACAAGCATGTGAAGGTTATCCCTGGTGGAATGGGTGGATGAAAATAATTTGTCCCAATGGCCATGATTGTGGCAGAAACAGGTTCTGTGGATCATTTAAGAGCTTGGTCAGACATTCGAGAGGCCAAAGTCATCCAGGCCATCCCCAGCTGTCCTGACTTTCGTCTTTCCACTGGACTTTGATGATTCTGGAAGAGAGAGTGAGACTGATGATTGTGCAATTCTGCCTCACTTAAATACAATTCAGATGCAAGTCAAGAAATCACCCTGTAATGTTATTGGTCTTCTTCAAAATGAAGGCTAAACAACATCTCTTAGAATTCTTAGCTTCCTTTAAGTCATAGCTCATTCTTTCCTGAAACTTTAGTTTTAAGTGCTTTCTCCCTATTCCTCAAGTTATCATGTATTTACTTATAAGTTTACATGTAAAATTGGTGTCTATCTGATTCCACACAACACTACCTTACATGCTTGTCCCTTCCCTGACTGGAATGTTAGGCCCTGGAGAGACCAAACTTGTTTTGTTTGTTTTGTCTTGGTATCTCCAGGGTCTGAAACAGTGCTCTGCACATAGTAGAGATTTAATGCATGGTTGTTGGACTGAATTTTACAAGTGTCTAATGTTTTTCAACTACAAAATTATTATACATTGTGTAGACTGATACGACACCCATAAACTTGAAGAATTCGATTAAATGAAACTGATCAAGTTGGTGGAAAAAATAGTTTTGTCAAAATGGTTGCCCTGTGTTGATTTAATCAGAGTCATCTATTCATCCTAAGGGGAGGAGGACTATAACTGGAAAAGTCTGAGAACTTACAAAAATAGTTTTATTGATGCCATTGTTTTTATATCATGATTAAGAAATATACAACCTCGTTCAGTGACCCCCTTCCATTTTAACAAAGGAAAATAGTTGAATGAAATCAGCCAACACAGTAGCTATGTCTGATAGCATATGCAGTAATCTATACCCATAATCTTACATCTGTCTGAAGGAAGAAAGGAGCAAGGTACATTTTGAGAACTGATTGTAGATGACAAATTTGGTCTGCCAGCTAGTGCTAAAGGGGATAAACTTAATTTGCATTCATAACATCCTTCTCTATACCTCAGAACACCTATTTCTTCTGTTTCTGGGCACTGCAGCATTTCTGTTTCCTTTGAAAAAAATAAGCTGCATCATCATCTTTGGTTACCCCAGTTCAGCATTTGAAACTTAATTCTCTTGTACTGTTGTAAACATTTTCCTCGGAACAGTACATTCTCACTCCTTTCAGGGACTGATAAGTTTAAAAAACTTTTTTTTTGGAGTTTGTTGGCCAGTACAATGAGAGTCTTGACAATTTTTCTACAGTAGTCAGAAAACCTATTCCTCATGCAACCAGTCTGTTCTTTGACATAAAAGACATTTAGAAGGGCTACTGCAAATCAGGCAGTAATGGCTAGCATGATATTTCTGTCCTCTGAGGAGAGAGGTATCTGTTCAAACTGGCAAGTGTCTCATGGGTGTTCACTCAGCAGAGTGTGAGTCAGTAGAGACTGGAGAAGAGCTCAGAATTCTTTCCACTTAACTAAGATGCCACAAAGAGAGAGAAAAGCCAAGCTCATTGTCTCTGATGATCTCAGCTGCAAATTGCCATTTTTAAGTGATGTTCACAGTTAAGTTGTAAAGATGACACTTTCTTTTTTGGTACATAGGTGATAAATTCAAAACCTACACATGGCAATGGAAATAATTGAAGAAGGAAAGTAATTGGATTTTTCAAATATTGGTTACTCACTTTCTGGTGAGAGGGCTAGGCCACTCTTGGCCCAAGGTAATGAGATATGAAGCCTTTCCTTTCAGACACTAGCTTCAATTAGCCTGAGTTAGTTGCAACTGAATTTAGATGCCCTCTCTCAATGACTCATGTTCAGTGGCCCATGTAAAATAATGTGGCAATCTCTTTCTTGTTTTTTCTTGATCCCTTATTATATTTAAAAGTATTATTATGATTTTAGCCTTTAATGTTTATTTTTTCTTAAACTTAATTTCCATTCCACTTAAGAATCAATTATTTTATAGAATGTTAAAAGCAGAATGGAGTTGAATTCTGTATCTTCCAATTCGGGGTTCCCAGTTTTCCATTTAATTTAGCGAATATTCATTAGACTCCTACTATATTGCAAAGTATGGTGCTAAGTGCTAGGGATATGAAGAAAAGAATGAACCAGCTCCTGTCCTCAGGGAGGTTAAGGGCTACTAGGAACAGACAATAATGTATACTGATAAAGAAATGCCAGGGCTTTTACTAGGTAGATAAGGGACCAGGGCTTTGCTATAAGACGAGGCTTTGCCTAAGGAAAGAATATTTGCCCCAATTTGGGAAACTGAAAGAGATTTTGGACAGTACTTTGTCAAAGCCAGCTCAAAGGACTTATGAGAGCCAATTTTAAAATTTCCAGTTAGCATTTAGAGCTTAGAGATCAGCAAATTCTACAACTTAGGGCTTAGCTTACTGTTGGTTAATTGTCTAGTTTTAAGAAAGTAATGGAGAAAATGTTAATGCAGATTAAACTCAAAAGTATACCTTACATATTTTTTGGGGAAGCCAGTACTTAAACATTTATCAGCATACACCGATTGCACATCTTTAAAGAAGAAAATGGAGGTAGAGTCTCTGTAGGAGTAGGGCAGTAGTGGGTACAGCTAGTAACATGATGGAGAGTATGGGGGCAAGAACATCTTAACTCCAGTTCTTAGAGGGAAGTCTTTGAGGAGGGAGAAAGAAAGGCCAGAGAGACAACATGGGCCAGATCTATGATCTGCTCAAAGGACGCCCTGTAGAACATTCTATTTGGAGATAGGGGGTACCACAGTTATGGGACAGCCCAGGAAGTAGCCTGTAGCCACAACTGGCTTTTGGATTTCTGAAAATATTGTACATTTTTCCTCAATGGCAACATACTTCCTTCTGGGCCCTCTTTTTTCTATATACATTTTTTCAGTGTTCTGTTTAGCTCTCATAGCTTCAACTATCATCTCTATACAGTTAATTCCAAAATCTACATATCCTGTCCTTGTTCTTGACCTTCCCCATCTCTAGACATTTCCATTAAGATATCTCATAGAGGCATCTCAAACTCAACATGTCAAAAATAAAACCTATTATCTTTCTTTCTAAACTCATCCTTCCTCTTAACTTTGCTGACTAAATTGATATCATCACACTTTCCTAGTAACCTAGGATCATAACCTGGGAGACACCTTCTATATTTCATTCTTACTCACTTCCTGTATCCAATCAGTTGCCAAGTTTTCTCAATACTGACTCCTCTGATCTCTCTCTTGCTTCTATCTCCTCTTCTCTCTCACCACAACCATAATTGCTTGGGCTCTTGTCAATAGCCTCAGAATTAATCTCTCCAAATCTAGTAATTCCCTCTCTTCAGAAATCCATCATCTATGAAGCTGCTACATTGAGATTCCTAAAGCATGTAGCTAAGCCTACATCAATCTCCTCCTTAAGGAGCATCAGTGACTCTTCTTTGCCTCTAGGACTGAATATCACTTTTTTTCTGTTTGGCATTTAAAATCCTTCATGGTTTGGCCCCAGCCTGTATTCCAAGGTTAATTATATAATGATCCCCCTGTTTACTCTATGTTCTAGTAAAATTGGCTCTAAGGTTGACATGGCTCAACTTCTGGGTCCAGTGGGGAAGCACCTGGAACTAAGGAAGAACAGCACAGAACATCCCAGCCACCAGGTCTACAAGAAGAGAGAGGGGAGAAGGGTTCCCCTCCTTCTTAAGTGCCTGGAACTTGTGCTGTGGGTGAGCTGTGATCTTTACCCTCTGCACCCAGTAGGAAAAAGCATGCAAGGCAGTTAGGGAAACTGTTCTAGTTTGGCCAGTTTTAAGACACAGCCTTTTTCTGGGCATGTAGCCTTTTGTCTTAGAATCAGCCTGGCTGTCTGGAGACTTATCCCTAGGTTGTCTTTAGGGGGATGGACTTTTTTTTTTGGCCACAACTACACTTAAGGTCATCCACTAAGATTGTGATCTAGACTGGCAGATGAGTGTCTGCTCTGACAAAATGACTTATCTTTGAGTTGTTGGAGTGTAAACGGAGAGTATAAAAGGAGTACTTGAGACAAGCTAGTTGAGTTTGATGATATAAAAATAAAGGATATTTTTGTACAAAATATAAAAAATAAAATGAAAGAAATAGAAGCATCTTTGGCGTAAATATAATTGATGACAATTTGACATCCAGAAATGATAAAGAACTGACTTAAATTTATAAGAATAATAGCCAATCCCCAGGAGGTAGGTGGAATGAGGATATGAAAAGTCAGTTCTCAAAGGAAAAAACAGAACTTTTTGATAAGCACTTGAAAAATTATTTAAATTCCCTAATAGAGAACCATAAATTATTTTTTAAAAAACCTGAGGTATAATTTCATATTTATTAGATTCAATGACGTTTGGGCTCTTGGGAGACAGGACCATTGAGTGACTGTGAACTTGCATAATCTTTTTGGAAGATAATTTGGTAGCATTCAAAAAAAGTTACAAAATGGATAGTACTATTGGACCTAATCATCTTAATGCCAGGACTGTTGTCAGGAGCTTGGAGTGGTTAAGAGGGCAAAATAGTAAAACAGAAGTCATATGCTGTTTCATGTGAAGAATCCCTCCTCTTCTGTGGCAGAGGAGGGTGGTTTCAGGAAGAAGTAGTTGTTTACAGCTTAGAGGAGTTTTTTTAGGAGAATCAGGAAGTGACCTCAGAGTTGGCACATGAAAAATGTAGGTTTGGAAGACCTGCTTGGGGGTTGGGAGTGTGGGAGCATGGACAGAAAGGCAAAGTTTGCTGGTAGTGCTCTGGGAATACATTCCAGTGAGATTGTGCATGGAAATGTGAGTGTAGATTTTGGAGCCTTAGCAGTGCATGGGGGCCTAGGTTTCAAAGCAGAGGGAACGACCTAAAAAGTGACTACAAATTAGCTAAGACCTTGAACAGTTGTGGTGGTTTTTAAGGGTACTCTAAGACAATAGTGCCAAACTCAAGTAGAAAGGGACCCTTATGGACCACATTTTGATTTAGAAAACCACAAATTAATGCGATCTAAGTGATATTGTATTTAAAAAAATTGTTCAATATTCCCACTTTCATTTTAACCTGGTTAGGCTGCATTCTGGGCTGTGAGTTGGCTACCTCTGGTCTGAGAGATATTGTGGAATCAGAATAGATGTTATAATTATTTTTAAACTCTAAAAGAAAAATATTTCGTTCTAAATTAGTAGCACTTCCTCAGCTTGCTCTTTGGTGGTATAACCTTCAGAAACTCAGCAGGCATCTCCATTATTTGCAAACCTACATCCACTTAAAAATGACAGCAATAACAATAGCAATTGTGAATCCTCTGGAGTTTAATGTGTTATTTTATTTGTAATTTTTAACTCTCCTCTATCTTCTTTTTTCTTTTTCTTTCTTTTTTTTTTTTTAAGCAATTGGGGTTAAGTAACTTGCTCAAGGTTACACAGCTAGTCATTATTTATGTGTGGGTGCTCATTTTCTGAGGCCGGATTCGATCCCGGGTTATCCAGACTCCGAGGCCGGCGCTTTTACTCATTGCGCCACCTAGCCGCCCCAATCTTCTTTTTTCGAAAATTGATGGATATTACACTTTAAACAAAATTTTAGAAAGGAGAAATTTAATTGCTACATAACCATCACCATAATAAAGGGGCCTAAAAAACCCAGAAATATTCTCAGCCCTTAAGCTTAGTTTCCTTGCTAAGTAGATAGACATGGTAACAAAAGGAAATAGAGCATGAGCTCATTTGCCAAACATTAAAGAGGAAGAATATTTTTTTTATATATTTTTTTATTATTTTTTCTTTTTTTTTGAACAAATACTTTATTAACTTCTGTTTTACATCATTCATTTCCGCCAGATTTTGAGTTACAATCATTTTCCCCCCATTATTCCCCTACCCAACCTCCCAGAATAGCAGTCCCACAAGATATCGCTTCCTCCAATCTGCTCTTTCCCATACCTTCTCCCATACCCCCTTCGACTTTTCCATTAGAGGAAGGTGAATCTTTGTGTCCCAATGCCTGCATATCTTATCTCCCAATTACAAGCAAAAGAGTATTAATAATAGTATTTATATGTATTTGAAACATTTAATTTTAAGACCTCTAATTTCAGATCCATTCCCTTCCTCCCTTGTCACCCATTCCCTCTGGGAAGATAAGTAATTCAGTATATGTTATACATGTCTAGCTATGCAAAACATTATCATAGTAGATATATTGTACAAGGCTGCTTATAATTCCCTCCCACTCATCCCACCCCCCACCTGGTCCATTCCCTACATGATCCTGTCCCTCTTCTATAGTGGGTACTTCCAACCTCCCCTCACCCCAAGGATGCCCTCCCATCCATCATCCCTCCTCTCATCCCCCTTCCCCCTATCCTGCTGCAGGTTGAGATATCCCATTTAGTATGTATGTCATTTTCTCCCTGAACCAAATTCAATGTGAATGTGGTTTTGCCTTTTTAGCCTTCCTTATTCTCCCCTCCTTTGCAACCACTTCCCCTTGCTTCTTCTACATGGGATAGTTTACCCTACCCTGTCTCTCCCCATCTCCTCTTGCCACTTTCCTCTATCACCTCATAATTTCATCCCTTGAGTATTCTCCCTTCCCAACAAATTCAACCTATGCCCTCTATCCATATATAACTGTAACCATATAGACACACATTCACATATGTATTCATATGACCACACCCCTTCTTCCATTATTTTCATAGTGAGAAAGATATCATAAGTCACAATTATTGCTTTTCCATATAGGAATGTAAATAGTTCAACTTTGATAAGTTCCTTTTGATTTCTTTTCCCTGATTACCTTCTCAGGCATCTCTTCCTTCTTGTGTCTGGATGTCAAATTTTCTATTCAACTCTGGTTTTTCCTCAAGAATGCTTGAAAGTCCTCTATTCCACTGAATGACCATATTTTCCCCTGAAACAAAATACTCAGTTTTGCTGGGTAGGTGACCCTTGGGTTCATTCCCAGTTCTTTTGCCCTCTGGAATATCATATTCCATGCCCTTCGATTCCTCAGTGTAGATGCTGCCAGGTCCTGGGCTATTCTGATTGTGTTTCCACAATATTGAAATTGTTTCTTCCTGGCTGCTTGTAGTATTTTCTCCTTGATCTGGGGATTCTGGAACCTGGCTATAATATTTCTGGGAGTTTTCTTTTTGGGATCTTTTTCAGGAGGTGATCTGTGGATTCTTTCAACCTCTATTTTGCCCTCTGGATCTAAAACATCAGGGCAGTTTTCCTTGAGAGTTTCTTGAAGGGTGATTTCTAGGTTCTTTCCTTGATCATGGCTTTCAGGTAGTCCAATAATTTTTAAATTGTCTCTCCTGGATCTATTCTCCAGGTCAGTGGTTTTTCCCATGAGATATTTCACATTGCCTTCTAATCTTTCGTTTGTTTGGATCTGCTTAACAGCATCTTGATTTCTCATAATGTCACTAGCTTCCATTTGCTCCAGTCTAACTCTGAAGGAATGAATCTCCTCAGTGAACTTTTGAGATTCTTTTTCCATCTGGCAAATTTTACTTTTTAAGGCATTCTTCTCCTCATTGCCCTTTTGGGCCTCCTTTGCCATTTGAGTTAGTCTATTTTTTAGGTGTTGTTTTCCTCAGTCAGGCTGCTGACCCTCATTTCATACTTTTCCTGCATCCTTCTCATTTCTCTTTCTAATTTTTTCCTCCACTTCTCTTATTTGATTTTTAAAGTCCTTCTTAAGGTCCTTTATGGCCTGCAACCTGCTCATGTTTTCCCCTGGGGCTTTTGGAGCAGGACTTCTGACCTCACAGTCCTTTTCCCGCTCTATGCCCCCAAAATAGGAGTCTAGGGTTGCATTTTTCTGTTTCCTTTGCCTTGGCATGTTGCCACTTAATTACTTGACTTTTGGGCTTGTTGCCACACTATGGCTTTAAGGCCAGATAGAGGAATTTTTGTCCTGAACGTGTGGGGGGCAACTTCCGTTTCTGGCAAGGTGTAAACCCACCCACAACTTCCACCCTAGATCACAATCCAGATCCAGGGAGGTTAAAGCAAGAGCGATTACCCCCCCAAGACTGATCGCTGGATCTCCCCACGATTTGTAGGCTGGGAGCCGGAAATGCCTCTGAAAACTACAAAATGGCGTGTCTCCTCAGTGGCTTCTAGCCCCCAGGGGAGGGAGCTGACGCATTCCCCAAACACAGGTCCCAAAGTCCATAGGACACTAACCTCTTACTTTGTCCTAGGCAAGTCTATGTTGATAATTCTGGTGTCTCCACAGTTCCTGGTGTTCTGGGGTTCCTCCAGCGGGCTGCTGGCCCTGCCGCCCTGGGGCTAAAACCTCGGCTCACGTGGACCTGGGCGGCTTCTGCGCTCTGCAAGCTGCAGGCTCCCAGACCACTGCGCTGGTCCTTCCTGCAGGGTGTTGGGCTGTCCTCAGCGGGAGGTTAGCTTCTCTGTGTCGTTCTGTGGGTGCTGGGGCTCCAGAAGATTTTCAGAGTCCTTTTTTACATAGTTTGTGGAGAATCTGGGGGCAGAGAGGCTTGGATGAGCTGTTTCTACTCCCCAGAAGAACTTTTGAGAGCAGCATCATGGAGGCAGAGCAAGAGGAAGAATATTATAGAATAAAATTATACCTAATATTGCTTCACAAAACAACAAAAAGAAATTGAAAAGAAAATCATCTTGAAGGGAATTTAGCACAAGATTAAGCTAAAGCAGGTTATCCACAAAACATTTGCAAGTGAAACCTGAAGGTTAACACATAGACTGAAAATTGAATATATCTGTTGGGGTTTTTGCTTTCACTTGTAACAATAGTGGAATATCCCATCTGCACCCATATCATTTTAGATTGTACTGTATTATGTGAGGAAGTGATAAGGACATTTAAGACAAAGTGAAAGAAAAGTCAGATGACCAAATATATACCATTGAAATCCCTTCTAAAGTTAATTCAAACAACAATCATGATTTTTATTGCTATCTTTTTTTCTGTTCTTTGTATTTTCCAATATTCCCCTTTCCTCTCTATCTCTCAGTCATTTCTTGTAAAAAATAACAAAGAAAAATATGATCAGATTAACACATTAAAAAAGTCTGACATACATGGTTGTCTACATTCATAGTCTCCCACCTTGGCAAAGAATGGGGGTGCATATTCATATCTCTTCCTTAGAGCCAAGTCTGATCATTATAATTACATATCATTCAATTTTAATTTGCTTTATTGTTTTTTTCTGTTTTGATCATTATAGTCATTGTGTATATTGTTTTCCTGGTTTTTTGTAATTCATATTGTATCAATCCATATGTCTTTTCTCTGTATACATCATATTCTTTGCTTTTTTCATTTTTTGGGACGGGGAAGGCAAGGAAATTGGGGTTAAGTGACTTGCCCAAGGTCACACAGCTAGTAAGTGTGTCAAGTGTCTGAGGCTAGATTTGAACTCAAGTCCTCTTGATTTCAGGGATGGTGCTCTATTCACTATGCCACCTAGCTGCCACTTCATTGCTTCTTATGGTAGAGTGATATCCCATTATGGGATACCATAATTTATTTAGCCATTTCCTATTAGCATTTATTTTGGTCAATGTTTAGACCAGGAAGTGATTACTAATCAAAATATCTTAAGAAGGGAAGATTCCAAAGTAGATCTTAGATTATAATTTTGCTAAAAGACCAAGCCAACAAACAAAAGACCCAAGAATACATTAGCAACTACTATTCTCTGTGCCTGTTTTCCTATCTCTTTATGAAAATGGGCATGCACAACCCTACAGATATTAATATTGAGAATTTCTATTGAGAAAAGAACAGATGGGCTTTCACAAATTACTTTCTTCAGCAGATCATAGCTTTGTAGTAATAAAATTGATATTAATTTTAAAAGACAATTGACTTGTTAGAACAAAACCTAACCCTTAAATCTTTTTTTCAAAAAGATTTTCCCACAAATTACTGTAAGGAGTCAAAAATGTTTAGTCAAGGATTATAAATTCTGAGGCAAAAACTAAAAACTTTTTGGGTCATAAGGGTAGAGTTTCAGTTATGTTATACTTTTCCAATGTGTTTTAGTCTTACTGAATTCTTTTTTTCTTTCCAGTTATGTTATTTTTGAAGGGAGGGACATATATTTTATGTTTAAATTATAGTTCTGACACATCCTTACTTGTCTTTGTCCCATTCTGAACTTTCTTCTCCTCATGTTTATTTTTTAATGATTCATAGACATTATTTTCTTTCTCCTTTTTTTTTCAAGAATCATGATCAATAATCCCAGAATCCCATTTGCTCCACATTTGGATCTCTCTGAATCCATCCCAGTTGTCATTTTTTTATGGCACAGTAATATTCCATTACATTCATATATTATAATTTATTCAGCCATTCCCCAATTGATAGACAACCACTTTATTTTCAATTCTTTGACACAATAAAAGTGATGCTAACATATTATTGTATATATGTGTCCACTTCCTCTTTTAAAGAAAATCTCTTTGGGGCATATGATGTTGAGTAGTGGTATTATTGAGTCAAAGGCTATACAAAGTTTCATTAATTTTTGGTGTAATTCAAAATTTCTTTCCATAATGGGCAGACCACTTCACATTTCTACCAATAACAAAGTAGTGCACCTGTCAATCTATAACTTCTTCAGCAATTGTTATTTTTATTTTTAGTCATATTTGCCAATATTGTGTGTGAGGTAGAGTCTTGATTTGTTTCAATTTTCTTTTCTCTTATTATTTGCGATTTGAAGCAATCTATATGGTTGTTTACAGCTTGTCTTTCTTCTTTTGAGAACTGCCTTCTGGTAGTCATTGGTCATTATAGGTAGTTCTTTTATCATACCTCTGAGACTTTGTACTTCAGAAGAGAAATTTAGAGTGAATAGCTATTTAAGAAAATAGTATCAAAGAGCTGTGTCCAATCATTGTGTCCAATCATTTTTGGACTATGATTTACAGTATTGGGAGCATGTACCTTTGAACAGGGATGTTCTAATGTTATACATCTAATGATGACTAGTAAAAACATTTGATGTGATTCTCCAAATGCGCCAATTCACAAATGACATTGTATAAAATGCATACAGAGCCAAAACATTGCAATGTCTTTTCAGTAAAATGCAGAACATTTCAAAAAAGATTGATATAGCCATCCAAAATTGAAAAACAAGATAGATAAAAAGTATATAATAGCCATACTATAATATATAGCCTAATGGTTAACTCATTTAATCAGTCCATCTATGTTTTTCTATATATATTTGGGGCCCAGATTTAAAATTTCACCAGTGAAAGGAAATTCATGTTGGAAATGCCTTCTGCTGGTACAGATAGGCAACTCATTTATAAAGAAAATTTCCTGGGATACCAAAAGTTCAAATAAGTTGACCATGTCTGTATAGCTAATAGTATATAACACAGGTAGGATGTTAGGACAAGCCTTCCTGACTATTTCTATCTTTTAGACAGGTAGTTTGTCCCAGGCATGAATAAGGAAGGAGTTCAGTTGAAATATATTTGGGAAACTGAAAAGTGCTTTCAGTGACATCTCCTATATGCGTCAAAGTTCATTTCTTTACCCCCAGTCTTGGCAGACTTAAATACACAAATATCTCCAAGGATAATAGAAGGATATGTGGTGGATATGAGGAAGCTAGATTATATTATCAATAATGATTTACTCATGGATATCATTCTATATGCATAGTATTAGAAAGAGGCAGTGTGGTATAGTGGATAGAGAGCTGGCCTCAAGGTCAGGTAATATTATTATTATTAAAATTAAAATATAATATTATTATTGTTAAAATAACATTATTATTATTACTACCAAGGCAATATTTACATAGTGCTTACTATGTGCCAGGCACTGTACTAAGTATTTTACAAATATTATTTTGTTTTATCCTCACAACAGCCCTGGGAGGTAGGTGCTGTTATTATCCCCATTTTGCAGATGAGGAAACTAGACAAACAGAAGTTAAATGCCTTACCTAGGGTCACAATCTATTAAGAGTCTGAAGCCATATTTGAACTCAGGTCTTTCAGCCTTCAGGCCCAGCACTCTATCCACTGTATCATCTAGCTGCTCCTACCTAGGTTTATTTTATATACTGGTTGCATGTCCCTGAGCAAATCATTTAGCTTCTCAGTGCTTTGGGCAAGTCTCTAAAACCAAATTGCTGTTCTGTATTCTACTTATAAAAAAATATGATAGGAAAAATAAGCGAGACTGTCAGGTAGCAAGAATGAGGTAATTGTTCAACAATCTTAGTGGTACAGTGCATACATGTTGGTGTCCATTCATTCAGTCCTGCCCAGCTCTTCATGATCCTGTGGACCATAACATGCCAATACTGTTCATGGAGTTTTCATGACATGATTTGCCATTTCCTTTTTCAGTGGATTAAGGAAAACAGAGGTTAAATGACTTGCCCAGGGTCACACAACTAGTGAGCATCTGAGGTTCAGTTTGAACCCCATTCTTCCTGACTCCAGGTCTATCGCTCTATTCACTGAGCCATCTAGTTACTTCACAAAAATACATATATACATACATGTATGTAACACATACATATGTTTATGTCATAAACCATCAAACAGAGGAAGGACCCTCTCCCAACATATTGAGTTAGTAGATCCTCTATAGATTAATTTTGGAAAAATTTGGAAAAAATTTTGGAAATATTTCTAATCCATGGTTAGAAATTTTAAGACATGAGGAAATGTAGTGAGGCTGTGATTCACATTAACATAAGTTTAATCATGAAATCATATAACTGTCAAAATATCATTGCACCATGCTAGCATTATGTTAAGCATTTGTTGGGGGCGGGGGAGGATGTGGAATCCAAGAGGAATATCTCAAGACATGATTCTTGTCCTCAAAAAGATTCTTGTGTGGTTGAGGAGACAAAGCTTTTGTACAAAGAACTATACTGAGCAATATATGACAGTGCTGAATTGCCTTATACATGTAGTCCAATAATTTTTAAATTATCTCTCCTGGATCTATTTTCCAGGTCAGTGGTTTTTCCCATGACATATTTCACATTGCCTTCTAATCTTTCATTTGTTTGGATCTGCTTAACAGTATCTTGATTTCTCATAAAGTCACTAGCTTCCATTTGCTCCAGTCTAACTCTGAAGGAATGAATCTCCTCAGTGAGCTTTTGAGATTCTTTTTCCATCTGGCAAATTCAGCTTTTTAAGGCATTCTTCTCCTCATTGCCTTTCTGAGCCTCCTTGGCCATTTGAGTTAGTCTATTTTTAAGGTGTTATTTTCCTCAGTCAGGCTGTTGACTGTCATTTTATACTTTTCCTGCATTCTTCTCATTTCTCTTCCCAATTTTTCCCCCACTTCTCTTATCTGCTTCTTAAGGTCCTCTATGGCCTGTAGCCAGCTTGTATTTTCATTTGGGGCTTTTGGTGCAGGAGTTCTGACCTCACAGTCCTCCTCCATGCTTTGAGCCTCTTTGCCCCTAAAATAGGAGTCCAATGTTGAAATTTTCTGTTTATTTTGTTTCTTTTGCCTAGGCATGTTGCCACATAATTACTTGATTTTGGGGCTTGTTGCCACAGTAGGACTCTGCCACCAGACAGGAGAGCTTCCACCCAAATGTGGGGTCTTCACAACTTCTGCCAGTTGGGTGGCCTCTGTAAAGCCTCCACCCACTCTGGCAAGTTGGCTACCCACCCCAAACTTCCCCCCCCCCAGACCACAATCCAGATCCAGGCAGTTTAAAGCAAGAGTGATTAACCCCCAGACTGATTGCTGGATCTCCCTACAGTTAGCAGACCAGGAGCTAGAGCTGCCACTGACGCTGCAAAATGGCTTCTGTGCAGTGTTTCTTCAGCAGCTTTTCGCCCCCCAGGGGAGGAAGCCGACATGTTCCCCAAATACTGGTCCCAAAGTCCATAGGGCACTAACCTCTCACTTTGTCCTAGGCATATCTGTGCTGATATTTCTGGAATTGCCATAGCTGCTGGTGTTCTGCGATCCCTCCAGCTGGCTGCTGGCCTGGCCGCCCTGGGGCTAAAACCGTGCCTCACAAGGGGCCTGGGCTCAGCTCCCAGAGCCACTGCGCTATGGTTCCCAGTGGGCTGTGCTGCCTACTCTCAGAGCACTGCGCTGGCTGCTTCCTGCAGGGCTGCTGGGTTCTCCTCAGTGGGAGGTTAGCTTCTCTGTGTCGTTCTGTGGGTGCTGGGACCCCAGAAGTTGTTTAGAGTCCCCTTTTACAGTTTTTGGAAGTTGCATGGGGCAGAGCACCTGGGAAGTGCTGTTTCTACTCCGCCATCTTGACTCCGCCCCCCTATAACTGGAATTCTTTAAGCAGAGGTTTGATTGCCACTTGGGAATATTATAGATAAAGAGTCATGGTTTGGATAGGGAATTGGTTATATAACTAGCCTATAGTTTGCAGGGCAACTGGGTGGCATAGTCAGTAGAGTACAGAACATGGAATGAGGAAGACGCTGAATCAGAATCCTATCTTAGACACTTACTAGCTGTGTGAGACTCTGGGCAAATCACTTAAACTTTCCATTCCTCACTTTCCTTATCTGTAAAATGGGGATAATAAAACATATATCCCTAATGTTTGTTGTGAAGACCAGATGAGTTAATGTATATAAAGCACTTTGCAAATCCCAAAGCAATACATAAATGCTATCTGTTATTATTATAATTTCCTCTGAGATATTTTCCAGTTCTAAAATTCTAATGCTCTATTAAGTTGAAATTTGGCTTTTAAGGAAGGTAAGGCCATGATAGATAGATGTGACTTGGATAGATAGAAAGGGAGAGGGTATTCTAGACAAGAAAGATACATGGAGCAATGGCAAGGACATAAGAATGAGCAGAGTGTTTGTGAAAGATTTTAAAGGATTTTCTTTAAACAAACCAAGGAAACTGGGTAAGTCTCTAGCAGACCAGTTTGCAAATAGTATAACTCAATAATTCCTCTCTCTTGTGAGACATATGAGGACTATTTTTTTTTTTCATATGGACTAATTGGCAGCTACATCTTGTTTGGAAAAACAGAAACCAACAGGAGAACACTATATTTACTGATCTTAACTCAGAAACATCTTCAACCACAAACATTTTTCATTTTTATTTACTCATTCTAAGACATGATGAAATGGATTTTTCCCTCCACAAAGGATTTCAGAGAGCATAATAAAAGAAAAAAAAACCAGCGCCCTTATGATCTGATATCTATGATTTGGCTAAAGAAAAAAGTTTGAAATTCATTGAGGCTGATAAATAGGAATCTCACTAGTCCCCTGAGTGTTGGTCTGTTCAACAACACCTTAGTTTATCTCAGTTTCCCTTCTAAAAGCCCCTCACTATTTTATTTGCCCCAGCAATATCTTTTTCTAGCAACTAAACTTGGACAAATTTTCATTTAAGGAGTTTCGTGTTGTAGTAAGGAACTAATACATTTAATGTTTTGAGTGTTCTTTGAAGCATACAATAAAGACCTTATAAATGTGAAGCACTGTGCCAGGTCCTGGGAGATAGAAAGATGAAATAAGGCATAGTCCCTGGCCTCACTGAGCTGACATTCTGGGGGAAGAGACAAAGAAATAAGCAGGAACACAAATAACTATTACATGGAATAAATTGTTCTAGATGCATTGGAGAGATACAAAAGATTATGGAGGGTGAGATCATTAAAAGCTCCAGGAATCAGGGAAAACTTCATGGAGATAGCACCCTCTAAAGTGGTAATGGGAGGGAGAGAAATATTCCAACAAGTGAAGGTGGGGGTAGGCTGGGTATTTATTTCAGTCTTCAGGGACTAATATAACCAAAGACATGAAGGTAGAAGAGTGCAAGATATGTTCTGAAATGACTTGGCTGAACTGGGGTGGGGGGTCAACAGCATGTGAATGAAAATAATGTGAAATAAGGCTAGAAAGGTAGGCTGGAGCCAACATGTAATTCAAATAAAGAAACAAATGAATTCTTTTAATAAGAGGCGATTTTCATTGGGTGTTTTAGTGTTCCCTTCATTAACTATCCATTTGTAGCCCTACACTTCACACCGAAGTCAGGGGAAATCACACTGATGCATCTAGGGCTATGTATGGCCCTCATTATTTGAGGACAAGAACAAATGTCTGGCAGACCCTCTCACACATGTTTGCAGTTACCAATATTTGCATTGCTCCAGTTGGAGGATGCATTCTTCCTATACATATATGTTAAGGATGGTTAGAAAGATCTGGTTTGAATTAAGTTGGCTTCCTTTGATATGTGTTTCCAATTGCCAACCAAATGTTGTTTAATCCTGTTTGTAGGAAGCTGAATTGATGTTGAGTAAAAG
Source organism: Gymnobelideus leadbeateri (assembly GCA_011680675.1). Classification (NCBI taxonomy): domain Eukaryota; kingdom Metazoa; phylum Chordata; class Mammalia; order Diprotodontia; family Petauridae; genus Gymnobelideus; species Gymnobelideus leadbeateri. The sequence goes on from WOXC01000263.1 coordinate 379,983, forward strand.
AAGATTGTTCCCTGGGCTGTGTTCCTTCCATACATGGCCTTTTCAGGGTCTCATATCATTGATCTTCAGGGACCTTGGAAAAAATCTCCAGTTGGATTTAAGGAAAGGTAGGATAGTATTTTCTGGTACTAATTGGACTAGATGACCTCTGAGGCCACTTTCAGCTCTAAAATTCTGTGATTCCATATTAGCTTCTCTCTCTAATATGTCTAGAAACAGGCTTAATTTGTAAACTTTGCATACATGTGTGTGGCACATGAGAAAGCCATTACACTTATAATTAGAAGACCTGAGTTTGAGTGTTGTCTTTACAACTTAGTTCTGTTACCTTGGTCATTTCACCTTACCTCCTGGAGGCTCACTTTTGTTATCTGTAAGTTGAACATGATATTATCTTTCAGAGCTGTAATTAGGGCAGAACAAACAAAGCTTCAACCAGAGGACCTAAAAGTTAGTGTGCCTCCCATAGTGCTTAAACTCCTTCAGTAGGCATAAACAACTGAGCTTAGTGCTAGTGATAATTACTTTAAATAGAAAAGACAATCTCCCCTTTAAAATGAGCTTCCTCTTCTGAATTTACCTTGATAAGTTGATTTGAGGGCACCTTGTCTTCACCCCACGTGAGCATTTTGTTGTGTTTGCCCAAGTTTCTAGAACTGCTACTCGACATCTACCCTACCTACTTCAAAGGCTTATTAAGGGGATCAAATGAGAAAATTATATGGAAAAGCTTTATAAGCTTTATAGTGTCATAGAAGTTATGATGATGAAGATGGGTGTGCTGTGGCTACTGCTGCCCTTTCTGAAAGTGAAACTTACGTGGTCCCCGGCCGAAGGGACCTAGTGCGTGGAGGAGCTGGAACAGCGGGTACTACTGGCCGATCTGCAGATCCGGGGCTGGACGTGTCCCAGCCCAGACTCTGCAAGAGAGGACCTGGCATACTGTGAGTATCTGCCCGATCCCCTTGAGGACATCACTGCCCAAGGCCGCAGGCGGGAGGGCCTGGCCCCTCCTCGGGAGGACACCAACCCCCTGGATTTGGCCGTCCTTCGGCTCGCAGCGCTAGAGCAGAATGTGGAGCGGAGATACCTTCAAGAACCCCTTTGGCAACCCCATGAAGTTGTGCTGGAGAAGGCACTGCTGAGCCCTTCAGACTCCACTGCCCTGGGGACCACGGAGATAGCATATGAGATCACTCCTCGGATCCGGACCTGGAGGCATACCAGAGCGTTGCGGGAGTGCTGCCCAGGTGTGTCTCTGCCTGGGTCAGCTGGAGAGATCCATCGCTTGGGAGAAGTCTGTCAACAAAGTGACATGCCTGGTGTGCCGGAAGGGGGATAACGATGAATTCTTGCTGCTCTGTGATGGCTGTGATCGTGGCTGCCACATTTATTGCCACCGACCCAAGATGGACACTGTTCCTGAAGGGAACTGGTTTTGTGCTGTCTGTATGGCCCAGCAAGCAGAGGGAGAATTCCCTCAGAAGCCGGGCTTTCCAAAGTGGGGCCAGAAGCGGAAAGGTGGACCACTGGGTTCCTCTGAGCCTGAGAGCCGGCGACAGCGTCGTTCTCGGGCTGTGTCCCGATGCCCGGATGGGGCAGCTGTGTCCAGATACTCGGGAGGGGCTGTCCTCCTCCAAACGCTGCCGCCTTTCCACCAGGCACCACCATAGTGACCTCACTTTCTGCAAGATCATCTTGATGGAGATGGAGTCTCACAACTCAATATGGCCCTTCTTAGAACCTGTGAATCCTCGGGTAGTGAGTGGCTACAGACGCATCATCAAAAACCCCATTCTCCACCATGAGGGAACGGCTCCTCGGGAGCGGTTATTCTAACTCTGAGGAGTTTGCTGCTGACGCCCTTTTGGTCTTTGACAACTGCCAGACCTTTAATGAGGATGATTCGGAGGTGGGCAAGGCCGGGCACATCATGCGTCGCTTCTTTGAGAGCCGATGGGAGGAGTTTTATCAGGGAAAACAGGCCAATCTGTGAGGCGAGGTGGGAGGGCTGGGGCAGGACACTATGTGCCTACTCCTCCCATTACCCCCACCTCCAAAACCCTGACATTTTCGCCTGCTGATGCTGCCTGGGGTCTACACTCAAGAGTCAGACATGCCTTGATCTTGGACTCCTTTGGGCAGCTTCCTGTACCCTCATTCCCCAACTTACCCCCCTTTTTCCTCTTCCTCTCCCCCTCAGATAAAGGGGGAGGGAAGGGGGTCTTCCTGGACTGAAAGCCAAAAAGAGAAAGAGAATTTTTTTCCTTTCTGTTTTATTTTCTAATTTAAAAAAGGGAGGGTAGAAACACCTCTCTCACCCTTCCCCACCTTTCCTGCCCCAGTATTTTGGGGCTATTTAATGATAGCAATAGTTCTAGTGAATGTGTGAAACCAAGAAACACTCTGTACTGTGTGAGGACCCATAGTAACGTCCAGTAAAGTGGACTTAACTCCCAAGCGTGTCAAGCCGGATACGGGGCCCTGGATATGCTGCTTCCACGTCCAGTCCTTTGTCCGCTTCTCCAACACTTTTTCTTCTGATTTCTGCCTTCCTTCCCTCATCCAATAATATAAAGCTATTGTGTACGGGTTCCTCCCCTTCCTTTCCCCAAATCCTTAAAAAACAAAAACAAAAAACAAAAAAACAAAAACAAAACAAAACAAAAAAGAAAGTGAAACTTATGTCCATTATCTTCAACCCTAGCATGCAGAAGAGGGCAAACATTTAAAATGGATTCATTTTATTACTTCAAAATAGAGTTATGCCATAAGCAACATTATAAACTAAACATGGCCCCAGTGGAAAACTAGACAAGGCAATCTCCTTTTTGGTTCTCCTTACTGGTCTTCTTAAATTCCCCTGTACCTAATATTTGAAGTTGGTGGTTTCTTAACTTTTTTTCTTATTCTTTTTTTTTTTTGCCTTTTTTGGAGGGCAATTGGGGTTAAGTGACTTGCCCAAGGTCACACAGCCAGTTTTTTTTTGTGTTAAGTGTCTGAGACCTCACTTAAACCCAGGTCTCCCTGACTCCAGGTCCTGTGTTCTATTCACTGTGCCATATAGCCACCCCTTTTTTCCTTATTCTTATGCAATGGTTCGATCCTCTAGACAAATGATCTACAAAATTTTAATCGCATGCTTTATCAGCAAAAAACCCAACAATATATCTCTAATATATTTGTATTTATTCATACATTTATTAGTTATATTTGTGTTTAAATATATTTATAAATTATGTAAATATCATTGTCCCTATAATTGTGTATTTATACAACTTACACAAAAATAGAAATGAAAAAAGTACATCGATATTAGAGTCAATAGGGAAGATTGGTGTTTATTGAATAGCAGAGTGATGTGGTCAGAGATGTGCTTAAGACAAATCATGTTGACAGAAGTGTGGATGACATATTGGAGAGGCAAGAGGGGAAGCAGAGAACCCACGATTACAATAGTCCATACAAGAGAGGTTTTGATATTGGATTTGGATATTAATTATGTGAGTGGGGAGTAGTGGACAAATGGGAGTGATATGGATGCAGAAGTAATGGGATTTGGCAACTGGAAGGTCAAGGAGAGTGAGTTGTTGAAGAAGACATGGAGGTTGTAGAAACAAAAAAAGATAATATAATGAGATCTTTGTTTTGTCACAACTCCCTCATATATGTTCATCCTCTGTCCCAGAATTTTCCTCTGATTCATTCTGTCCCATGCAAAATGAAATGGGGAAAGAAAGGGCTCTTACTCACTGGTCATTTCCTTGGAGTAAAAAGCCCACTCTCTTAAGGGTTTCTGTAAGGCTGTGCTGATAAATGTTTAACAACTGTAAGATATATTTTAAAATTTAATCTGCATTATCAATATTTTCTCTGTCACTTTCTTAAGTCTCTAGAAAATCAACAAAATAATAAACCAAGCCCTGATTTTAGCTGTTTGGCAATTTCTAAGTTGTGAATGTTCACGTTGAATTTAACAGTGGGTTCTCCCAAGCCTTTTTAAGCTGATGCCAGCAGACCCGTGGGCATCTGCCATAGTCACAAATGATATGGAGACCAGAGAATGAATATACTGCTAGGGAAGAGTTGGCATTTTCCCCCCCTCAGTAGCACTTGAGGAGTCGCTACTGTGGGCATTCAGCTTGTAGTTAGGCCATAACTTCCCTGGGGGGCTGACCATAGTCTCAGAAGTGGGAGGGTTGGTAGCCTGCACTTTGCAGGTACAGGGTAGAGTTTGAGAAGTTTGGGAGATAAGCATAGGGATTGTTTGGAAGATAAAACACTGTGATTAGTTCTGGAGAAGATGTGGGTTTTAATTCATACTTATCCTACATCTCTTGGGTCATCCCACAGTCCCCTTGGGATTAAGCCATGTCCCAAAAGAGTCTCAGCCCCCATTTTAGGTACCACTTCTCTTTCTATACCACATTGTATCCCAGAAAGAATGATGGGTCAAAGGAGACAAAGAGAGATGATTACATTGATTTTTGGGAGCAGAATAAGACACTAAAATAGAATTTTGGGATCATTAATTAGGATAGCTTGTTCTAAAATAGTCTTTCTGGGGTTTTAATAAGGTAAAAAGAAATTGGGATACTGAAATTAGTGCTGTCCCCATAAATAAGGAATACCACTGTTCTGGGCTCTCATCACTAACAAGCTTGCTAATTTAACACATCAACTTTGCTATAAAATTGAAAACCATCTTCCTTCCCTCCCAAACTCTTTTGCTTAATTATTCTCACCCATGAACTATTCCACAGCTGTTCTCCATTATGCTCTGTATTAGAGACTAAGTAAATCTATTTCACGCTCTTGGCCAAAAGCTATTTTAAAACCAGGATATTTTCCCTTCATTATTTTATCTCCCTTATTTTTAACTGATTATTGGAAAGAACAGCAAGGATCACCTATGCACTGACTCATTTGCTAAATGCTCTTCTGGAAGGCAGGTGTGGGGGAGCTCTGAATCATAAATCATAAAGAAACCACAATTTTACTTTCTCAAATCTCAACTCTAGAATCCTCAGCTCCAAAACCATAGGCAAAAGTGAGATATTTTCCTTCTCATTTAAGACCTTCGAGGCTTGAAAAATACTACAGATTTTCAACTTATTTTTCTGTTTATTTTAAAAGACCAGTTCAGTTCTGAGAGCATGGATATCAGTGTAATTATACTGTGAGCTCATAGGGCATTTTCCTTGTCAGTCTGAGAATCTGCTGGTGCTGTTGACTAAGAGCTGAATTTAAATATGGTTAATGACATTTTATAAGATAAAAGACTTTTACAGATTAGGAAACTGAGTCCTAGAGATGTGAAATGATTTGTCCAAGGTCACACAAAAGCAAATGGCAGAGTCATGATTTGTACCAACTTCCTCTGACTTTAAATCTAGTATTCTTGCTGCTGAACCATTAATAATTGGACCACAATGGGTCCCTGCCCAAGCTCCACTTAATGGTTATGTTTTCAGCCTGTTGATGTGATAGCTATAGATAAATATGATAGAATCAGTGGCCATTCATATTCAATAAGGGTATACAGAATCAAATAGAAAAATCCCTACTTAGGGATTAGTGCTTCTCCCTGGGTCCCCTGCTTTCTAGTGTTCCTCTTGTTAACTTCTCTGGATATTGAATTCAACTGCTTGATTATTTTCTGTTGTTGTTCCTGCCAAACTCATATGCTCCCTTGCTGCTCTAAGACTTGTCTACCCAGGGCCTCCTTTTTATCTGGCTTCCTGACCTTGACCTTGTCCGGTCAACTCTGCCTCGTTGCCACTTATATAATATCATACTATTTAGTCACACAACAGAAATCTGTTCCAGAGGCAAAGTCAACTGGTATAGACCATTCATTGTAGGTATGTGGGAAATCTGAGTTCTAATCATTTATTAACATGAAACATTATAGAAATAACTTTCAAGGTCTCAATTCCCCATCTGTAAATGGGGGTTAATATGTTAGGGGCAGGAAAATAATGGTCCCCAATGGTACTTCCACGAATCTATGATTGCATCAATATGGGTGCCATCTCTAAAGATATAAACCACAACTCAACCATTCCTTTTCATCTTGTACAGTTCTTTTCTATGTTTTCTCAATCCTCCATAAGTCTTCCACAAACAGTCTACCCCCAATCCTGGGGCCTTCCTCTTGATCCTCTGAAATTAGATGGATAAAAGTGAACATGCTATAGATTCCACATTGTTTATCCCTTGCTCTTACTATGAGACCAACACATGTCCTTTTCCAGTGTCTTCAATGACATCTTTTATTCTGCTTGTCCTAAACAGTTTTTCATCATTTTACTCATGCCACAGTTTACTCATGTGTAAAGTGAGTCTCTTTGTTTTTCTCCTCTGGGTAATCTGAAGTTTTAGTTCTTCAGAAACTATGGTATTATTTTATTTGTAATCATGCAGTTATTATAAGGGAATGCTGATGTTAAAAAGATGGACCTTTATTTCAGGGAAAAACTTTGTGTCATTAAAAGAATTATTCAATTTGGGGCTAAACTTGTTTATTCAAGATATAAGTATGTATAGACACATGTATATCTTAGATAAATAAGCTATATGTGTGTTTAATTATATGTATATATTCACACAAACAGAATGTTTGCATATGCATATGTACATACACATACATATAAACATATGTGTATGATGTGTATGTATATCTAATATTCGTCCAATGCATACATGAACTTTGAATAGTAAGAATTCTTTATTGACTTGGTTTTCCTATGTGGAGAGTTAGGTCAAACTTTTAAATGACTTAGGAGGTACTCTGATTCTGTGGCTTGATGCGACAATACAATGCTATTTACAAAGAGAGTCATTTGGAGGATTTAACCTTACAGGGTGTCCCTAAAGTCTCTCCATTAAGCTTTAATAAGCTTCATAAATGACACTGAGTTTTTTTGGGACACCCTGTGTATGAAAAATCCCTTTTCCAGTTGTTGCTTTCATTGAAGTGCCCAGGCCATTCATGTTCACTTCTCTCTGGCTCTGCTCCTGACTCTTTGGAATTTTCCAGATTTTCCCCACCATGACCATTCCATTTCCCTTTTATGTATTATCTCCCCTCTTTAGAATGTAAACTCCTTAAGGACCTCCTAAGGAACTGTACTTTTTTCATGTATTTATATTACCGACACTTAGCATCATACCTGGCACATAGTAAATGTTTAATAAATGCTCTATACATCTATCTGTTTGTATCCATCTTTCTCTATCCCTTTGTCTCTCTGATCTCTCTCTCTCTCTCTCTCTCTCTCTCTCTCTCTCTCTCTCTCTCTCTCTCTCTCTCTCTCTCCCTCTCTCTCAAACTTCTGTTTGCTCTATAAGCTTCCCTGAGCTCTTCTGTGCTCTGCTGTTTTTGCAATTGAAGTAGGAGGCACACAGCAACAACATCTAAAATTGTATTTTTTTTGTTTCATGGGTTTCTTAGAACCAATCATCAAGCTGCCCTCTTTTTGATTACTACTCTCTCCCTTCTTAGTTTGACTAAGTCCCCTCCTAATTTTTGTCTCTTGGAAGCTTTTAGCTCCTTACAAAATACGTGCTATCTCTTTCAAGAGGACTTTTCTGATACTTCCAGTTGTTAGCTTCCTCCCTCCCTTCCACCCAACAATTTGAATTTATTTTGAATATATCCTGCATTTACTAATCTATGATTACATTGTATCTCTCTAGTCAAATACAAGTTTCTGATGGCAGAGGTTATCACACCTTTGTATATGTATTAAAGAAGCCTTGATGGTCAATCAATACATTTTTAGAAGGCAGACATAATCTACTATTTCTATCAAACAATGTTTCCAACATGGTAGTAGTATTTGTTAGATATTTTCCTCTGTGGCTTAACTTTCATGAACCCAGCATTACCTCTATTCTGTAATGAAATATTGGAATAGGACCTTTTAGAGTAGAGGGTCTTAACTAGTATCTGTGGACCCCAATGGCTTTATAGATAGATTTGAGTGTTTATGAACTTGCATAGTAAAAACTTACATCTTTATTTCAAAATAACTTGTTTCCTTTGCAATCCTATGCATTTCATTTTATGCATTTAAATATGTTATTATAACAATAATAAGTTGACATAATATAACAAGAATTTACATTATTTTGAGAAGGGGTACATAGGTTTCCCCAGATTGCTAAAGGCATCCATGACACAATGAAGGCAAAGAAGCCCTATTCTAGAAATGTTCAAACTGATGTTTGATGTTCTGGAGAGCTATGGAATATACATTTGCTGAGTCCTATCTTTTCTTCGCCTGTACAAATGTTCTTCTATTCCATCCTGACTTCTATTTGTGTTATCTTTCTCCATGACAATGTGAGCTCCTTGAGAGCAAGGACTATGAAGCTTTTCTATTGTATCCCCAGTATTTAAGTGGATTGTAATGTAGAACGAACTTACTAAATTTTTTCACTGATTCATTTATTCATTGATTCAGATCCCAGTGAGTTAGAGAGATTGAGAATAGCAATTCATAGAACCAGATAATTTTAGAGTTGGAAGGAACCTTAGAGGTCATACAGTCTGCTCTTAGCTGATGACTTAACTAAAGCCCAGAGAAATTAATTGATATAATACACGCCCTCAAAAAGTTTACAAGCTCATGGAGTATATAGCGTCAATCATGGAATCACAAAATTTCATTGTTGAATGGGACCTTAAGATTAATTTAGTCCAGCCTTCTTCTTGTATATTCTATCTAGGATATCTAGGACACTGATATTCAGGGACGTTATGGGACTTGTGCAATGTTACACAAATGGTGACATTGTGCGGAGTAGATTCTGAAGACATTTAAAACATATAATCAGGACTTTATATAGCATAAATGACTGGTCACAGCTGCTATAAATAACCAGTGTTGAGCACGCGTGCGCATACACACACACACACACACACACACACACACACACACACACACACACCCTATATTCATCCTTCACTAAGCTGTCATCTTTCTTTCTTTCTTTTTTTTGGAGGGGGAAAGGCAGGGCAATTGGAGTTGTAAATGTCTGAGGCCAGAATTGAACTCACATCCTCTGACTATAGGGCTGGTGCTCTATTCACTGCACCACCTAGCTGCCCCATCAGTGATCTTTCTAAAGTCCAAAACTGACCATGTCACTCCCCTTACTCAACAAACTCTAATAGTCTTCTACTACCTTCAGGATCAAATATGGGATCTTCTATTTGGCATTCAAACCTGTTCATAAGTTGCATTCCCCTTACCTTTTTTCCATCTTCTTATACCTTGACACCTTCCTCCTTTATTCCCTACTCCCACATCCTACTAGCCTACTTTGTGATCCAGACAATGATCTCCTTGATGTTCTATGAATAAGACACCCCACCCTCTCACTATGGGCATTTTAACTGTCTATTTGCAGTTCATGAAATGTTTTCCATTCTCATCTCTACCTCCTGGCTTCCCTGGCTTGCTTCAAGACTCAGCTAAAATTCCACTTTCTACAGGAAGCCTTTCTGATCCTTCTTAATTCTATTCATTATTTCCTATTTATCCTGTATATAGCTTGTGTATATGCAACTATTTCCATGTGGTCTCCTCCATTAGATTTTGAGTTCTTCCAGGGCAGGGACTGGATTTTGTTTTTCTTTGTATCTGTGGTGCTTAGCAGAGTGCCTGCCACATAGTAGGCTTTTAATAAATGTTTATTGACTGAATGACTGTGGAGGGTTTGGAAGAATGATAAATCCTTCTTATCTAGAAAGGGCAGAGTTGCTACTCCTGAGTGGAAGGGAAAGGTGACATATGCCTGTACATAGGAAGCGGACATTCTCTCTTTAGAGGAGAGGCTGAGGGAGACTGGGTATAGAAAGAGAAAGACAGACAAGACGGAGATAGACAGAAAATGACAGAGAGATTAAAGGGTGCTCTTTGATTTGATTGGTGTAGTGCCTAGAGCTGTCTGCTACTCTGAGACACTGTTTAATTTTCTTGACCCTCCAGGTATAAAAACAGTTGCACAAGATAATGTAGTGACTGAGGGGAGATATGGATTTGTTCTTTCCTTCACTAGTATTATCTGGGAAGTATCTCTAAGAATAATATAATAGTGCACATTTACAAAGTATTATCCTTGAATCAATCCATAGTTGGCAATGCAATTATTAGCATTTTCTTACAGTTGAGGAAACAGAAGTTCACACAGATAAAGGAACTTGTCCACATATAGATAGCCAATAGAAGTTGAGCTTGAACATAGATCTTCTGGTGCTGATTCCAGTGTTTTGCCCACTATAGCATTCTTTCCCTTCATCCAGGTAAAGTCTTATTGGATAATTACTGAATTCTTGTCACTTATTGTTTATTAATTCAGTATCAGGGTTGTCGGTTGGTTTGTTCTCAAAGAGGACCAAAATGATATCACTATGCTAGAGTCAATATTCAATGTGTCTGACTGTGGCTGATCAGACCAATATGAGCTTGGAATGCTCTACCACAGGTAGGGCACAAAAAGCCCGCATGAACATTTGGGGTGAATACTCTAAATTTGTGTATCCTGCATTTTTCTGTTAAGCTGTTTCAATGCTGCTTTCCTCATAGAGCACAGGATCAAGTGTGACCTTGACCAAGTCATTACCTGGGCCTCTCGGTTCCAGAGGTGAAAGTGAGGCTGGTGACTTTGCACAGCCTTCCCTCACTTAAATCCAATTCACTTGCATATCATGGCATCACCTCCCTGATGTCATGATCCTCTTCTAAAATTGAAGGACAAACAGCAACAGCAAGAACCTGGACCTCTGTTTCCTCACCTGTAACATGAATGAATTGAACTAGATTGTCTCTGAAGGGACTAGAGGTCCCTTCCAGGTATAGATTCATGATTCAATGATGTTAAATGGCATGTGAATATCAACCATAAAAATGACAATCATTCATTAATTTATGAATCAAAAACAATCATTAAGTTCTAAACTCCATTTTATATCTGCTGTTCTGTCTTTGTTTCAAGGTTTTCCATGGAAAAAAGATGCTCCCAAATCAGATACCCTCTTGCGTCCAATCTCTCTCATCTCCCCATTAGATTGTAGGCTTCTTGAGGGCAGGGATTATCTTTCTTTTTATTATTTGTATACACAGAATTTAGCAGTGCTTGGCACAGAGCAGGTACTTAATAAATATTTATTGGGTTGCAAGGAGTTCACTGATTTAGAACTAGAAGAGATTTTAGAGGACAGATAACCATAAACATAGCTAGAAGGGACTGTAAGGAATCATTTAGTCCAACCCCTTCATTTCATAGTTGAGGAAAATGAGATCCAGAAGGATAAATAAGTTGACCAAAGTCACATAGCTAGTTAGTGGCAGAGGAAGGATTTGAACTGAGGTCCTCCAACTTTGACTATAGTGGTTTTCTTTCCTTCTATAGCTCTATGCTCCATCTAGTTCCCCACCCTGATTTTAAATGTGAGAAAACTGAGGTTCATAGAGGTAAAATAATTAGATGGCTATTAAGTGACAATTTCAAATTTGAACTTTAGAACCTTCAACTACAAATCTATTGCTTTTGCCACTAAACTGCTATATTTTCCCCTGTGCCAATATTAGAATATAATGGTGGTTCACCCTTCTTCTTTCCCCTTAGTCTATGGAACTCAATTCTCAAGTTCCTAAAATCTACACCTGAGTATCACCTCCAGGCATTTCAAAATCAACATGTCCAAAATGTAACAATACATTTCTTCTCAACTCATAACTCTTCCACTTTTGCCTATTTTTGTGGGTTACATCAATTTCCAGTCATCCAGTCTTACCACCTTAAAGTCAGTTTTAATTTTTTCCTCTCCTTTTTTTTTCTTTCTGCATTTTCAAATAGTTTCCTTCATGTTCATGGTACCTCTGCAACATCTTCGGCATCCATTTCCCTGTGTCTACTCACGCAGCCTCTGCCCCTATTGAGCCTTTCATTATTTTTCACATGGTCTATTGTGATAATCTTTGAATTGGTCTCTCTTCTTTCTCTTTGAATTTTCTCCCCTCTCTGTTCTATTCTACAAATAACAGGCCAATCGTATATCCTTACAACAAAGTTCTGTCTATGACCCTTCACCTTCTCAAAAGTCTTCAGTGACGCCCTTTACCTCTAGGGTAAAATGCACACTACTCAGCCTGGCATTTGAAGCTGTACACAATGTGGTTCCCACCTATGTTTTCATATAACTTCCTTTCCTGCTTTCTCCATTCCAGTCAGACAATCCTGTCACCACTACTACTGTCTTCTGCCTCCTTGCTTTTGCATAAATGGTTCAATAGGTCTAGAACATGATCTTTCTTCACTTCAGTTTCATAGAATTCCTAGTTTTCTTCAAAGGGATTTGCTGAATTGGATTGATTCATAGAAATTGTTCCCTTAAAATTGTTTGAGTAAAATAAAAATGAGGCATAAAATTTATACCTCTGAAAAACTAAAATGAAGCAAAAAGAGCCAGTTGATTATTTATGTAAAAACTAAGCAACACCTTTTAACCAGTGCCATTGCAATTGATGCCCAGTTTTCATGATAATAGTTCACAAAGGCAGGATTTATCACAATACTGTGCATTATGTGTTGAACACAAGTTGTTAAAAAGGAATGACATGTGACTGTACCTTTCATTAGTGAAAAAAATATGGAACAAATAAGTTGGAGAGAATGTTATACAAAATTCTCTTATAGATGATATGAGTAGGCTTTTTCTCCTTTGTATTCCACAATTTTTTGATGGTAATAGTATTTTTGTTTGTTTTTGTCCAAGAGGGGTATCTTGGAATAATTTCTTGCCTTGGAAATGGCAAGAATTAGGAACAGTTCCTACCTCTGACACATATTGTCTGAATGACTCAGGGCAACTCACTTAACCTCTCAAGGTCTCATGCAACTCTATAAGGCTATAAATTACAGAGGAGGTGCCATCTTCACTGATAGAAGGAGTTTCCTACCAGAACTTCTCTTTGAAATACCATTGAAATCACAGGCCCAATAAAAGTGGCATTTTTATCTTTTCCCCATGTGGTAGCATTGAGAGTGAACTGATAGTTTCAGATGAATGAAATGTTTTCAAAATAATTAGTTGAATGAATTTTCAGAGGGTTAATTTGAGTGCTCATGTCCCTAGGAAACTTTTTTTTAAAAAAAACTTCTATATAAATACAGCTAAATTCCCCATTCTGTAACTCCCTCTTGCTCCCCCTTCCAAGAAAACAAGCACATGTCCTTCTACTATCTTCCACCCCAGTATATAACATATCTGCAATCCCAATCATAGGTTCACTTCTGGCTACAACCTTGGGGGTGGGGTGGGTTTAATGCTGATGGTGGGAAGAAGATAAACATCATTTCAATTAGAGCAAAGCGCTAAATTATGGCAAGGGAAATCTATCAAAAGCAAAACTTGGATCATAATAATAGAGGACATAAAACCTGTACACTTTAGGTTGTCAAGAATGATAACCAGCCAGCAGCGCTATTCTATTTCATTCTTCAGTATAGCCTATGTATACCTAACAGCCTGAGGGAACAATGCTGCTGAATGACTGGTCATAAAAGCTGAAGTCATTTAAAAATTATGAGCACTGCTAGCTGGGAACCATTAGGATATTTTGAAGGATTTATTTAAGGTTCTCTTCCACCCTGCATAAGCTCCTTGGTTTTTTCCTTTCTCTTTCACAGACAAAAGAGTGAAGTCTGAGCAGGGATGTTAGAGCAAATTAGAGAGGCCCAGTGAGACCTTCAATATGGTGCTAGACACAGGCCTAATGCCAGGTGACAACAGCTATAGGGATGCCTGTCATTTTAATCATGCAGCCTAAGCTAACATGTACCATCTTGTCCTCTTGTAATGACTGTGAATAATGGCCTTAATTCCCAACACCTGAACATCCACTAATGGGGTTAGCTCTTTTGTTTTCTTTTTTCCAAATTTTAAATCTTCAGTTTCCAAAACTTGTCTTCAAGAACATCAGCTTTTTTTTCTTTTTGAGGTAGGACATCTTTTGAGAAATTGCCCTAAATGTCCCAACTCCAGCCTGTTTAAGTAGGTGGTTGTTTGTGTGAAAATATTCTTTCTTTTTTTTAAAAAAAGTTTTCTCTAACACATTTCAAAATATTTACCTGACAGTCCTAGATATGGTGGGAAACAGATCTGAATTGTTCATCTGTAAGCATGAGACATTTTGAAGAAGGTACTGGGCAATGATGAGAAAGGCACTTAGATTTTAGGGGGTAAAAACAGATAACAGACAAATGACATATAGTTCCTCATTTTGAGATTATATAATGCTCATGATAGGTTGCAAAGAGATGATGTGAAAATCTTTCTTTTTCCAAATGGCAGGCCATTTTTATTAAAAGGGCTTCCATAGCATTGACATTAGACACAAACACTGTATGTCTACAGATCTGTCAGCAGATTTAAAGAAAACCAAAGAAAAACAACAATTTCAGTTGTGAGGAGGCAGAAAGAATTGAAATAATCACACAAGATCTTACTTTTTATTTGCTTTTTTTTCTTTATTTCATTCTCTCATCTAAAGTCCTACTATGACGACATGAAGGTAACCCTGTTTTCCCATAGGCTGGTTAAGTGACACATAAACTTTGGCAGATCCCATCATGCTGGAGGGGCTTTGAGGTTGGGCCTGGTCTGTGTGTCTGCTGTCTAAGGAGCGACCTTACTTAATTAGGAGGACCTCATCCCTGGGATCAGATTTTAAAAATAATCCTCTATGACTTTAAAAGCTTTTCACAACCTGGCCCTCTTCCTATGTTTCTTAGTCTTCTTACATTTTAATCCTCTCTATGTATTCTGTTATCCAATTACAATGACTTATTTGCTGACTCTGCCATACGACATTCCATTTTCTGACTTTATGCCTTTTCATTAGCTATACCTCATGCCTACAATTAATGCTCTCCTTTCTCATTTTAGCCTCCTGACAACTTGACTTCTTTCAAGGCTCAGCTCAACTAACATATTTTGCAGGAAGTCTTTTACATATCCCATCCACAAGTCCTTCCTCTATAACACCATATTGTTCTGTTGTTTCAGTCATGTCTGACTCTTCATGACCTATCTGGAGTTTTCCTGACAAAGATACTGGAGTGATTTTCCATTTCCTTTTCCAGTTCCCTTTATAGATGAGGAAACGGAGACAAACAGCATTAAGTGACTTGCCCAGGGTCACACAGTTAATAAGTGCCTGAGGCCAGATTTGAACTCAGTAAGAGGAGTCTTCCTGTCCTGAGGCCTAGCATTCTTACCACTGTGCCACCTCGTTGCCCATTTTAACTGTACTGCTAGATGATTCAAAAATGATTCCCATTTTGGTAATAAGTTCCTCCTGTCTCAAAAAATTGGTTCCATTTTTTGGATGTTATTTGATATTTGATATTCAATTATTTTTTAAAGAAAGTATTAATGACATACTTTTTAGCACTGACTTGGAGGAAAGATAAACACTGATACAAAACTAGAAGACTAAAAAGGAGAATAAAAGCATAGTACATACATACATAGTACATACAATTAAAACAGCTTTAATTGACCAATTCAAACAAATAAGAGCATGAGGGTTCTGATAAAGTTTTTCCCTCCTGTTCATTATTTCCAAATCATAATTTAATCACATTTTCTTCACTTTTAAAGTGAGAAGTAGTGATCTGCATAGTGGCTTAAAGATCACATAAGTCAATATATGCAAGTACTTTGGAAGTTGAAAGGTCCCACATAAAATTAATACTGTCTACTATTGTGTGGAAAAACCCTGTCCACTGCTTCATTATGGTGTGAACATGAAGGTTCTTGCAGTCTGTGACAACAGAGCATGAATTCTGGTGAAGTCAGCCATGTTGAAAGGGCTTCAAGTATAAGACTCAGAGACTGACTAAACGTGTTTTTTTGAAGATAGTAAGCCTATCTAAACACCGAGAAAGTCATCGATAGAAGGCTGGCTACAGGATGATTAGCTTCTTTGGATATGGTCACCTATGAAACAAATAAATAAATAGAACACCCACCAGTTCTACATTACCTCTTTTACGTTTTCATAGTCATTCTGGTAGAGGGGCAGAAATAAGATGTCATGAATGACTTGTTTCTTAGACTGTCTGTAAACAATAGTTTAAGTTAATATTTTTAATGTGATTTTTTTGTTCCAGGGACCCATAAAGGGATGTATGTGCTATCTAAGGAAATGAACCAAACTCTTGTTGATATTCTTGCTATTAGTGAAACTAGAAAACACAAATGAGTTGCAGATAAATGGAAGGAGAGTAGATAGATTCTAGGAAAAATAGAGTTGGTTAAATAATGTACCCAAAGGCAATAAGAAACCTGGCTGTCTCATCTTCCAATGCTCTTGATGAGTATGTTTAAATAGACTGCCATGAAGATAATTGCAGCTTATGTACCAAACACATTGCAGGGTATGGAAGAAGAGATTTTAGTAAGGAAAATTTGCTAACTCCATACTAAGTCAACATAGCCATTAATGTGTGATGACTTTGATGTGAAGGTGAGAATGGGGGAGAATAGTGAAAAAATGTTGGGAAATTTGATTTGGGATCAGGAAATGAAAGTGAACTGTAGTCTACTCAGAATGCCCACATCTATATGGCACATATGTTTTCCATAAGAATGTCAGAAGGCAGGCTCTAGTAGTAAGTACTGTACAACATCCCCAAAATGAAATTGTACCATAGCAAATGACCCATTTTCTTTTGAGAATCCTCTGGGACCCAACTAGGAATAATGAGATGTTGAAAAGAAGGAAAGTTGGTTCTTATGTAAGAAAAATCTTCCCAATAGTTAGCCCTTTCTAGAAGTAGAATGGGCTCCCTTAGAGTAGTGGGTTTTCTCTCAGGGGTAAAACAAAACATTTGTTTTTCATGCAAAAGCTGTATAGTTATACTTGTTGGGTATGATGGTGGGAGGATTCTTGTGTGGCTATGTGTTGGACAAGTTAGTCTTTGATAGTCTAAGATTCTGTGACTCTGTGAGCAGAATAGCATGGTAGACAAAAAAGCTAATACAAATTTAAGATGAACAAAGGAAGGTATGGTCTGCAGAAGGAAGAAGATGGTAATCTCACTCTTCTCCATCCTGGTAAGATCACATTTAAAGTGTTTTATTCAATTCTGGTTATCTCATTTTTGTAAGGAGATTGATGAACTGTATTGCACCCAAATGAAGTTGAACAACATGACAAAGGACCTTCAGACCATGCCATAAGACGATTAGTTGGAGGATCTTGGGATATTAAACCTGAAGTCCAACAGTTTGATTTAGTAGAATAAAATAAAATCTTAAATGCTTTCCTTAAATGTCACCTATACTTATAGTAAGGTCATAAGGATAGTGGGTAGTGGTGGAAATGCAAAACAGAGTGTCAACAAAAATATATTTTAAGATACATAGAAAATAAAAAGTATAGAAGGGGATAAACAGCAATTTTGGTAATTTTACATATAATTGCTCTAAGATACCTATCATCTCTTTCTGTCTCTGTCTCTCTTTCTCTCTCTTGTCTTAAACCCCATATTATATATAAAAAAATCATCAGTTTCTTATGCAATTCTCTTTCTTGTTCTTCTTGAAAGATTGAAATTTTTTATTGATAATTACATATTCACACCAAAAAAGAACAAAAAATAAAGATAATAAAACAATCACAAATTCATTCATAACTTTGCCTAATGAATACCTTGTGTATGGAAATCCAAGTCCTCCAGGACTTTTGGTGCTCTGAGGTTCAGGATCCTATAACAGAGGAATGACTATTTAATTGAGCATTAGAGAATTTGGGTAAACATCTCATCTCTGTCACTTACAATTTGTATGACCTTGGGAAAGTAAGACCCTTATCCTTTCTGGACCCCAATTTCCTCATCAGTAAAATGAGAAGATTGGACTGATAACCTCTAAGGTCCCTTCCAGGTTTAAATCTAGGAATTTATTATCCCATGAGTCATCTGCTGAGTGTCAACATTAATTATAGAATAAAGCAAGGAGACATTTATGTTCCACAAAGTTTTTTTTGCCAGTGTCTTGGAAGCTTTCCAATGTAAATCTAATCTAGAAAGGTTCCCTAAACTGGAATGTAACTCTATGAGATGTTTCTCTTCTTGGTCAACATTATGCTGATTGCATCAAAGACAACATGATCTCTTGAATGATATTCTTCATCACTCAAAAGCCCTTGGTAGCCATCCATACTAAAACATTTAAATACACAGACAATAGTCCAGATTATGAGATGCCTTTGGATATGCTGCCTGTTGAGTCAGTCTATCAGTGGATAAATATCTTTGACAAGCACTGCACAGTGTCTCAAAGTTAAATGGAAAGAGATTAGTCTAGAGTACACTTGGGAAACTGTGAAGGGCTTTCAATAATCTTTAGCTGTACTTTACCATATGTGCCCATCTTTCTAAGACCAATGTAAATGATGGGTTACCATCACCTTAGAAGGATCAAAATTGTAGGTGTCCCAAAGGATAATCCCAGGAAGATGTTCAGCATCTTGGATAGATTCTCTATTGTAGATTTATGGAAATATATGGATAAGAATAACACAAGATGGAAGGATATAGATGGGTGGTGATCTGCACTGAGGGAAGGACTGAATACCCACAACCTATTATATCATTAATCTTTGAAATATTTAATTATTATCAAAAAAGAACCTATCAAAATATACATTAAAATCCTATTCAAACCTGAGTCCAAAATATACTATAAAGGCTCTTTGTATAAACCTCCTTGTTAATTCTAGTAAAGATCAATTGTTTCTTTTTTTGCTTTTTTTTTTTTTTTTGGAAGGGGGAAGGTAGGGCAATTGGGATTAAGTGACTTGTCCAAGGTCACACAGCTAGTTTCGGTGTTAAATGTCCGAGACCACATTTGAATTCAGGAACTTATGACTCCAGGGCCGGTGCTCTGTTCACTGCGCCATCTAGCTGCCCTAAGACCAATTGTTTCTTTAATTTACTCCACTATTACTCTCACAATTTTGGATTATCTAAGGCTTTATCAGAGCTATTAACAAAGATCAGTGGGTTTGAATTTCATCTTTTCCTTCCGCTACTCACTTTCAATGGAAATACTAGTGATTTGTGAAATAACCCAGTTGTAGGATAGAAGAAAGGAACTGAAGGAGCAGGAAAGAATCCTGATTATCTATAAACTTGGAAATTAGCTCTAGAAATATGTATTGCAGGCAGCCCAGAGCTCTCTGATTCTCTGCTATGCCAGCTCTTCAGGGAGATTTCCCACCTAAATCTAAAGTAATCTGGGAGATGCTATGAAAGGAGAATTGAGAACACTTCTTTTAATATTAGGGCAGGAAATGTTACATTTTGTTAAGACCTAAAAGCCTGGCATATATATTCTTGTTGATTAATTCAGAACAGGTATGTTCTTACTAATAAGATCTAGGTGATTTCCATTATCAGGAGTATCCCAAAGATGAAAAAATAGCTTGAATATGGGTTATAGGTAGGTAATCTTAAATTTAGTCCATGGGTCCTTAACCTGGGGTTTATGAATTTATTTGTTTAATATTTTGACAACTGTATTTCTTTTTTTGATAACTATTTCAATATAATTTGTTTCCTCTATGATTCTATGTATTTTATTTTATGCATTTAAAATTATTTTAGAAGGAATCCATAAGCTTTACAAACATCCAAAAGGACCCATGACATTAAAAAGTTTGAGTTTATGGTCTTGGCAGTTCCTTAATGTCCCCTCTATCACTACCAAAATGGTTGCTGGCTTGACCATCACATGGATACAGTATTTTGATGTTTAGAGAACTTGGGCTCACAGCATTCCAGTTTGACCAATGGGAAATCAGAAAATGATTTACAAAGTGGGCCAACTTCTGGACTGGTTATGGAAATGCCTTAGATCCTGATGAACTTCTCCAGAGGAGATATTTTCACAGTATTGACACATGGGGTCAATTCTTCTTAGAAAAAGTGTGATTCATGTAACCCAAGTCTAGATATGTACTAGTTTTATGAACTGCTTAGTCAAGTTCAAAAGCAGATCTTCAACCACAAGCAAATAATGTCATTCTATTGCTCTGACAAATTGCATTTTAGTCCCTTGAGGAAGATATTCAAATAAACACATTGCTGACCCTGTTACTCTCATGCCGTGCATTTGTTTCTAGTGCATTTGATTTCTTAAATTTTTGGCAGAGCTAAAGCAGCTCTCCCTCTTGGCAAATGCTGAAGCTTCTTTTTCTGCTCTAGTATAAATGATTGAGAAGAAAGTTCCATAAAACTTTGGGAAAATCAGTGCTTAGAATGAAATGTTGCCTTTTGAGAGTTTGAGTGTTCTACACCTGTCAGATTCTCTTTCATTGTAGGGACAAAGTTATTTTAAATGGTTTTTTATAGTCTTGGAATTTTGTTAAAGTATTTTGTAATGTAAAAGTGTTACGCATCAAAAACAAGAAAAAAGTTAGATCGAAATTCTTTTTCTCATTAGCTTATATTCAGTGATGTGTCAAATCTTGCTATACTCAATTTATCTCATTTCAACTTTCCTTCTGGGTTTGCCAATACCAATTTTATAAAAGTTGAAAGACATCATGTTGTTGTCACTAATTCCTCCTACTCAGCTTTCAGAGATTCATTGTTCAGAGAAAGAAATTGTCATTCTCCTTCCCCCCAACTCATGCTTATGCATTTTAAGAGTGTGACAGACTCAAAATCTTTCATCTGTGCTTAAATCAAAGCTGTCAGAGGAATGCCTTGCACACCATCTCTTGTAAGGGAAGCTTCCCCTGGCTTTCCCCTCTCCAAAGCAGTGTCTGTTATTAAAGACAACAAGGGATATGTCCCCAAATGGGGTTGGTAATGGTCTGGGCATAATGGTTTACCTGTTGTGCTCAGGATTACCTGCATATCAACTATCAGGGGGCAAGGGAAAGAGTTCTATTATGCAATATTTTTTACTCCCACCCATGCAGTTATGTGCGATGTTCACAAGACTGTGACAGTCTGGTGGTTTTTACCACATAGCATGACAGAAAAATACCCATGATGCCAGACTGTTAAACAGAATTTCTTGAAGTCACCTCTGCTCTCTTCTCTCCCAATCTCACTAAGTTCTCGATTGGTCAACAGGCATATGCTCAGTTGCTGGTAAATTATTATTATTGTATTTGGTTTCTTCCTTTAACCACCACTAATCTTCAGAAGGTTAATAATGTCTCATTCAGTCATTGTACCTCTTCTAGTATAGTGTTCTCCACATAGTAGGAAGAAAGAAATAATTGCTATTGAAATAGGGCTTTATATATTATAACTCATGGCACAAACTCTGGGTTCCTATCATGGTGGCTTATCTAAAAAGGTAATTTTCTCTTTTGACTCCTATACTTCAACTCAATATTTACCCTGAGAAATCTCCAGATATGTTCATGTGCAGAAAAATAGAATTCTAATACTTTTCACATAAATGTTAACTAAATGATTTTCCATCCATTCATTCAGTTTTGAATGAATTCTAGATTTATAGCTGAAAAAGACCCTAGATATTATCTCATCCAACTTCCTTATACGTATAGATGAGGAAATTGATGCTCAGAGAGATTAAATATATTATCTAAGATCAAACTGGCTCTAAATCTCAGAGCTTGAATTTGAACTTACCTGTCTTCTATGGTTAGCAAGATTTTAAGATCTCATATAAGCACTAGAAGTAACACATGTATTTGGTAGAAGACAGCCTTTACCCCATCTGACAAATACAGAAAACTCAAAAAGCACTTATGTATCTCATAATTTCCCTTCTGAAGGGAACTTTGGGGTTAGCATTGGAGCAACAATATGAAGTTCTCTCTCATAGGGTCGTTCCCAGATACAGTGTCATTTAGTCCGCCCTAGGTAGGTAAACATAGGCAATTCCTTTCCTATTGGACCTTCACCATCCAAATCACCCATGGTAATAGAAAATAGGTCTTTGGCTCCCGCATCTTGTGGGTCTTTTTACTCTCTAGCTGTGGGGACAACCCACCTGGGAAATCCAATTCTTTCCTCAAGAGGTATTCTGCTTAATAACTCTCCTTTCACTAAACTTCTAAATTTGGATTACCCTCAGAGCAATATTCAAGGCAGAGATAATTTCCCTTCTCTGGCTAGATTCTGGCATTGCTCTGCTCTTCCCCCTCCTCTTTAAAGAAGGCTAGAGTTCTGGAAGAACATTGTCATTACTTACCCAATGTACTTACTCCTTTCTGGGGCCATACAGGCAAGAATTTAGAGTTTTCATGTTTTCCTAGGAGGCTCCTAGTACTACATCACTGTCCTAGTGGCTATAGCCTATTTGGTCCAAAGGCTGCCGTCTTTGGAAATAAAGTAGAGATGGGTAGTTGGTTGGTCCCTAGAGTTCAGTAAATGTCTTTTCAATTCAGATAGGCTTAAACACACCCACCTTTTCTATACTGCTATTATTTAATCTGGGAGCAGGGCTTGGGGAGAAGAAATCACTTTTGCATACCCTGCTACTATATAGAAGAGAGATACAAGGTAAAATGGGAAAATATGACAAAAAAGAAAATGAACAGGTCTGGCATGTCATTTTAATATCTCATTGTTACGGAGAATAATCTCAAATTCCTAGGGTGGATTATATTTGTGCATTTGCATCCCTCCCACCCCATCTTACATTTCCATAGATGGCAACAGTAGGAAGGTAAGTATCAGGATAGTGAAGGAGATTCTAGAGGAGGAACCTCCCACCCCCAAAAATTCTTAGGCCCATCTTTCTAGAGAGAAAAAGAGAAATCATATAGTCCCAGAGTTGGAGGAACAGCAATAGACAGAGTTATAATATGGAAGAACAAGCCTGAATCATGGTTTTTGTTATATCTGTGAATTTTTCAGACTGTGTCTTTCTAATTAAAAGGATGTTGACTTTCTAGGAAGTCAAGAAGGACTTTGCTTTTCTTTGTATTCTCCACATCCAGTCCCTTATTTCTGATAGTGCCTTCCTCTCTCTCTCTCTCTCTATCTCTGTATACACACACACACACACGTGTGTGTGTATGTATATCTTGTTTATTTGCTTGGCACATGGTATATTTTTCTTCTAGAGAAGCCTGAACTACATGATATTATATAGTCTCATATATGTCCTTGGGAAAGTGAGACTCATTGGAGAGAAAAATTATCTTGACTGTTCTTTGGGCTCATTTGTGAACCCATTATGTAGTACATTGTTGTTTTTATTCATTGTTTGTTTGGTTTTTTTTTCTTTTGGTAGGTTGAAAAGAGTCTTGTATTTGCTATGTATTTTTTATCCTGAGGGCTTGCATAAGGGACTGAAGGTCCTTTTACATTTTCTGTAGATGTCTAGACATGAATCAAATTCTCAGGTTCTCAGGGAAAACCTTGGATGACAGTACAAGCCCAAGAACGCTTTGTGAGAATCCCCTAGGATTGAACCTGGTATGTATAAACCCAGTGCTGGGGTTAAGGACCATAATTATATTTCTATTATTAATTAAAATATAGACTCCTCAGTATGAAATGTTACTTACATTATCATGGTACCATCAAAAAAGTTTTTTTTTTTTCTGTATATCTTTTCTTTTGTCTTGTAAAGAATTGGTCAAACTCAGTCAGATTACTGTTATCCCACCACTCTATCATATTTGCCCTAATAATCACATGTATCTTTTTGATCTATGTTTTCTTTCATAACATGACCAATATGGAAATATGTTTTGCATGACTGCACATGTATAACCTATGTTAAATTGTTGGCCTCCTCAACGAAAAGGAAGGGATAGAAAGGAGGAGGAGAATTTGGAGCTCAAAGCTTTAAGAGATGAATGTTAAAATTGATTTTACATGTAATTGTGAAAAAAGCAAATATCAAATTAAAAAAGAATCACATACATCAAGTAAAACCAATATATATGTATATATGTAGTGTGCATGTATATATACATATGTGTGTATACATATGTGTATATATATTTAATAAGGCACCATGTGAGACATGTGACATGGAACTTTGCTTTATCATATATTATGATGATGCACACAGATTCAATGCTGGCCATTGTTTTTAGGTGAGAGCCCTATCTAATAATATTTCTATTACATCACGTGAAGAGGCATCATCAATTTGATTGCTAAAATACCTGCAGCACACAAAGTGGGCTAGAACTTAATTCCGTGATGAGAAATAAAAAGAGTTTATGGAGGACAGCCCAGTTCAAATTCCATTAGAGCCCATCATAATTTTCTTCTGCTACAAAAACTTATCTTTTTGGTTAGAGAGAAAGGGGTAAGTTTATTGGATTTGCTAAGAATCATATAATCCTTGGGTAGAGTTTGCTCTTTGGCATTGCTTTTTATTTTCATAGAACAAAACTGGAATTATATCACACAGAGGCACAGACATGAATTAAGTCTCAGGTTGAAGATATATGAGATGTCCTATTCATCTTTATTAAATCTTGGACTTTTTGAACCTTTTTGTTTCTTTCATATATCCCAGGTTATGATTACGTTCTGAGAGATTTCCTGGAGTTCTGGTCAGTGTAAGCTCTAGTCTTTTCATTAAGCCAGTAATTTCAGGGGGTGTCTTTTTGTCTGATTTTGTCCCTGTTTCCATATCTTTGTTTTGTGCTCTTTCTCACATAATAATCTCTGCTCCCAGTGAGTCTTGCTTTTCAACTCCTCAGAATGACTCATAATGACTTTTTTTTAAATTTTATGTAGACTTTTTAAATGTTGCATTTTCTTTAACAATGAGAGAAAACTAATCTCACTGAATAACATACATCATATGTGGTTTGAACTGGAGTGAAGAAATGATGTCCCAGGATAAAAAAATACCTTACTTTATGTAAAATAAAATGTATGGAAAGAAAGCAAAAGCAAGTATCTTGATGAAGAAACAGTTTACCTAGGCCAACTAGATGACTTTGAATATAATTTCCCTTATTTTGTATATGTCTCATCAAGATAAGGGTGAAAGCTTTTTGGCTTTTCTGTTATTTTGTGGTTCTGTAATCTGGCCTTCTATTTTTTGTTCAGTTATGTAATGTAGTCACCAGAAAAACCTTTTTTTCCCAGAGGTCTTATCTTCATTGTCCTTAATTCAGCATGGTTAGAGTTGGTTCCAGGGTGAGGCAGACCAGGGTTAGGAAGTCTCTATTGTTCCGCATACTGGCTGTGTGCCCTTAAGTGGCTAGTTTCTCTGGTTTCCTTCAAGACTCAAATCAGATTGCATCTGTTGCAGGAGGTTTTTCTTGGAATTTTCTGCTTTGCATCTCATACATCTGAGATTTTCTTCCATTTACTTTATATATATCTTGTCTACAAACAGTTATTTTCTTGGTACGTAGAAAACACTTAATACATTTTTTTTATTAACTGATTTAACTTAGTAGCAACCCAGAAAATGTTCTAAATTGCAGGACAAGTGCTAACCTGTAATTGGAAGAAGAAATCCATGCCCCAACCCAAGACCTTCCTACATCAGGAAAATTATAGATCATGTTAAAAAAATTCTGGGCTTAGGGTCCTTCTCATGGTTTGTGGGTACTATGTTGCTTCCTATACATTCTTCTATCATTTCATATGTTGTTTCAGTTAATTCTAAAGAGCATGTACCATATTAGAAAGAGCATTGGCCTTTGAGACAACAAAACTGGCTTCTAGTCCTATGCCTGCCACTAATTAGCTGTGTCACCTAGCAAAAGGCATTCCTAATGTCTTTAGGATGAAGATGCCTTAAGGTGAAGATTAAATAATAGAATATATATGAAAAAGCTAGGAAAAATAACAAGCACAATTCAAATATGGGATCTCATTATTAAATACATGATTCCTCTTTCCCTATAAGTGGTATAATGGATAGAATGCTGAATCTTGAGTCAGAAAGTCATTGGTTCAGACACTACTTCAGATACTTATCATTTATATGACCTTGGGCAAGTCACTGGATCTTCCTGAGCCTTAGTTAACTCAGAGATAAAATGGGTATAATAAGAGCACCTATATTTCATGGTTGTTATGAGGTTGTTATGAGATTATGTATCTAAGATACTTGGCAAGCCTTAAAGGTCTATAAAAGTATTAGCTATTATTATTAGCTATATTCAAAGCTCCTTGAGGCTGGGACCACATTGGTTTTCAAAAAATGTATCTTCCTATTGAGAGAAATGATTACTAATGGCCAATATCTTAGGGATATTCAGAGCTCTCCCTTTCTTCCAAATTCCTTATTTTAAAAAAGTTCAGTCTCCTGGAGGACATTACTGATGATGACATTGAATTCACTCTCCTCATCTTAGTCAGACCCCACCCAACCATACTTTTAATTTAATGTAAGGTGGGGAAGCCCAAGGAGTTTTTTTCAACCCTGGGTGGAGAAAGATCTTTTTGTCTAGATAGCCCAAGACTGGGAGTGGTCTGAGTACATATTTTCTCTGTCCAAAGGTGACATGATTGTGGGTGACATCAGTCCCTCATTGAACACCTACTCTTCCAGCTGTATATTAACTGTGAACCTGTCATCATCATGCTATAGTGAATTAATAATGCTTGTACTTCACTTTGGATATCTATGAATCAGTAGATGTTTTTAGAATGGAGCAGAAAAATAATTTATGAGGTAGTACCCATGCTTCTCAATCCTTTCCTTGATATTGGAGCTAGTTAGAATAGTTACTTTACCTCAAAAACTCTAAATGGGCAGGTAGGTGGCACAGTGGGTAGAGTGTTGGACCTGGAAGCAGAAAGACCTGAGTTCAAATGTGGCCTTAGACACCTAATAGCTGTGTGACCTTGGACTAGTCACTTAAACCTATTTACCTTACTTTGCTCATCTGTAAAATGATCTGGAGAAGGAAATGGCAAGTTACTCCAGTATCTTTGCCAAGAAAACTCAAAATGGGGTCACAACGAGTTGGACATGGTTGAAAACAACTGAACAACAAAAAGTCTAAATGTTTCTATCTTCAAGTTTTGGGTTTTCTTTATTCATTCCAGTTAGAGAGGTCTTTATCTCTCTCCCTTCACCCCCAGTATGATATCATGCCAAAAGAGGATTTAATAAGGAAGTGAACAACAAGGCTATAGGAAGAGTAGCCTAAAACATGAGGCACTTAGGAGGTGCAGTGAATGTAGTGCTGGACCAAGAGTCAGGAAGACCTGAGTTTAAATGTTACCTCAGATACTTACTAGCTGTTTGATTCTGGCAGAGTTAGTTATTCTTTATCTCAGTTTCCTCAGTTCTAACATGGGGATGATAATAGCACTTAATTCTCAGGGTTGTTGTGAGAATAAAATGAGAAAAAAATTGCAAATCTCTTTGAAAACCTTCAAGTGTTATATTCATGCTATTATTATTATGAGAAGGAAAGATCTGAGAATGAGCTGAGTCATGACAAATGCTCTGTTAAAGTATTCCGCAAACCACGTGTTTGGGGAAGAATTGGTTATTTTTAAAGTCTATTTAAAATTTTTTTTATTGATATCTTTTATTCACATATCACTCAGATTTCCTCCAGTTTCTTTCTTCATCCCACTTCCCTAAGAAACATCCCACTTAATAAAGAATATTTTTTAAAGAGAAAAAAACGAATATTGATCAATACATTAAAAAAAAAACAAAACCTTAAATTATATGCATTGTTTCCTACTTGTGGATCTCCCACCTCTGGGAGTTGGAAGGAAGTGTTTTCTCACACCTCTTATTTAGGACATGGTTATCTTTGTAATTTTGCAACATTTATTTTCTATTGTTTTGTAGTTGTTGTTGTTGCTATGTACACAGTTGCAGTCATTTTGTATATTGTTCTCTTGGCTCTGTTTATTCCATTTTGTATCAGTTCATTAGCATTTTTCCATGCATCTCTGTATTTAAGTAAATTTGTTATTTCTTACACCACAGTAACATTCCATTACATTCATCCATGTCAATTTATTTAACCATTCCCCAAACAATGATCATCTATTTTGTTTCCAATTCTTTGCTACCACAAAATACATTGCTTTAAATATTTTGGTGTGTGTGCTAACTTTTTCCCTCTCTTATCAATAACTTCTTTGGTGTATATGCTTAGTAGTGAAATCTTTGGTTCAAAGAGTGTGAACAGTTTAGTCAATTTTCTTTGCGTGATTCTAAATTGTTTTCTGAAATGGCTGTACTGATTTTTAGTTCCAGAAAAATGTCCTCCAATGTGCTTATCTTCCTGGGGCAGCTAAGTGGCACAGTGAATAGTGTTGGGTCTGAAGTCAGAAAGATTCATCTTCTTAAATTCAAATCTAGCTTCAGATACTTATTAGCTGTGTGACCTTGGGCAAGTCGCTTAACCTTGTTTGACTTAGTTCCTTATCTATAAAATGAGATGGAGAAGGAAATGGTAAACTGCTCTAGTGTCTTTGCCAAGAAAACTCCAAATGGAGTGATGGAGAGTTGGACAAGAATGAAGCCTATGTTTCTACAGCTCTTCTACTATTAACTATTACCATCTTTTGTCTTTTTCACCAGTATTTTAGATGAGAGGTATTATTGGTGATTTAGAGTATCCTTTCATATGATTATTATTAATATTTTGCAATTCTTCTTTTGAGAAATGTTTATCCACATCCTTTAGCTGCTAATGTATTAGGGGACTAGATTTTGATGTTTTATTCAGATATATTAGTTATTTCTATATCTTGCTATCTCTTGTCTGAGAAATATGATTTTTAAAAATTTCCCAATTAACCATTTGTCTTTGTAACCTACATCTTTTAGTTTTGTTTGAGCAGAAACTTTTCACTTAAAACAAAATTATCTATTTTACATTTTGTAATTGTGTAGTCTCCTACAAGTAGCTATGAAAAGTACAAGATATACTTTTCTTTTAATGTAAAAAATGTTATTAATATTAAAGCCACATATACGTTATGAATTGACTGTGGAATATTGTGACACATCTAGACTTGTACTTTTTGGAAAATCATAATATGATTGCAACTTTTGACTTGAGCCTCTCATATTTATTCTGTGTATATGTTTGCTTTTTTAGGTGTGTTTCTCATAAGCAACATATTTGTGGGGTTTTATTTTCTTATCCAATCTGTCATTATCTTTTGTTTTATCAGATTGTTTAATGCAGTTTATATTCTAAGTTATGAGAGTCAGGGTTGGATAATCCTCTATTTTTCCTCTAATATTATTAATATTCTTTTTTCTGAATATAAATTATGATTTGTTCTTCCTTTGTAAAAAACAGTACTTTCTCTCTAGTTATTTTTGCTTAATCTCTTTTAAGATAATTCTATTCCTGCTGGCTCTTTCCCCTTCATTCTCAAACCACACTCCCATTTATCACCCCTTTTCCTATTTTTATAGCTTTATTTAACTTATTTATTCTTTTTTCCCATCATTTTACCTAGTTATCTAATTCTCTCCTTTTTCTCAAATAGCTAATTAGCATCCTCTTCTCTTTCTTCCCCTTCAACTATCTGCACTCTTTCCTTAAAATTTTTTCTCTACCTCATTAATTCTTTCCCCTTTATGATTGTTATAAACTTTAGTTATTTTGTTAGTGGTCTTTATACCTGCTCATTCCTTCTTTAGTTTCTCTGTATTCTTAATGGAATTAAAGTTTCTAAAGTATCTCTTTTAAGTTCCCTCTTCTAAACAATTTCTATTATTTCCTTGTAGAATGTGCTCTTTGTTCTGCTGTGCCTCATTCTTCAAAATATTAAGTCCTGCAGGTGACGGAGAGGATATTGCCTTATGGTAGACATTTTCCTGTGTCTTCGATTATGTGAGTCATGACTACCTCCTTTTCTCACCATGATCACTTTCTTTCCCCATGCCTTCCTTCCTCCAGTGCTAGCTGTTCTCAGGAGTTCTGTTTCCCTGTTTTCTATGTAGGCATTGCAGTCTTAGAGGTAAGGTTCTTCCTAAACATTAACTCCTTACAGAGTAAATCCATTTTAATGTTCTCCTTTTCAATTGCAGCATATATCTCTCCCCCTGAAAAAGAGTGTTCTTTAGTGGGACCCCATCCCACCATCAAATTGCTATTCCCTCTTTCTTTTCCCTTGTTTCAAACTTTCTCTTTGCCACTGTGCGATTCTCCCATAACCTTATCTCGAGGAGTTATTTTCCCTTCATTGTCCTACTATTGACTTGATTAAGGTGCATTACACATTCCCTTCTTTACCTCCCCTCTTCCCTTTTCCCCTTTTAGGCCCCCTTCCATTTTCAGTTTAGTTACACACACACACACACACACACACACACACACACAACTGGAAACAAACAAAAACCAAAACACTGATTCACCTTGGGTCGGGGGGCAGAGTAGGCTTTGCAGGTCAGGAGGTAGTGAATAGGCAGTGAGATTTACTCCATGGTGTTTCTGTTCTTCTTCTATCACTTTTCCTATTTAAATTCCTCTTTCTTCTTTATTCTCTTCTATAGTTTTAGAAATAAATTTGTTGAGGTAGCTAGGTGGCGCAGTGAATAGAGCACCAGCCCTGGAGTCAGGAGGACCTGACTTCAAATCCAGCCTTGAACACGTGACAAACTTACTAGCTGTGTGACCTTGGGCAAGTCACTTAACCCCAATTTCCTTGCCTTCCCCTTCCAAAAAAGAGAGAGAGAGAGAAATCTCTTAATGGTCCCCCTGTTATTTTTGTTGTTTTTAAACTCCATTGGTTCTATTCTCTTTTTAATTTTTCCCCCTCTTAATAGCCTCTAGAGAGAAAGTAATTTATTTCATTGATGATGCTTTCTTAGTAGCTGTAGCCGTGCTTATTTACTTTTCTTGTGTTTCTGATGGCTGGCATGTTTGTAAACAGAATAATCAGTTTATGCTTTTTTTTTCTCTGTAAGAATTCTTCAAATTGAACATCTTTTTTTTTTTTTCATGGATGCTTAGGCTCAGGTTACCAGGGTATATAATTTTTGGTTGCATTTTGAGTTCATTTGATTTTTGAAATTTATTATTTAATTACCTTCTGTGATTTCTAATGAATCAGAATAGTTTTGTGTTATTCAAAATTTTTTCCTTTATTTTTGAACGTCTTGCTCCTAGTTGCTTGCAGAATTTGTTATTTTCTTTGGGGTTATTATATTATTGTAGAATTATATTTTTATAGAATATTGTAGGATATTATATATTCTTTGAGATTATTTAACCACTATGTATCTTGTGCTTTTGCAGGATGTGGTTCCCCCTCCCCCACTTCTAGTGGCTCTCTATGGATTCTTTTGATTGGTGCTTTGTTTTCTGTATTTTAAAATTCTGGGCAGTTTTCTTGTTTTATTTCTTTAATTATTATGTCAGGTTTTTTTATTTATGTTCTTCTGGAGCTATTATCTTCACCATCCCCATTTTATAATATTTTATTTTTTCCCTAATTACATGTTAAAACAATGTTTAGCATTTTTTTTTAAGTTTTGAGTTCAGAGTTCTATCCCTCTTTCCCTCCTTTCCCTTCCCCCTCCCTGAGGCAGTAAGCAATCTGATATAGCTTATAAATGTGTAAACATGTAAAACATTTCAATATTAGTCATTATATACAAAAAGAGTTGAATAAAAAGAAAAAGAGAGAGTGAAAAATAGCATGCTTCAGTCTGTACTCAGACAACATCAGTTCTTTCTCTGGATAGCATG
This sequence comes from Gymnobelideus leadbeateri, assembly GCA_011680675.1. Classification (NCBI taxonomy): domain Eukaryota; kingdom Metazoa; phylum Chordata; class Mammalia; order Diprotodontia; family Petauridae; genus Gymnobelideus; species Gymnobelideus leadbeateri. Next base: position 411,674 of record WOXC01000263.1, read on the forward strand.
AGTCCTTTGGTATTTCCTAGATCATTGTACTGCTGAGAATAGCTGTCATTTGCAGTTCTTCATTGTACAATATTGCCATTATTGTGTACAGTGTTCTCCTGGTTCTGCTCATTTCACTCAGCATCAGTTCATGGGAGTCCAGGTTTTTCTGAAATTATCCTGCTTTACATTTTTTACTGCATGATAATATTCCATAACAATCATATTCGAGGGGCGGAGCCAAGATGGCGGAAAGGAAGCAGTAACCTCGCTGAGCTCCTCTGTCACTAAGTCCAAAAGGGTAAATCTGAGCGGATTCCGGAGTGACGGAGCCCAGTGGAAGACAGAGTGTGGCAGAATCCAGCCCAGGAGGTTGCCCAGAGTGTCCGCACAGGTCGAGCGCAGAGCGCGTAGGGTCTGCACAGCTCAGACCTAAGAGCAGGCAAGCAGACTACACCAGAGAGAAAAAGCCCCAGCCTGCAGACTTACCAAGGACGAATCGCAGTCATCTCGCAGAGGGAACGGATCATTGGAGCCAGGTAGGAGAGTCGGGCCCCCAGTGGAGAGAGTGGCTTCTCAGGCTGCATTCAGCCCCCAGCCTGGAAATTTAGAAACTGCCTGCCCGTATGATACAGGGGCTGGAATGGCAAAGTAAATTCTAGCTGCTCCGATCCTCCCATCCCTCCTCCATGAAGCAGAAAACCCAAAGATAAGTCTCCCACCCAGATTGAAATCCCAAGTTAATGGAAATAGCCTCAGGCTTGAGAATCTCCAAGAAAGGGTGTAACTGAGACAGCCAGGAATCTGAAGAGAAGAGGGGGAGGGGACCCAACTAGCCCCACCTCACCTCACCAACAAAAGCCTACTTATAGCCCAGGGGTATAGAGGCAAAAATCTGAAGTGATCTGACGCACCCATACCTACTCATCTACATCCCTCATTGACTTCCCTGACTTAGCCATAAACTAGCCACCCAGAGGTATTCAAAGTCAAGGATCAGGCCCTAAACTCATAGCCTGAGAAACTAAGAAACAGGAAGTCACAATGGGAAAAAAAGAAGCTGAGAAGGAGAAGGGGAAGGCAAAAAAGTCTATTCCAGCATACTATGCAGGGCAAGAACAACAAAACACACAGGACAATATAGACTCTCTGCCTACACCAGAGACCACAGAAGGAAACATGATCTGGTCTCAAGCCCAAATAGCATTCCTGGAGGAGCTTAAGAAAAATTTTAAAGACCAAATCAGGGAGGCAATGACCAACTTGGAAAAAGAAAATACCTCCCTAAAAAAGGAACTTCAAAAACTTACTGAAGACCATAATTCACTAAAAATTAGATACTACCAAACTGAAACTTAGAACTCTATGATGCAGCAGGAGTCAATCGAAAAAAACAAGATGATCGAAAAATTGCAAGAAAATGTAAAATATCTCACTGGAAAAATAACTGACCTAGAGAACAGATCCAGGAGAGACAACCGAAGAATTATTGGTCTACCAGAAAGCCATGATGAGAAAAGCAGTCTAGACAACATCCTCCAAGAGATTGTCAAAGAAAACTGTCCTGAGGTCCTGGAGTCAGAAGATAAAATAGCTATTGATAGAATTCACCGGACTCCTCCTGAAAGAGATCCCAAACTGAAAACTCCAAGAAATATAGTAGCCAAATTCCAGAATTATAAGATTAAAGAAAAAATTCTACAAGCAGCCAAAAAGAAACAATTCAAATATCGAGGAACTACAGTTAGGATCACACAGGACCTAGCAGCTTCTACATTAAAAGAGTGGAGGGACTGGAATTTGATATTTCGTAGGGCAAGAGAGCTAGGACTACAACCAAGGATTAACTACCCGGCAAAACTGAGCATAATCTTTCAGGCAAGGAGATGGACGTTTAATGAAGTAAGGGACTTCCAGACTTTCCTAATGAAAAAGCCAGAGCTCAATGGAAAATTTGATCTCCAATTACAAGACTCCAGAAGAACATAAAAAGGTAAACAAGGGTAACATAGACTCACACATGCAGAAGTGCACACACCCACACCCACAAACACAAGCTCATTACCTGGGATGCAACAAGAGCAAAATGTTCACATCCCTATATGTGGAGCTGATAACTGTCAATATTTGAAATCTCTATGATTATCATGACCTGCAAAAGGGTTATACTTAGAGGGTGTGGGTATGAATGCACTAACATGGAGTCTAAAAAAAAAGACTATTAAGGGGATCAATGGTACTGTAATGGGAAAAAGGAAAGGATGAGCTAGGAAAAGGTAAAATATGCCATCTGAAGAGGCATCAAAACACACTATAGAAGAAGGGAAAGTAAGAGGGAGAGGAACATCATTTAAACACTATTCTCACTGGTTCTGGTTCAAAGAAGGATCAAATTAATCAGTGAAGTTTAAGAATCTAACGTGAATAGACACATAAATTCATTAAATAGAGGAATTGGAGGGAGGGAGAGGAGCATTGTTTGAAATTTACTCTCATTGGTTTGGAATCAAACGGGGAGTAATTTACTCTGATAAGTATAAAAATTTGTTGTGTCCTATAGATAGTGGGAGGGTAAGGGGGGGGTGAAAAGGAGGAGACTAAAGGGAGGGATTATAAGGGAGGGAAATAGTAGTAAGGGGAGAGGGTAGGTTAAGAAGGGGGGTCACTGGGTGGGAACACTGAGGGAGGGGGCAGTCAAAAGGGAAAACTTCAAGGAGGGGAAGGGAGAAGGAATAAACAAAAACATAAACAGGGGAGGGAATAGGATGGAAGGGAAGAGACAGATAGTCATCATTACTGTGAATGTGAATGGGATGAACTCTCCAATAAAACAGAGGCGGATAGCAGAATGGATTAAAAACCATAATCCTACAATATGCTGTCTTCAAGAAACACATTTGAAACAAAGGGATACCCACAGGGTAAAGGTAAAAGGTTGGAGTAAAATTTATTATGCCTCAGCTAAAGTAAAAAAAGCAGGGGTAGCAATACTTATCTCAGATAAAGCAAAAGCAAAAATAGATCTAATTAAAAGAGATAAGGAAGGAAACTATATCCTACTAAAAGGCACCATTGAGAATGAAGCAATATCACTACTTAATATATATGCACCAAGTGGTATAGCATCCAAATTCCTAGAGGAGAAGTTAAAGGAATTAGAGGAAGAAATAGATAGCAAAACTATACTAGTGGGGGACCTTAATCTCCCCCTCTCTGAACTCGATAAATCTAACCTCAAAATAAACAAGAAAGAAGTTAAGGAGGTGAATAGAATCTTAGAGAGACTAGATATGATGGATCTCTGGAGAAAACTGAATGGGGATAAAAAGGAATTTACTTTCTTCTCAGCAGTGCATGGTACATACTCAAAAATAGACCATGTACTAGGGCATAAAAACCTCACAATCCAGTGCAGAAAGGCAGAAATAGTAAGCGCATCATTCTCAGATCATGATGCAATAAAAATTATATGCAATAAAGGGCCATGGAAAGATAGACTAAAAACTAATTGGAAACTAAACAATTTAATCCTAAAAAATTGGTGGGTCAAAGAAGAAATTATAGAAACAATCAATAATTTCATTCAAGAGAATGATAATAATGAAACAACATACCAAAATTTGTGGGATGCACTAAAGGCAGTTCTCAGGGGAAGTTTTATATCCCTGAGTGCATACTTAATTAAAGCAGAGAGAAGGGAGGTCAGTGAATTGGACATGCAATTGAAAAAGCTAGAAAAAGAACAAATTGAAAATCCCCAATTTAGTACTAAATTAGAAATATTGAAAACCAAAGGTGAGATTAATAAAATTGAAATTAAGAAAACCATTGAATTAATAAATAAAACCAAGAGCTGGTTTTATGAAAAAATCAACAAAATTGATAGACCCTTAGTCAATATGATAAAAAAAGAAAGAAGAAAACCAAATTATGAGTATCAAAAATAAAAAGGGTGAATCTACCTCCAATGAAGAGGAAATCAAAAAAATAATGAGGAATTATTTTTCCCAATTGTATGCACATAAATATGACAATCTTAGTGAAATGGATGAATATTTACAAAATCACAAATTGCCCAGATTAACTGAAGAGGAAGTGAATTACCTAAATAACCCCATCTCAGAAAAAGAAATCAAACAAGCCATCAATGAACTCCCTAGGAAAAAATCTCCAGGGCCAGATGGGTTCACTAGTGAATTCTATCAAACATTTAAAGAACAATTGATTCCAATACTCTACAAACTATTTGGGAAAATTAGTGAAGAAGGAGTCCTACCAAACTCTTTCTATGACACAAATATGGTACTGATTCCTAAATCAGGAAGAGATAAAACAGAGAAAGAAAATTATAGACCAATCTCCCTCATGAATTTAGACGCAAAAATTCTAAATAAAATATTAGCCAAAAGACTCCAACAACTTATCACAAAAATAATACACCCTGATCAGGTAGGATTCATTCCAGGAATGCAAGGATGGTTTAATATTAGGAAAACCATCAATATAATTGAGCATATCAACAACAAAACTAGCAAAAACCACATGATCATCTCAATAGATGCAGAAAAGGCTTTTGACAAAGTACAACATCCATTCCTATTAAAAACACTAGAAAGTATAGGAGTAAATGGAGCCTTCCTTAAAATAGTTACTAGCATCTATCTAAAACCATCAGCAAGTATTATATGCAATGGGGATAAACTAGAAGCCTCTCCAATAAGATCAGGTGTGAAACAAGGGTGTCCACTATCACCCCTCTTATTCAATCTGGTACTTGAAACGTTAGTAGTAGCAATTAGAGAAGAAAAAGAAATCAAAGGAATCAAATTAGGCAAATAAGTGACCAAGCTGTCACTCTTTGCAGATGATATGATGATATACTTAGAGAATCCTAGAGAATCAAGTAAAAAATTACTTGAGACAATAAATAAATTTGGCAAAGTTGCAGGATATAAAATAAACCCACATAAATCCTCAGCATTCCTGTACATCTCTAATAAAACTCAACAGCAAGAGATAGAAAGAGAAATCCCATTTAAAGTCACTGTAGACATTATAAAATATTTGGGAATCTACTTGCCAAAACAAACCCAGAATCTATATGATCAAAACTACAAAACACTTCTCACACAAATAAAAACAGATCTAAATAGTTGGAAAAATATCAATTGCTCGTGGCTGGGTCGAGCTAATATAATAAAAATGACAATTTTACCCAAACTAAATTATATATTTAGTGCCATTCCAATCAATTTACCAAAAAACTACTTTGTAGAGTTAGACAAAATAATAACAAAATTTATTTGGAAAAACAAACGGTCTAGAATATCAAGGGAATTAATGAAAAGAAATGCTAGGGAAGGTGGACTAGCTATGCCAGATCTTCATCTGTATTATACAGCAGCAGTCATCAAAACTGCTTGGTACTGGCAGAGGTGTAGAGTAGTGGATCAATGGAATAGATTAGGTGCAGGAGACCCAGCAGTTAATGAATATAGCAATCTATTGTTCGATAAACCCAAAGACCCCAGTTTTTGGGATAAGAATGCACTATTTGACAAAAACTGCTGGGAAAACTGGAATACAGTATGGCAGAAACTGGGCATAGATCACTATCTAACACCATATACCAAAATCAAATCTAAATGGGTGCATGATCTAGGTGTAAAGGATGATACTGTAAGCAATTTGGGAAAGCAAGGAATAGTTTACCTGACAGATCTGTGGAGAGGAGAAGATTTTAGGACCAAACAAGAATTAGAGAGCATTATAAAATGCAAAATTGATAATTTTGATTACATTAAATTGAAAAGCTTCTGCACAAACAAAGCCAATGTAACCAAGATCAAGAGGGAGGTGGGAAATTGGGAAAGAATTTTTACAACCTGTGTCTCTGATAAAGGACTCATTTCTAAAATATACAGAGAATTGAGCCAAATCTATAAGAATACAAGTCATTCCCCAATTGATAAATGGTCAAAGGATATGAACAGGCAGTTTTTAGAGAAAGAAATTAAAGATATCTATAAGCATATGAAGAAATGCTCTAAATCACTATTGATTAGAGAAATGCAAATCAAAACAACTCTGAGATACCACATCTCTCCAGTCAGATTGGCTAAGATGACAAAACAAGAAAATGACAAATGCTGGAGAGGATGTGGGCAAATTGGAACGCTAATACATTGCTGGTGGAGTTGTGAACTTATCCAGCCATTCTGGAGAGCAATCTGGAATTATGCCCAAAGGATTATAAATAATTTCATACCCTTTGACCCAGCCATACCACTCCTAGGGTTATATCCCAAAGAGATCATAGTAGTGGGAGGAAGAACCATATGTACAAAAATATTTTTAGCAGCCCTTTTTGTGGTTGCAAAGAATTGGAAACTAAAGGGGTGCCCATCAATTGGGGAATGGCTAAACAAGTTGTGGTATATGAATGTAATGGAATTTTATTGTGCTATAAGAAACGAGGAGGTGACGGATTTCATAATTACCTGGAGAGACTTATACAAACTGATGCTGAGCGAGAAGAGTAGAATCAGAAGAAATTTGTATACAATCACAGACATACCATATCTGTGACGACCAACTATGACAGACTGGACTCTTTTCAGCAATGCAGTGATATAAGTTAATCCCGAATGACTCAAGAAAGTGAGAAATGCGCCATCCAGAGATATAACTAGAAAGAACTGAGCCTGAATCCTGATGGAAGCAAACTAAATGATCTTGTTCTTCTCATTGTTTGGTTTTACTTCTTCCTTACCATCTTTCATCCCACCTAGTACAATATGCCTTTGTAATTGGAATAATGTTTAATATGAATGCATTTGCAGACCCTATACTGTACTATATGATGTCATGAGGAGAGGGGGGAGGGAAGTAAAGGAAATTTGAAAATCAAGGAACTATGGAATTGAATCTTGTTAACTGAAACTAAACTAATAAATTAATTAAAAAAAACAATCATATTCCACAGCTTACATAGCAATTCCTTAATTAATGGGCATCCCTTTGATTTCCAATTCTTAGCCACCACAAAAAGTTTCTATAAATATTTTTTACATGTGGGTCCTTTTCCTGTTCTCATGATCTCTTTGGGATACAGACCTAGTAGTGGTATTCCTGGATCAAAGAGTATGCATAGTTTGATTGCCCTTTGGGTATAGCTCCAAATTGCTCTCCAGAATGGTTGGATCATTTCATAACTCTACCAACAGGGCAATAGTGTCCCAGTTTTCTCATATCACCACAAATATTGATCATCTTCCATTTTTGTCATATTAGCCAATCTGATAGATGTATAGTGGTACCTCAGAGTTGTTTTAATTTGCATTTCTCTGACCAATAATGATTTAGAGCATTTCTTCATATGACTATAGGTAGCTTTGATTTCTTTGTCTGAAAACTGCCTGTTCATGTCCTTTGACCATTTATCAATTGCGATATGAGTTTTATTTTTATAAACTTGCCTCAATTCTTTAGATAGTTGAGAAATGAACCCTCTATCAGAGGTACTTATTGCAAAAAATTTCTCCCAGTTTTCTGCTTTCCTTTTTTTTTAGTTGCATTGGTTTTGTTTGTGCAAAAACTTTTAAATTTTATGTAATCAAAATGACCTATTTTACATTTTGTAAAGCTCGCCACATTTTCTTTGGTCCTAAATTCTTTCCTTATTCATAGATCTGACAAATAAACTGTTCCATGCTCTTCCAATTTGTTTATGGTATCATCCTTTATCTGTAAATCATGTAGCAATTTTGACCTTATCTTGGTATATGGTGTGAGATGTTGGTCTATGCTTAGTTTTTGCCATAATGTTTTCCAGTTTTCCCAGGAGTTTTTGCCAAATAATGAGTTTTTGTTCTAAAAACTTGATCCCTATTATTTTAAACATGTTTCTGCACATCCCTTTCTTGAGATCAATATGGTTTGCTTATATCGAGATCATATATTCTTTTAGTGCTGTTGCTTTATTGCTTCTCTTCCTTGAGATTGTCTTTCACTTCTATTCTCATTGAGATATTCTCTTTTCACTTCTTTGGAAGACTTACCAGCATGGATTCAAAATTTTCTATTCTGCCAATTTATTTCTGCTAAATGAACCATATATTCTTTCACAGTTCTTATTTCTGAAAAATTCTGGAATATTCTGCTTTGGTTCTACCCTCTCTCAGAAATTCATAAGATCCCTTGCCTCATCAATTGTTAGTTGAATATCCTTTGACTGGAGGAAGATAGGCAGTGCAGTGTATGGAACACTGAACTTGGAGTCAGGAAGATCTGAGTTCAAATTTGGTCTCAGATACTTACTGGGCAGGTCTCTTCCTGCTTCAGTTACTAATTCTGTAGAATATGTATAATAATAGTACCTCCTATGCTCCCCACAGTATTGTTATGAGGACAAAATGAGAAAAAAATTTTACAAAATACTTTGCAAATCATAAAGTATTATATTAATTTAATCATCATCATCCCACAAGTCTCCTTTTTTTTGAAGCCTAATACATTATCTGCCCCCCCCCCATATACTGATATCCTGTCCTTGTTCCTTCTATTCTTTAGTTCCCAGAGTGAGCTCTGCTGTAGAACACTGCTGCTGCAGACAGAGTATACTTCTAATTTCCTCTATTTCCCCTCCTCTAGAAAGGAGGAGATTGGCAGAGTTTAAGTATGCTCCTTGTTTCCACAAAATAGTGGAATGAGGACGGGGGCAAGGTATTCTTGCAGAGTATTGCAGCAAGAAATTTGTGAATGTATCCCAGAGCACAAGCTGGCTCTATTGTTGGACTATTCTGCCAGACTGTGGCTGTTGATCAGGGAGAGAATGTTAAGTGTGCATATTGGGGATAGCTAATGGTCTTATCTGCTATTAATTCATCAGGTTCTTACTTTGACATATTTGTACCTTGGCCGGTGGTGACAGCTACAATTGCTTTGCCCCTTGCACATAATTCTTATTTGTCAGAGTCTTGAGATTTCATGAGAACTGGAGGAATGTTTAGTCTTCCATCTTGTTAGTCACATGACCTGCCCACACTCTCTTTTATTCCATAGATCTCTCTTGAGGTTATTTTCTGACACAATATAAGAAATTAACGACAGTAATAAATGAAAGAAGAACTCAAGTGTATGTGGTACTTTAATTTTTTTTAAGAAATGCTTTTCCTTCCAACAACCCTGTGCTTATTTACTCAGTACCAAGGAATCCTCTATCCTAGAATGATCAGGAACCCAGACCACTGCCCTGCCCTCCCCCCATTCTGGGTCAGTGGTCAGATGTATTTAAATAAAAAAAAGTACTGGAAATGCAGAGATTATAGACCGATGCGATTTAGAACTGTAAGTGAAGTTCTACCTCAACCTCATCCCACTATTCCTCAGATGAGGAAATGGAAGCTTGGAGAGAACAAACGTAACTCCCCCTCCCTTACCATGCCCAATTTATTATTAAAACATTTTCCTGCAAGCTAATTCCTAATAACCCATGCATTTCTTTTGGGTCTACATCTTTTGGGACCTCTTGTTTTCTCCTGGACTTTGTGGCCTCATAGGCTTTTTCTTTTCCTCAGTGAAGTGAGGCGGCTAGCTAGAGCTATCACTTCCTGTCTTGTATCCTCTTTCTGTTCCCTTATCCAGTATTCCAATTTTGATTTGGATGTTAGTTGCCTTTGTATCTCATTTCATTATATGAGTTTTCTCAAAAAAATGAAAGCCATGTATATCTGTTTCCAAAGAGGACTTGTGACTTTTTTCTAGGCCTCCCAACTCTCTTATTTACTGATGACTCAGGAAACAAATTCTACCCCCAGCCCAAATTCTGAGACTTGTAACAATCTGTCTCTTCTAACTCCCCCAGAGGAAGAAGGAATGTAGACAAGTCCCTTTCTTGTGACTCACCTCAACCCTCCCCCCAACTGCTTTTCCTAGTCTTCTCTTTCCTAGGCCAAACCAAACATGGCCTCTAGTAAACTGTACCCTTGGCATGGAATGAATGCTGTGGAATTGCTCAAACTGTTCCTGTCTGAACTTGTGGTAAAAGTGCAGTAAAATTATGGAGTGGGAGTAACCTCAGAAAGATTCTCAAAACATGCCTTCATCCATTCAACAAACATTTATTAAGCACTTATTATTTATGGAGTGCTGTGTTTGATACTGAGTGACATAAAAAAAAAAAAAACCTTCAGGCAATACACAATCCCTGGCCTCATAGAGTTTACAGTCTAGAAGGGAGCTAAGACACAAGCATAGAAAACCATAAATGAACAATGTTATATGAGAACTCAGTTAAGGGGCTTGAAAAATGCAGTACTATGTGAAATGAAAGGCATCAGGGAAGGCTTCAAGGAAGAGGTAGAATCTGATTTGAGTTTTGAATAGGGGGATGGTGTGAAGGGGCCTTCAAGCAATGAGGAGAGTCATGAGTAAAGAGAAGGTGCAATCAATAAATCAACAAGCTTTTAAATAATCAACTATCCTCTTCTCTATGTGCCAGGCACTGTGTTTGGGGGGAGCGGAGAATTAGAATACAAGAGTGAGTTAGGCCTGGGAAGGTAGGATGGTATCAGATTGTAAAGTACTGAATTTTAGGTGAAGCAAGGAGAAGAAAGCTGTTCAGATCTAAGCAGAGGGAAGAGGCATAAAGATAGGTAGAGAGAACATTCTACATATAGGAGATATCATTAGCAAAGGCATGGATAAGGTAAATCAATAGGCATGCTTTTTTTTTTCAGGTGACAAGGAAGAGTAGCTTAGATAAATTGGATCTATGATATATATGATAAGGCGTGTGGTAAGAACAAAAAATAAGGTGGTATCATATAGAAGAAGGCCTTGAATGCCAAGTGAAGAAGTTTGAGCTTCAGTTGGTAGTCAAAAGGGAACTACTGAAGAATCCCTACTGAGATGCTGTTTTTAGGCTTTAAAATGAAAACTAATTCTTTGAAAGGGTTAATATTGTTATAATTTCTTAATGAGATGTCAGGGTCATTGAAGAGATGAATACATTCAATTCAGTTCATCTTTAATTAGGAACTATTAAAATTTAGAAAAAATTCAGTAACACCAGCCTTCATTAAATCACTAAATGAATTCAAAGCATCATTTTCCCCACCTATGATAACTAAATTAGCCCACTGCAAATCTGATCTAATTAACTCACTGATAGGATGTATTTTGGTTTGCCTTTAATGATGAAGCCTAAGAATATGAAGTAAGAACTCAAAAGGATTTATTCAAATTTGAAAGTTTCATGATGAAATATGAATATTGAAAAAGACATTTGCTCTAATTATAAAAAAATATTAATATAGATGTTTGCCCAATAAGATACTTTAGATTTTGGAGATGGAACCAATAGTGACAGCTGGAAGGGACCTCATGGCCATCTAGTTTAATTCCCAAATTTACAGATAAGGAAATGGATGTCCATGAGGTTAAGTAATTTGCTTTATGTCAGATAAAGAGTAAATGATCAAAAGCAAGATTTGAATCCAAGTCCTCTGCTAGAGGATTCAGTTCTTCTCTACACCACAATGATTGCAATCACAGAAGCTCAAAGCTAGCTATGTCAGAAGTTCAAGCTGTACTTATGAAGGAATTTCTCCAAAAAATCTTTAAAAAGCTGTCATCCAGGTTGCAGTTCTTCACTGATGGAGAACCCACTAACTAATCCCCAAGAGATGTCATTCCACTTTCTTTTTTTTTTTTGCCTTTTGAAGGGCAATTGGGGTTAAGCAACTTGCCCAAGGTCACACAGCTAGGTTTTTGTTTGTGTGTGCGTTAAGTGTCTGAGACTGGATCCGAACCCAGGTCCCTCTGACTCCAGGGCCGGCGCTCTACTCACTGTGCCACCTAGCCACCCCATGTCATTCCACTTTCAAACAGATTTAAATCTGCCCCTCTGTAACTTCCATGCATTACTCTTCATTCTGTATTTTGTTTGACTTCTCTTTAATTCATATCTCATGGAATATTGTGCATTAAAGTTATTGATGTTGGTGTCTTACCCCATTACTACATAATAGGAGGACAGATTAGATCATACAAGTATTATGTCTTTCCGATTGATTTGCATAGTACTTTGTAAACAGTGTTTAATAAATGTTTGTTGAATGTATTAAAATAAATTAAATTAAATTCAACAAACATTTGTTAAGCATTCCACTGTGTGGAAAGATGCTGGGGAAAATATGAAACTTCTTCATGGGTCTTATATTCTTATTGAGAGAAAAGATTAAGATACTATGATGCAAAAAAAAAACAAAAAAAAAAAGAAAAAAGATACTATGGTGCATCATCATATATGACAAGTGTTTTGGAGAGATGCAAAACACAATATCATGTGGAAGATTTTTATGAATGGGAGTGAGATCAAGCAGAGTATCCAGGAAGAGGTGGCTCTTGAACTCGGCCTTAAAAGATTGGTAGAACTTAATGGGCAAAGAAGGATGAGGTCCATAATATCATAGAGCCGGAAGAGAACTTAGAATTCATCTAGTCCATCGTCCTCATTTTAAAGATGAAGAAACAGAGACCCAGGGAAGTCAAGTGGCCTAGCTAGTGTCACTGAGTTAGTAAGTGCCTGAGGCAGTACTGAATTCAGCTTTTAGAAGCCAAGGCTCTATCCACTGTGCTTTCTAGCAGCATAACATTGCACTCATAAGGAAGAACATGACCAGACACGTAAAAGTTGGTCCATTCTATGATTCACTTCTGCTCCAGTTATTACCATGTGGAGAGTTGCAACATGAACTAGGGCTACGGCTAGATTGTGAGAAACCATGGATATCAAGGGATGCAGTAGACATAGAGGCAGGAAGGGGGAAAAAGAATCTATTGAGCATCTACTATATGTTGGTAACTGTCCTAAGTGCTGCAAATGTTATCTCATTTGATCCTCAAAACAACCACGGGAGATAGTTGCTGTTGTCATCTGTAATTTTCACCTGGAGAAGGAACTAGTGAATCACTCTACTTTGCCAAGAAAGCTCTGTGAACCTTATTTATTAAAATGCTGAAAGATATGACACCAGAATGGTGTGCTGGAGTCCGTGGGGTCGTAAAGAGTTGGATACAATTTAATGACAGAACAAGAATGACACTGACAATACAACAACAGTAACAACAATGTTTTTTCAACTGAGGAAACTGAGGCAGACTTACCCAGGTCACATATCTAGTAAGTGTCCAGCCCTTCCCAGCTTTCTTACACTTCATACTCTTCAGTCTTCTTATACTTTACTAGTTCCTCTCTCCCCACATACTCTTTGATCCAATGGTGCTGGTCTTCTTGCTGTTCCTCCAACAATATATAATATCCTGACTGGAAATTTTCACTGGCTATCCCTAGAAAGCTCTCCTTTCTCATCTCCACTTTCTGGTTTCCCTGGCTTCCTTCAAGGGTTATCCAAAATTGCACATTTCTATGAGGAGCCCTTCCCCATCCTTCTTAATTCTAGTGCCTTCCTTCAGTCAGTTATTGCATGTTTGTTTTACACACAGCTTTGTTTGTATGTAGTTGCATAACTCTTGGATCAAAATTTGCATGGGCCTATCTTCATTGAGGGAGAATGATTGCCATGCCTGCCAGAATTGGTCATATCTAGAGAGAAAAGAGATGGCTTCCAGCTTTGAGAGAAAATATATGTGGCTCCAGAGTCTCTTCAGGGATCTGAAGAGAAAGAAAAACTCTGGGAAGAAGCATACATGTAGAGGGACTGACAAATTCAATCATGTCCTTATTCCTAGATTACTATACTAGGGACTTTGGAGAGTTTCCCTGTGGGTGATATCTGAGACTCTTGGTTGTGATAGTCATCCAGTGTCCCATGGAGTACTTTTCCCTTTTCTCTTCCACTCATTGCTCCAAGTTCTTCACTTTGGGACCAAATAGAATAACTCAAATCTCTCTTCCACATTAAAAAAAAAAAAACAAAAAAACTAAGTACTTGAAGACAACTATCATGTCTCTTATAATCTCTTCTCCAAGGTAATCATTCCTAATTCCTCCTTTTGATCTTCAAATAGCATGGGCTTTGAGACCTTCATCATTATAGCTGCCTTCCTGTATTCAATTTAATGTGTTTCACTGAAGACCTTGCCTTCAAGAGATGAAAATCCCCCTAGTTGATATTGTATTGAGCTTCCATAATCCTTATTTTATACTGTGTATCCTAGCCTAGTATAAGATGAATTTGGAATTCAATTTGTATTATGACCTAAAACAATTCCCATTATAATTTTTAATTTAACATTACCATCCCACCCCCACCATCACCACTGTCATTACCACCCCCACCATCACCACTACCATCGCCACTGCCACTACCACCCACCATCAACACCCACCAACAAAACCACTCACCCCATTGTCTCCTGAGGGTTAGAACCCCTGAGCATTCTGGGACCTTGTGGGAGAGAGAAATACCTTTAATTTTATTTATTTACATTTTATTTGTGCCTTTTATACTTAACTCATTTGCCAATAATTCTCCACTTGTTTCCCTAATAACAAAGAAAAAGTATTAAGTAAACCTGATCTTGTGACTATTTCTGACTTGTTAAGTCCAATGTCTTTTAATATCTTTTGAATCATATTTCCCCAAGTACTTGTAATTTTACTTAAAAATAAAGTTCAAGTTATTGAGCCAAAAGAGGAAAATTTTTCACATACCATTACCTTCCAAGTTCCTTTACTGTTATATTTTACAACAAATTTAGGAAGAGAAAGCATGGTGACATTTATTCTCAGGAGATAAAACCCATTTGCTATGGAGATCCACCTTGGTGGTCACACCACACTGAAGCATTATGTTCAATTTTGTATGTCACATTTTATGAGAGATTGACAAGTTTGAGTTGGTACAGAGGAGGGCAACAAGAAGAACGAAAGAACTAGGGACTATGGGGTATGACTGAAGGAACTTGGGATATTTAGTTGGATGAGAAAAAAGCGTCTGCTGTTGAATCTAAATTGGATCACATTAATAAATATGATGAATGGGAAAGGGCCATGCATGGGTGGAGATCCTTCTGAGCAACAAGAGGGGTGGGGTTAGCATTATGTTCTAAAGCTAAAAACAACGCTGGTACACTGTCACCTCCTTGAGTGAATAAAATTACATACTAAGCTTCTTTAAATACGTAAGCTCTTATACTTGTCTGGACACCTGTTTTCTTATCTTATGCCTAACTTTGTATTTCATATCCTTTTCTTCCATTTCTTCCATAGATTCACTCTTTTAAAAAACAAACAAACTGTTCTTTGCCTTTATTTTGACTTCTAATTACTTGATTTTTTAAATACAATTATCTTTTCCATATTGTGACTTTCCTCATCATGGTTCTGATATATTGTGGGCTGGCATAAAAAATTAAATGGGAATTTGGGGGGTGTTCTCCAGAAGTCACAAATAAAGGCCAGCAGATAACATAAAAAAGATTAGCAACTCAGAAATGTATAAAATATACATAGAATATTGTATAATATCAGCATACTTTATCTTTTAATACCATAATATTCAGACATCTTTGGTGTGAAGGGAAGGGCAAAACATTTTATGTGGATTTTCCATACAGTGGGGGAGGCACATTCCTAACCCCCACAATGTGGAAGGGATTCCAGGTCTCTACTCTAGTTCTGACAATTTCCTTCCCTTCTTGTTCTTGACTCCATAGTTAACCATTTCAACAATGTACTACAGGTAGAATCATAGCTCTACAGCTGGAAGGGACATTAGAGGTTACGTAGTCCAAACCTCTCATTTTATAGATGAAGAAACTGAGACCATATGAGGTTAAGTTACTTGGTCAAGATCATACAAGTAGTAACTGGCAGAGCTGGCATTCAAATTTGTGTCTTGCGGCCCTACGTTCCGAGTTCCTTGAACCATGCTGCCCTTATCTTTTGCTCCTACATCCTTTGACTCTTCTTATCCTGATAATTCCTTACTATTTCTATGCATGACACCCTCAGTTCTACTCCTGAGCTGGAAGAAAATCATGAAACCGTGTTGACTAGGTCCACTACAAAACTGAGTTATCCAACATTAACCCCCATTGTTTTGGAGCCTGTATGAAGAGTGGACTGGAGGAGAGAGAGATGAAAGGAAGGCACAGACTGAAAAATGTCACTCCCTTGCTCAAAAGCCTTCAACAATTTCTTACTGATTATTAAATAAAATCCTTAGCATGGGAGTTAATGTGATTCACAAGCAGGCTCTAAGCTATCATGTCAGCCTTATTTTATATTACTATCCTTAATGCCCTCCATGTATCTGCCAAGCTGTTCTACTAGATTTGACTTGCTCCCCACTGCCAAGCACACCCTACCCCCAAATCTCTTCCTTCACTCTTCTGTCTCTGGGCATTGGCACAGGCTGGCCTATATATCTGAAAAATGATTCCTTCTCATGTAATTTCTCCTTTTTCAAGGACTAACTTAGTACTATGTTACCTTCTCATGAAGCATTCCTTGACTTTTCCCGCTGAAAGGGATTTCTCCCTCCTTAAATTTCCTGAAGCACTTTTTCTGGGTCTTCAATTTGCCCCTATCACAATCTATTTTATATCGTATTTGTTTGTGTGCATGTTTTTCCCTTCTCCAATTAAACTGTGAGTTCCTTGAGGACAAAGACCTTTTTTAAAAAATAGTTTTATCCCTAACATCTATCAGAGTGTCTTACTCACAGTAGGCACTTAATCTTGTGTTAAATTATATTCAACATAATTGAATATCTCGGGTTTTATTGCCAACATGCTGTCAAATTGTTCCAGTTCCCCAATATGTTTCCTGTTTTCATTTCTTTTTTGCTTAAAATTTCATGTTGATGGATCCTTACATTCTGTATGGCATACCTTGCAGCTTATATCCTGCCCCTAGACCCCATGGTATGGAACCCCAGGCTCTTTGCCACAGACCTGGATGAGCACATAAAATGGAATTGATAGCTATTTTTACATATGACAAAAACTGTCATATAGAAGAGGAAATAGATTTATTTTGCATGGCTTTGGAGGGCAGAACTAGGACCAATTGGTAGAATTTATAAGGAAGCTGATTTTGGCTTAATTTTAAGAACTGCCTAAAACTGAGCTCTCTAGAAGTAGAATAATTTGTCTCAGGAAGGAATAAAGGGGAAAAAATCCTTCATAAGTGCTTATTATGTGTTAATTACTTTGCTATGAGCTAGAGGGTACACATAAAAGAGCAAGACTTTTTTTGCTCTAAGGTAGTTTATATTCTAATAGGTAAGACCAACACAAGTAGTATGGTTCAGCTGCAGGGTAGATGGTAAGGCCCATGGACCTAGAGAGTTCAATATTAGGATGAATGGCAATAACTTATAGGTTAGAGCTAAGGTGGCAACACCTAGGAGTCCAGGCAGTGAATTAATGAGGTGGTTGGCAAGGCTGTTGGACCTTTGTCCACCAGGAAGTACATCAATCAATAAGCATTTATTAAGCACCTACTATGCACCAGGCACTGTGCTTCATCTCTTGTCTATCAGATATAGGTGGGCTTGAGGTGCAGCCCTAGCCTTAACACTGCCTGACCCTCCCCAGCCCTTTCACCACCACCCACACTCCCCCCTCTCCCAGTCCTGAGGAATAATAAATTCTCCAATACTGGTTGTCACTAAACAGAAGCTGCATGGCCTTGCTGGAAGCTGTAAAGATTCTGTCAAAGTCAGAATCACTGACCTCAAAGGCACTTCTTATTTCTGGGCATCTATGATTTTATGGAATGAGTGTTAAGGGCAGTCACTCTGTATGGCTTTGTGTGCCACTGCCGATCCTCCCCAGCACATCTCAGTGAGGTAGAGCCACATTTAATCTAAAATCTCACAGATGAGTTTGTGTTTAACCCGATTGCAAGTGAGCTGTCCATAAACTGCTAGATGGGAACATCTTCATTATGATGATGCTTATTCAGTGGGTGACAATTGCTGAAGCACTTTATTAGCTTTCTAGATTGCAATTTTCATTTCCTTCCAATATTGTTATTACGCTCCCACCCCCCGCCCCAAGGTCTTCTGTCAATAGTTCTTTATTATCATCACTATTCATGGAAAGCTGCAGTGCAAAGGTTTCTCAAGCAGGCTTGTGTTTTAATAACCTGTGACTGCCATCTTATCTATAGTTTATACTGTGTCAAATTGAATAGGATTATAGCTCAAAGCTGAAACAAAATCTTAAAGCAATCAGTGGGTAACTTATTATTATTATTTATTTCATAATTGGACAATATGATAACTCTCAATACCAGGGTAACCACATTCCAAAACTTTTATTTCTTATTAAGCATGTTATTATTTTTTTTTTTGGCTTTTTGGAGGGCAATTGGAGTTAAGTAACTTGCCCAAAGTCACACAGCTAGGTTTTTGTTTGTGTCTTTCTGACTGCGGCGCTGATGCTCTACTCACAGTGCCACCTAGCCGCCCCGAGCATGTTATTTTCTAAAGTAGACACTCCCTCCTAGACCAATAAACACTGAACATTCTTAAAAATGAATTAACCTTGCCATTGCTTATAGGAAAAAATAAAGAATTCTGATCTGAGATGTTGGCAGTAATCCTATATTTCCAAGAGACAGAGAAATGGTCAGGCTCCTTTATTTAATTTCACTAAAATTTAATTTTCAGTAATGGTAGCACACTGTTAATTTGTATGAGATTAGAGATACTTTTTGAATGAGTGAATGAGCCAAGGATGATTTTAGCTTTTCACTTGAAACTCACAATTTTTGCAAACAATACTTTCATTTTCATATCATTTTTCCATATTGGAGAGCAAAGAAACAAATGTCACCTTTTCCTGAAATGTTTTGGAAAGCAGAATTCCTTTAAGAAGAAAGAGAGATAATATTCGTATTTACTTTGCTGTCTAAGTTTATCTTTAATTTCTTTCTTTTCCCTTTCCATTGGAAACTAAAAAAAAAAAATTAATATAATCCCATGAGAAATAATGGCCTGGCATTGGATGCTACAGGAACTACCAAATCCAAATAGAATTAGACCTGTGCATATACAATCATGTGAAAACACAATAAGAAAAGATGACTAATAACATCCCTATAAGAAACAGAGGATCTCAAGTTTTTCCACATCTATAGGATCTTTAATGTAATGTGTTAAGTATTCACATTAAGAGATTCCATATGTAAATGTAAGTTAAGGGAAAATGAAATCTCCTGGGAAGAATTCATGACATGATCCCTTATAAACCATGGCAAAATGAACCAGCTAAGTGTGTGGCATTTGCATTAGATGCAGATCATGTTAAGGAAATAAGATGAAATTTTTAATGGACCAAGAACATGTTACTACATTAGACTATGGTCTTCTTTACCTTGAGCACCTCTCTTGAATAGTTCTTGTCTAATTGTTGACTGCTTGGGTCACTTTTGATAAAAGGCAGTTCAATCAACTCCACTTTTTTTGTGAATTGCTAAGGAAGGGTTGACCAATTTGAATGGTCTAATTTGCAGAGGTTCCCAAACTTATTTGGCCAACTGCCCCCTTTTCAAAAAAAATGACTTAGTGCCCCCCTAAATCCATTTTCTTTAACCCTTTAATGGTTTTTCTTAAAATTTGCATCATTTCAAGCTAATACTCCCCCCCGCCCACCATGGTTTCAGCATCCCCAGAGGGTGCTATCACTCACTTTGGGAATTATGATAGAGACCCTCTGTTCGGAGTAGATGAAACTGTCTTGCCCTAAGAGGAGTTGTAAGGGAAAGAGGACTGACTCAATTTCTTGTCCCAAGGATGTCCAACATTTACGTTTTAGATTTAGTTTCTGAAAACTAAGCGTATAGATTTAGATCTTTTGTTATCACCCATTTCTGTTGTTCTTGAACTTGGATAATTTACTACTTCTTGCATAAGAGGTTTCTAGTGATTCCTTAGGTTGGCTCTGTTGAGGACCAATCTAGGTAATCTCTACCACATCATATACTAGCTAGATATATATTGACATATATTAAATATGTATATATGTAGATAGATACAGATATAGATGGATAGATAGATATAGATATTGTAGTCCATAATGTTTAAGCAAGTGTTTGTAAATTTTGTGTGGAAGAAGAGTTACAGTATATAGATTTTTTTTTTTTTAAAGCAATTGGGGTTAAGTAACTTGCTCAAGGTTACACGGCTAGTCATTTGATTTATGCGTGGGTGCTCATTTTCTGAGGCCGGATCTGATCTCGGGTCATCCCAACTCCGAGGCCGGCGCTCTTACTCACTGCGCCACCTAGCCGCCCCTTTAGGGCAATTGGGGTTAAGTAACTTGCCCAAGGTTACACGGCTAGGTTTTTGTTTGTGCGGATTAAGTGTCGGAGGCCGGCTCCGAACTCAGGTCCTTCTGATTCCAGGGCCAGCGCTCTATTCACTGCGCCACCTAGCCGCCCCAGTATATAGATTTTTAATAGCCAGCTCCATACTAGAGTTGACTTTATTTAAGTATATAAGTATTTTAAAAAGTGATTTATAAAAGAAAATGTTACTTTGAAATAATAGAAATAATGTTTTGCTACTGTGGCTGGGGAAAAGAGTTGATTGGATGGAGCCACTTTAATATATTAAGCATGCCCTAAAAGTTTAAGAGTTGTATTACTCTGGGTTACAGGATTTAGTATTGGAAGAGACATTTGAGATCATTTAGTCCAACCTCTTCATTTAATAGACAAGGACATTTAATTACAAGAATGTTGAATAACTTGTTCACAATTATATAAGTAATTAACAGAGCTGAAATTGGAAGTTTCAGTTTCTCTAATTTCAACTCAGTATTCTTATTCCAGCTCTTAAGGTTGTGATGTCACTATAATTTTGTCCTCATTTGTTGGTGGTATTGTTTGCTATTACGGATTTTAGTTGGAGGATAGATTGCTTATTCTTTGCCCCTGTAATGGTAATAGGGATTTGAAGATCTTCCCTGCCCTTTAATAAACCTAAGGAATTTGAAGACCCCCCCTGTTTTGAAAATATACCCTGCCCCCTAATAGACTGAATGGAGCTTGTGGTGGGAATAATTTGCTGAAGAGTAGAGCAGAGCCTACAGGAAGCTTGGAATCAGAGCCGTTAGAGACTGGAGGGAGGAAATGAAACATGTAAGGGAGACAGGTTTGTGAGTAAATGTTGGTTTGTGGGAAGGCTAAAGGATGCTGTGGCTCTCTGTGTTGTTATAGCTTATCAGCTTCTTTGATACTATTTTTGATACTATTCAGTTTTCTGGTGTCTGAATAAATGTTTTACTTCTGTCTTCTATATGGAGAGTCTATTATTTTATGATTGAGCACTCTGCTGGCATATTTACAGTGGTTGTCAGTACTGTGAATATTGCATTGGTGCTACAGCACCTAAGAATAAGTTTCCTCTCAAAGCTACAGGGAAAAACTCTCAAGAGTTTGGCTGGTCTCACTTAATTTTTTCATTTTTTGCTTTTTGGAGGTGGGCGGGCAGGGCAATTGGGATAAAATGACTTGACCAAGGTCACATGGCTAGTAAGTGTAAGTGTGTGAGGCCAGATTTGAACTCAGGTCCTCCTGACTTCAGAGTTGGTGCTCTATTCACTTCGCCACCTAGCCGTCCCAGTCTCACTTAATTTTTGAGATGGAGCAACAAGGTCCCTAAGTATTAGCATCCTCCAAAGATTGATTTTCACCCCTCTTCTCTTCTTTCTCTACATTATCTTTCTTAAGTGATATTATTAGCTCTCAGGTTCAAATACTATCTCTATAATGATGACTGCTGTATTATCCTATCTCATACTAATCTTAGATATTCCTGAACTTCAGTCCCACATTCCAACTTCCAGATGGACATATCTACAAACTCCAGAGTGGAATTAGGGTCCCACACTTAATATTTCACTTAAAATGGCCAAATCGAAATTGAAAATTTCCCCAGCCATCCTCCAAGCTACTTGTTGAAACCATTCTTCTTTAAATCCCCCAGGTTTATAACCTTAAAAGTCATCTTTGACTCTTTCTCTCAACTCTCATTTCCATTTAGACCCATTGACTCTACCTACACAACGTTTCTTCAGTGCATCCATTTTTCTCTCTATTCATTGACACTTTGCTCTAGTTCAAGTCTTTATTGTCTTTCACCTGGAATATTGCCAATGCTTCCCAGTTGGTCTCATCCTCCACACAGCTTCTGAATTGATATTCCAAAAGTGCAGATCTGATCATGTCACTTCCTTGCTCAAAAGTCTTCAATGATTATTTCTTCTAGGATAAAATGCAAATTACTCAGTTTGGTATTTAAAATTCTCCATAATTTTGCATCTATATTTCTAGTATTCTTTCTTTTTATTCCTTTTCTTGCACTCTCTATTAGTCAAACTGGTCTATTGTCAATTTGTTATGCAAGTCATGTATCTCTTATTTCTCTATCCTGGGTATGGTCCATCCTCTTCCCCTACTCCCACTTTTAAAAATCCTTGGTATTGTAAAATGGTCAATCATCAGAAAATATTTGATTTTATTAATAGAAATGACACTAAAGAAGATGTGCTGCCATTTGCCATTTCACCCTAAGGATCCACTTGGCTTTATCACTGGACTTGTAACTGAAACTTACTATATGCCGTCTGTCTCTATTAGACAGTGAACTTCACAAAAGGGAAGATATTTGCTTTTCTATTTGTGACATACTTAGTATAGTGTTTTATACATAGCAAAAACTTAATAAATGCTTTTCATACATTTATTATTTGAAGGCAAAGACTGATTTTTGTTTTTGCACTTTCAACATTTGGCATGATATTTTTTAAAATTTTATTTTATTTTTAATTGATGGAATAAAACAAGAATTTCCATAACAAAGTACAATAAAAAGGTGCACATGAAACAGCAAGTCTACTATGCACAACTTGCTTTTCCTTTCAAATATACAATAAAATTATCATATAAGTTTCTTTTTCAAAATACTAGGTTTATTTTTTTTGAAAGGTCCAATACTTCACATGCTATTCTTTTTGATAAAGATAGCATGTTCACATCTTTCAATTTGAAAGATCGTCAGGCTTATTAATCAGAAGAGATTCATTTTCAACTGTTATCACAGTTAATTTTTTCCTTATCATTCCTAAAATGTCAGAGGCAAAATAATGGGGCATATTGACAAGAATGCTTCTTTGACTGTAAAATGATAATGAAATTTTAAAAAATATTATCACATTTTAAGAAAAATTTCCAATTATGTTTAGATTAGGAAGTTTTATCTTTATCCAACTTATTGTTATTTCTAATAAATCAGTCTGTTTAAAGCTTTGGTAGTAGGGTGTCATTTATATTTCCAAAAGCTATTTTCTCCATCCATTTTTAGGATGTGTATACTGACTAGTGGAGAGGCAGAAAGAAAGCACATGAACATAGCCATGAATCATGGTTACAGAGCTAAGTATTTCATCTTCAAAGTATTGCTCTCTCAGGAGTGCCTTATCTTTTTTAGGCTGGAGGGAACTCTTACGAAACATGGTTTAGTTTATAAGCAAAAAGAAAATTTGCAGAAATATTTCCCACAGGTGGCCTGGGTGATATTGGTGTAGGTTTTAAATTATAGTGATAAAGATGACCAAATCTAGTATGGAAAGCTAAAGAATGGTTAATGTACTGAACTCAATTTAATTTTTTTTATTCTAAAAGACATGGGAAACTGAAGGAAGGAAGAAAGAGAGGAATTAAGGAGGGAAGGGAGGGAGGAAAGGAATAGGGAAGGCAGAGAGGGAAAGAAGAAAGAGTAGAAAGAAGGAAGGAGGTAGGGAAGGAGGAAAGGAAAGAAAAAAGAGAGGAGGGAAGGGAGGAAGAAAGGAAAAAAAGGAAGGAAGGAAAGAAGGAAGGAAGGTGATGCAGGAACACTGAACCTAGAGTCAGGGAGTCTAGAGTTTAAATGTGGTGTCTTACTTCACCCACCCCACAAGCTATCATGTTTGGAAAATACTTTGACCTTTAGAAGATTTAGTTTAGTTTTACTTAGTGTTTTATTTTAACTATTAAAAAATACAGCAAAGATTAAAAATGGTGATTCCTCCAGAGAATTTCAAGGGATATTGTACCAGCCTTTGCTCTTTTTCCTTTGCACAACATATAGACATTGGATGATAAACAGATGAAGATAGTAACAAGCCCAAAGGTGAGGAATAAAATCTTGGATACCATTGGAGCGATAAGATAGATTTCCAAATAAAATTAAAGATGTTTATCCTTTTTAGGTGCCTTTGGTGATATGGACAGTGTTAATAAGTTTTGTTGGTTTGTCTATGTATTTTTTGATGACTACTGAACATGTGCATGTACAGGAAGACCAGTCAGTAGCTATCATTTGAGGGGGTGTCAAAATATTTCCCTCAAAGGTCTGATACAGGTGCTTGAGGTTTTCAAAATTCAAGAATCATTTTTTTTTTAATTAAGGCATTGCAACATCATTGGTTAGCAGCAGGTTAATATTGAGGCATATATGGTATAATGGCTAGAGTGTCACTTTGAATCAGAAGACCTGAGTTCAAATCCTGCGTAAGTCACTTAACCTCTTTGGGCCTCTGTAGTGGCAAGTCCACTGGCATACTCAGGATAGCTGCCAGCACAGGTTCTTAGATCTGCTTTACTAGGAAAGATAGCTATTTAAGGGGCCAACAATCTTTTTAAAATTACGTTCACTAGTTCGGGGGGAAAGTCAGCACTCTGAACTTCAGGGAAAATACAGAGAAAACACAAGGAAAGAAATGAAGACCAACAGACAGAGCTCTGACTGCCTGAATCAACTATACACTTTACATAAATCCCTAGATTGAGAAAGCCTTTACATCTGAGCAGGCAGGGAGCTCTGAACATATAGCCACTCAGAATTTCAACCAGGGAATCTCAAGATTCCTCTCATCTGCAAGCCCCCAAAGTGAAATGCCAACTCAGAGTATATATACACCTCTCAGAGGGATAAGGCATCACAATCCTCATGACTCAGTGCCTAATTAAAAATTAGCAAAAGATGTGAAAGCCTTCCTACAAGTAAGCATCCCCTAAGCAAGCTTCCCTTAATGGGTTCCATGTGAGGCTTATTAATGAGCAGGGAAGATCTTATATCTCATTAATATTACAGCCTCACTTTCCTCATCTGTAAATGAAGGAACTCACCTGATGTTCTTTAACTTCCCTTCCAGCTATAAATCTATGATGCTATAAGCTACAAATACCCAATGAATCTAACAAAGTCACCCATTTTTAGGAAACCACAGACAACACATGGAGGACAGCAGATGACACAGAAAAAGTTTAGAAACTCAGAAATACATAAAACATATGTATAGTACTCTATAATATCAATACAATTTACATTTTTATATTTTAAACATGCTATAAAAGAAAAAAATTCAAGCTTTTTTGTCTGGTATGAAGAGAAGGCCAAAAAATTTTCAGGATTTTCCAGATAGCAGGGGGCACCTTTCCCCCTAACCCCACGACATGGAAGAGGTAATTGTAATCTGTCTTTTGAAGTCCTCGTATATTTCCTCTCTATGTTTATAATGTACTACAAGAGCAACATTTCTGATTCTACCTCTACAGACCTCTGCTCATAGCCTCTATATTTTGCTTCTTCTCTTCCCTAGTTTCTGTATTTCATATGTTTCTAATAGACAGTACTATGCCCCTTTCCTTCTAGCCTTCTGCCTATTCTCTTCCTTTCAGATATGGAGCGCCTTTCCAGGGCTATGTTCTTGTTCTTGTCCTTGTCCTTGTTCTTGTCCTTGTTCTTGTTCTTGTTCTTGTCCTTGTCCTTGTCCTTGTTCTTGTTCTTGTTCTTGTTCTTCTTCCTCCTCCTCCTTTTCCTTCTTTTTCACCCTCCTTTTCTCCTCCTCCTCCTCCTTCTTCTTTTTGAAAGGAATCCCATTTCAGCAAGGCTCGATGACATAGAACGTGGGTGTTGCATCCTTACTTTAGATTTTTCTCATTCACTTTGCTTGTTTCCCACATAGTACTTTATTGTGGAATGGATGCATACTTTGAGTGGAAGCTTAACTAGATGACCTCTGATATCTATTCTGGAACTCAGATTTAATGAGTCACAGTTTCCCAACCCACTAAGAGATTTCCAAAGCGAATACCATATTTTTCCCATTACATTTTATGCATACCTAAATCTCAAATCAATATTGGATAATGGGTCACTCTAGTTTTCTGCCTGCCTCCCTCAGGAAAGTATTATCGTCTTTCACAAGTTTTAAAGGTGCTTTATTTATTGAGTAGAGAAGACTAGGACCAACAACTGGGTGATTTTGGGGGAGGGAGACAAAATCTGTTATACTTATCTGTGCAGCTGAAGTTTTAGTCTTTTTTTTTCAACAGGCAAAAATCAACACAAGTCTGGCTATGAAGCCCCATGAAAGAAAGCATAGGTATGTTCAGGTAATTTTTGATAAGGGTTAGTAAATGACTGCCATTCGTCTGCACAAAGTTTGGGTGGAATTTTGGGAAAGTTCATGCTAATGCTATCTGATTCTGACAGTCTTGTGAAAGAGAAAACTTTATAACCTCAGGAGAGATAACCATGTGGCTGCAATAAATATATTAAATACAGTTACTGACAGGGTTGGGAAAAAACTTTAGAAAGCTGTCAGAGATGTGTTCCAATTGTCAGACTACTGGTTGACACTTTCAAATTAGGATTAGGAGCAGGAAAACAGCTACTGTCTATGCATCACTGGCACTGACATAAGGAGGAATAAATTACACACAAAGCCAAAGGGGGAGGTTTTCAAGTGGGGCAGTTACCATTTCATCTTTAAAGCAACTGGGTTTGTTGTTATTCAATTGTTTCAGTCATATCTGACTCTTCATGACCCCAACTGGGGTTTTCTTGGCAGGCATATTGGAGTGAGTGGTTTTGCCATTTTCTTCTCTAGCTCTTTTTACAGAAGAGAAAACCGAAGCAAACAGGGTTAAGTGATTTGCCCAGAGTCATATAGCTAGTAAGTGTCTCAGGCTGGGTTTGAACTCAAGTCCTCCTGACTCCAGACCCAACACTGTTTACTTTGACACCTAGCTTCCCCAATGCAACTTTAACACTTGGTAATTGGAGAAAATTTTGGATTTTCTGTGAGATTTTTTAAAAAGTATTCCTAGGGGCGGCTAGGTGGCACAATGAGTAAGAGTGCTGGCCCTGGAGTTGGGATGACCCAGGATCAGTTCTGGCCTCAATACTTAGCACCCGCACATAAATAACTAGCTGTGTAATCTTGAGCAAGTTACTTAACCCCAATTGCTTTTTAAAAAAATGTTCCTAAGAGAATTTCTATGTCAAAAGTAATATAGTTTGAGGATGAATGCTATGTAAAACTATTGGTTAATAAGCTGCTGTTCCCTAGCCAATAAATCTAAGTTATAAGAACTGCTATCTCCTACCTCAAGAGAAGGAAACTTGAGAGATAAAGGTTAAATAAGGTAATAGGCTTGTAAATCAAAGGCCTTCCAGATAGAAAACTTTGAAAGTTAACTATTAGCTTCAAAGAAATAAAGTAAGACAAGAAAAGCCTTAAATAGAAGAAAAAACCAATGAAGGAAAATATGGGAATGAGCGTATAGGCAAGATACATAAAAAGAATCAGTGAAAGAGGTGGAATTTACTGAACATTTAAAAAATGGATTTATTTTAGAAAAATTCTGAAGTGCTTTTTGCCCTTTATCTAGGATGAATTCACCAAAATTCCATGGAAGTATGATGTTATAGTTCTTAGATTTGGAGTAAGAAGATCTGCATGTGAGTCCTGACTTTATCTCTTTACAAGATTATCTTGGTCAAGTCACTTAGTCTTATTCAGCCTCAGTTTTCCCAACCGCAAAATGAAATTGATAATATTTGCATGACTACATTATAGGATGGCTATTGTAAGAGAAAAGGAGAAAGCCCTTTGTAACTATAAAGTTCCTTTTAAATAAAAGCAAAGAATATTATTATATGGTTTAAAGGACTGGAAGAAGAAGAAAAATTGCATGATTACAGAAGTGGAGCTGGATAACTTTTAATAACTAGGAATTCTTTTATTTTGACATCACCTACTTGGTTAATTGAAAGAAATATGCAGAGAAAAATGTCACAAATCTGACTTGTGGAATGCACCTAGGTAAAATGAAATTTTCAGTGGGTTCAATAGCAGTTATATAACTACTTTGCCCAAATATCTCCTAGAGACAATGATAGGCAGAAATTGTGTACAACTCAACATACTTACTTGAAGTCTTATTCCTTGTGGATTTGTGTTTTCTGAGTGACTTGTTCTTTCACTAACTCAAGTGCATGTAATACCTAGCACTAAGAGAATTACTGCTAGACACAGAACAAAGAGGAGTTCTAACATTTCTTGTGGACACTTTTTAATTGGTGCTCCATGAGATACTAGAAAGAAATTCTTTGGGTGTATAGACTCCTTCCTGACATGTTAATACATCACAGTATTATTGAACGAGATAATATTTTTTTTGCTTTTTTTTTGAGGGGGGAAGGTAGGGCAATTGGGGTTAAGTGACTTGCCCAAGGTCACACGGCTAGTTTGTTGTTGTTTTTTTTTTGTTAAGTGTCTGAGGCCAGATTTGAACTCAGGTCCTACTGACTCCAGGGCCAGTGCTCTATTCATTGTTCCACCTAGCCACCCTGAATGAGATAATTTTTGAAAAAGAACTTACCACAATGCCTAGCACATGTTAAGTACTATATAAATGTTTTATTCCTTTCTGTTCCCTTCCCTTCCCTTCCCTTCCCTTTATTTGGGAATTTCCAATCTGTAGCCTTCTTTCCCTTTGTTCCATATGATTGAAATCAATCTGAAGGATTTCAGGAAAGAGACCAATGAATTATATGTTGGGCATTAGGTATTTTAATGAAAGTCTAGTAATCTCTGGAAATATTAGGGAATAGGAGGGGCCCAAGAGTAGAGTGGGGTGAATGAATGGTTCCTAACCTTTTTGAATATGGGGTAACATGGCACAATGGAAAGACTAAATTTAGAATCAAGAGGATCTGGGTATTAATGTTGGATCTTTCATTTACTTGAGAGGCCTTGGTCAAGTTATATAAACTCTCTAAGCCTGTTTCTCTATTTGTACAATGAAGGCATTGGACTAAAAGGTCTCTGAAATCCCTTCTAGTTCGAAATCCATGGTCCCATGATACCCTCTTTTAATGTAAAAAAAAAAAAAAGTATTGTGTAGATTTCAACAGGATAATTACCAGTAGCAGTAATTGTACTACTTAGTATATGTTTATTGGGAAAACATATAATGATAAAATGGCAATCCTTGCAATAACTCTGTAGCTCCCTAGGGTTCTTGGATCACAACTTGGGAACTACTGGAGAACAGGGAAAAGGAACAGCTTATATTCGATAGTCCTACTGGAAATGGGGGATCCTATTGGCCTTTAGACAATAAAATTATCATGGGAGTGGAAGAAACCCAAGAATTTCTCTAGTCTAATGCTTCCTCAAATAATAAATATTCTTTACTATATCTGGGCAAAGTAGCCATCTAGCTCTATTCAAATAATGAGTGATGAAGTTATGACTCTGGGACAATACATTCTACTTCAGAGAATAGTAACTGTAAAAAATATTCTTTATATTGAGTTTAAATCTTCCTGACCCTCCTTCAAATATTAGAAGACTGATATTACACATACCCTATTAGTCTTTTTTTTAAGTTAAATATCTCTAGTTCTATCACTCAATTAAAAAAAATCTGACACAGTTTCTAGTTTCCTCAACATTTTTCAGGTGCTAAGGAAATACTTTAATCTTGTTAATATCCTTTATAAATGTATTCCAGAGTTATACTTAATTGTCCAGATGTAATCTGAACAGAACAGATGGCACAGGATCTCCATTATGGAACTTCAGAATTGGAATTTCCAAGATCATCTATTTCATTCTGTAGCTTGATAGCAATCCCCTCTAGGACCTCAGAAGTCACTGTGGTGTAGAAAAAAAGGACTTTGACTTTATAATCAGGAACCTAGGTTTGAATCTTGGTCCTGATATTTACTACTGTTATGGGAATGAGAATTTAATCTTTTCCTTGCCCCTAGGCCCTTTGATAGGCTTAAGTGCTCCTGGGAGCCCGTGGTGGGAGGCTTGGTTTTCAGGAATGCCCATACCTTGTTTCTCTGTGATTGGGCAGTGGGTCAAAAGGGTTGTGACATTCCCTGAGCCATGAGAAGGCTGTATATATACCCTGATGTGAGGCTTTGCATTGGGGCTCACTTTGAGAAGAGTTATGTGATTTGACCAGACGAGACTCTGGGCAGCCATTGAGCCCCCTGGCTTTGAAAACCCAGATGTTGGTGCTTCCCTCTCTGGTAACTGTGACTAGGTATGGATGTAATGATCAGACAGTTGGAAGCCTGTCTGCTGAAATGTTTCTCTTCTTGTCTTCTTGTAACTTCTGCTTGTAACCTGTCTGTATACTCTGAAGTTTGGGGTGCTGACTTTTTCCCTGAACTAGGTAAATGACATATGTTTGATTAAAGCAAGATTGATAACCCATTTTGAGTTGCTTTCCTTAGGAAAGCAGATCTAAGAACGTGTATTGGCAGCCACCCTGGGTATGCTGCGGTACTTGCTGCTACAGCTACCCCTGTAACTTTGATTAAGTCACTTAACTTCTTGATTTCAGTTTCCTAATATTTAAAATGAGGCCATTGGATTAAATGGTCTTCAAGGATCCTTCATTACTTTGCTTCTGTGACTTATGATTTGTGAGAAGTGGTCATCCATCCTCTACTTGAAAACCTTTCATAATGAGGACCCAGCTACTTGAGAGGCAGCTTATTCTACTTTTGGATAGCTCTAATTGGTAACAAGTTTTTCTTCCTTTACATCTAATCAAAATCTATCTCCCTGTAACTTCTTCCCATTACTTATTGTTCAGTTCTTTGGTACCAGACACAGAATATTTGTCAATGGTATTGTCTACAGAGGCACAATGAAATAAAAAGCTAGAAAATTGACTGTTGAAATCTGTCAGTGGAAACAGTTGAGCTGGGGTGGCTAGGTGGCACAGTGAGTAGAGTACAGGCCCTGGAGTCAAAAAGACCTGAGTTCAGATCCTGCCTCAAGACACTTAACACACACACGAGCGCGTGCACACACACACACACACACACACACACACACACACAAAACCAAACTAGCCATGTGACCTTGGGCAAGTCACTTAACCCCAATTGCCCTCCAAAAAGCAAAAAAAAAAAAAAATATATATATATATATATATATAAGAAATGGTAGAGCTGTACCTCGGGGGGGATGAACAAAGCTTTTCTGAATGGTGCCAGCATTTAGAGGGTGCTGACAGCAACATCCAGAATGCGCCTCCCCCTCTCTTGGTGCCACTTTGTCAAGGGTGGTTAAATCCCAGGATGTGCTTTTGACCCCCAGAATTCCTAGAGTCTTCTTCCTTAGACCCTCCAAACAATGACTTGTCCTTCAACTTGGAATCTTGTGGTGTCCCACAATAGAGTTCCATTTCATTGCCCAAGTACTAAATACCTCGTTGCAGTTCTGATAACAAATAAAAACAATTTAGGTTAAAATGAACATAAATATGTAGTACCTACTGAAATGACTAGGCCACAGGGTGACTTATGAGCAAGACAGATTCTAGGCAGTGGTTTATCATACGTAAAACTTCTCTTTGACAGTCTCCCCTTACTCTCTCATGCCTGAACCATCAGTATATTCCCTGGGAAAGAAAATAGTTTGAGGTATGTACTTTGTACTGCTTTGTACTCTTTAATTCACTTTTTAAATGATTGGCCATTCTTTGTATTTACATAAGGCCACCCTGCTCAGTGTAACAGTGTCTAGAGTGTCAGGCTTAGTCAGGAAGATTTATCTTCCTGAGTTCAAATCTGACCTCAGATACTTAATAGCAGAATGACCCTGGGCAAGTCACTTTACCCTGTTTGCCTCAGTTTCCTCATCTATAAAATGAGTTGGAGAAGGAAATGGCAAACCACCAAGAAAACCCCAAATGGGGTCATGAAGAGTCAGACTGAATAACAACAGCAACACCCTGCTCTAAGTCTTCAGTTCTGTTTTTGGTTTTAGCTTTTTGGAGGGGGAAGGCAGGGAAGTTGGGGTTAAGTGACTTGCCCAAGGTTACATGGTTAGTAAGTGTTAAATGTCTGAGGTCACATTCAAACTCAGGTCTTCCTGACTTCAGGATTGGGGCTCTATTCGGTGTGCCACCTAGCTGCTTCCAAGTCTTCAGTTTTTTCATCTGCAAAATGAGAAAGCTGGATTAGATGATCCTTGAGATCTCCTGCTCTAACATTCTGTGATTATCTGATTTACTCTGGCTGTTTTAATGACCAAAGCGGATTCTGAAGAAATGACTTTCATTTAAATGACTACAAAAGTTATTGAAGTAGTAGATTACTTTTACTTCCTGTGGCTGATTTGTCCATACTGATGATACATGATAAATCACATTTGTGCATGGAAAGCTTGATGAAACAAAAGTACAAGTAGCTCATGGAATCTCAGAACATTAACATAAGAAACCAAAGCAAATATGCCAAAGAAAATCAGAAGTGACAGCCTTGGTACCATTTCACAGAGCCAATCAATTTTTATTAAACAAATGAACACCATACATATATGGCTCTTTGATTAGAATAACGATTTCAATTGACCAATGAAGCTTCCAAACATGAAATAGAATCATAAAACTTAGATTTTTTTATAATAGGAATATCAAATTTGTAAAACTCAAAATGGTATCATTAGTCTTTCTGAGAATCAAGAAGCCCTAGGCCTTATTGCTAGTTCTCTGAGTAGCTTTATAATTTTGAAAAGTGGCTTTAGCAACATTAAAGCTCCATAGAAATGAAAACTGTTCATAGTAGCTCATATCTAGCGTGTGTAATAAGCCAGGTAGTCCATTTTTGTTTTTGCATTCCCAGTACCTATCACAATGACTGGCACACAGTAGGCACCTGATAAATTTTTGATTGATTGAATTTATCACCTCTTTACCTGAAGTAGGTTTTAATATTGAATAATTGTGGAAAATTACCACCTAAAAATGTGAGCTATTATGAATAGCTCCCATTTCTATGATCTTTTCTAACCAGACTGTGAAAGTATTGTTTGTCCCATTTTATAAAAGATGAGGAAATTAAATCCTGAGATTCATTGCTTAGTGACTTTTCTAAGTTCATAGGGTTTTCCAAATCCAATTCTCTTTTCCCCACATCAGGCTGCTATATTATGATGTCAGATTTTGTCTCTGCAGCTTATCTTTGGTTTTTTAATTTGGCTGGTTTCCATAGTTCAGATCAGGTTATTATTATTATTATTATTTGGCTTTTTACTAATTCATCTCTGATCTGGTAATAAGCCTATAGTACTTAACTGGGAGCTTAGATCAAATGAACATCTGAGGTAGTAAGAAATCTCAACAAAACTAACGTTTTCTAAATGATTTTGTGGTGTCCCTCCAAAAAGAACCCTAATAAAAACCAACCCTACGAACCTTTTATTGAGCCTCTTATTGCTTTCAGGGCTTGTTTCAAGTACAACTTTCTACATGAAAACTTTCCCAATCCTGCCAGGTCCTGGTGTTCTACTTCCCCAAATTACCACCAATTTGCTTTTCGTATGTTCTATATGTCCTGATTTCTGCCCATGTTGACTCCTCTGATAAAATGGCAGCTTCTTGAAGCCTGAGACAGAATCATTTTGTCTTTGTATTCCCAGTACCTCAAATGATTCCAGACACATGGTAGACATTTAAGAAACATTTTTGATTTAATGTATCACAATTCTCTTTATCTGAAGTAGGTTTCAGTATTGAATAATAGTAGAAAATTGCCACCATGGTCTGCCAGACAGATGATTAGTATAGCCATTTTAACTACTAGGGGAGTCTAAAATCAGACTTTGGTACTTAACTATATCTATATCTATGTCTGTGTCTGTGTCTATGTATATTTCTATGTCTATGTCCATGTCTATATCTATATCCATATCCATATTGATATTTGTGTCTATATCCATACACATATATGTACCAACACACATATGCAGGTATTCAGACAAGACTATTTCTCTTTCTCCAGTAGCCTCTCCTCCTATACATATAGAAAAAATACAGCAAATACTTCATTCAAGAAGACCTAGATTCAAGCCTCAACTCTATCACCTTGGGAAAGTCATTTAACCTTCATAGTGCCTTTGGTGATGCTCTGAGTTAAACTTAAATGAAGGTGACTTTCAGGAAAGGGGAATTTCTTATCTGGGAGTCCCCTATACTACTGAAGTCACATGTAAACAAACACACTTATACAGTACATGTTGATAAGACAGAAGAGAACCTTCTATGAATCAAGCCTCTCCCCACTCCAGTCAGTCCTACACTATTATCAAATTAATTTTCCTTCAATACAGATCTGACTTCCCTTCTCAGTCACTCCAGTGGCTTTCTGTTGCCTCTGTTTAGCCTTTAAAGTCTCACACAATGTGGCCCTAATGTACCTTTCTAGTCTTATTGGGCATTAGTCCCTCCCCCTCCTGCAGTCTGTGATTTATCTAGCAAACTGGCTTTGCCTCTGCTCCTCACTCATGATACTCCACTTCTATCTTATGCCTTTGCACTGGCTAAACTCTATATCTGAATGTACTTTTTCCTTAATTCTGTTTAGAGAGCCTCTCTTCTAATAAGGTGCAGTTTGTCCACCATTTTCTTCATGAAACCTTTCCTTTCCTAATCCCTCCAACTTCTAATACCCCCAAAGTACTTTGTATTTAAATACATTGCATTTAAGCTGTTTATATTTTTAGATATGCTTGTTATCTCCACCACTGGAATGTAAACTCCTTGTGCAGAGAGATTGTTTTATTCTTTGCACGGAGATGCCCAGTGCTTAACACAGTATCTGTCACTAGACCTTTTGGACCTAGACATATCTAACAAAAATATAAACAGAGCTAAAAAGGGACTTTAGAGGTCATCAAGTCCAATTTCCTCATTTTAGGAATGAAGAAATGAAGGCTTACCCAATGATTTGCCTAGGATCATTAAAGCTAGTAAGTGTCTGAGGCAAGATTTGAATCTAGGCCTTCCTGACTTCAGATCCAGTGCACTATTCAGCACTACACACCTCTGTCACTCATATTACATGAAGAAGTGTTCCTTTTGATCCCATGCCTTCTCAGCTTCTTTTATCTTCACCTGAACAGGATAGAGTACTGGACTGGAGTCAGAAAACCCAAATTCAGATCTGACCTTATACATGTACCAGCTATACAATTATGAGCAAGGGACTTAGCTGTCTGCCTCAGTTTCCTCATCTGTAAAATAGGGAATAGTATAAAATACTACTAGTATATTATATATATATATGTATATATATATATATATGGTAGCATATATATATATATAATTATATATATAGTAGTATAATATACTATAAAATAATAGTAGTACCAACCTTCCAAGGTCATTGTAAGTACAAAATGAGATAATATTTATAGAATGCTTTGCAACCCTTAAAGTGTTATAGAAATACCAGCTATTAATATTATTGTTATCATTATTATTGAGCAGATTCTAGTGGTTCCTTTTGCTACTATTTACAGACACAGCTAATCTCCTTCAACCTTAAAAAACCTCTGGTCAAACCATCACCACTAGGTAACATCTGATACCTCTTCTCCCCTTCTCAGTTGAACCCCTCAAGAAAATCATCTACTTTAGGTGCCTCAATTTCTCCTCTTCTAAGCACTCTGAAATTTGCATCCTGACTTCTTCACTCAACCAGAATTACCTTTAAAAAATTAAATTTATTTTATTTTTTGTTTTGTTTTTGGAGGGAGGAAGGCAGGGCAATTGGGGTTAAGTGACTTGCCCAAGGTAACATGGCTAGTTTTTTTGTGTTAAGTGTATGAGGCTGGATTCACTGCACCACCTAACTGTCCCCTCCCCCAAATTGCCTTCTACAAAATTGCCAATGATTTCCTCATTGCCAAATCTAGTGGCCTTTTCTGTTCTTCACCTTTTAATAACTCCCGTTGATTACCTTATCCTCCTTCATATTCTTTTTTCCCCCGAGATTTTCATGATCCTCTTCTCACTTGATTCTCTTCTTTTCTCTCTGATTCCTTCATTTCAGTCTTCATTGCTTGTTTTTATGCAAGATCTTGCCCACTAACTGTGGGTGACCCTCAAAGGCTCTGTTTTGAGTCCTTTATTCCTTTGCCTCTATATCTATATATTCTTAATGTTTTTGTCTTATAGACATTTTTGGCAATCTGCTGAAGCCTATGGATACCTTTGGTTACCTATCTTTATAATTGAAGGAAATGCTCAATTTTAGCTAGAGGCTAGTGAAAATGAAGATGTAATTCTTCACCATCCAAATTTGTGGGTGTCCCAAAATATATCTATGGTGGACCTTATATTGAGTCTCTGCTTAATACTATCTCATTGGGTGATCTCATTAATTGCCACAGGTTTAATTACAATCTTCTATGCAGATATAATTTCTAGATCTACATATCGAGCCCTATGTTCATCTCCAGTTTTATGATGATCTCCATTCCCACAATATCAACTGCGTTTTGGACATATAAAACTAACCTGTAGATACCTCACAGACAGTAAAGAAGCTTTGGAACATATACTATGAGGATTGTGATGGCAGTGCTGGATGGAAGTTTCATAGTTGAATGCTTTCTAATTATTAGAGTATCTAATTGTGGAATGGAACACTTTGCAAAGCAGTGGGTTCTTGTTTTAGAGAGCTATTTAGATAAAACATGGATGATCACTTCCTGGGAATATTATAATGTCAATTCTCATGAGGTCGGGCATGATTAACCTAGATAGTTTTGGGGGTGCCCTCCAGTTCTATGATTGTGGAATCTTTGCTTGTTTTTCCAAGTAGATTTTCTTATTAGAAAGATGTACTTTGCACCATAAAGTATTAAATTGAATCTCAGATCAGTTTTGTACTTTGGGAGATATGAGATGATTTTCAAAAAGGGATACGGCCTGATCACCTCATGGGAAGTTAAATATATAGCTTAGAGATAAGAAGAACTAAGAGACTAAATCCACAGAAGTACCAGCCATCTCTGGTTCTTTTCTGATTATCAGTTGATCCTCTTAGCTTAATACAAATGCAGCATTTTCTAAGATATTAATTTAAAACAAGATCACAAAATGGAATAGCTGCTCTTGAAGAATTAAAATGGTAAAGGTATAAAACTAATATGTTTATAGACAAGTGTTAAATATTTAAAAGCAGTCTACAATTTTCTTGAGGGATCAAAAGGTATGAAGAGGCTAGGTATAGACTATTTTAAGACATTTTCCAG
This sequence comes from Gymnobelideus leadbeateri, assembly GCA_011680675.1. Taxonomy (NCBI): domain Eukaryota; kingdom Metazoa; phylum Chordata; class Mammalia; order Diprotodontia; family Petauridae; genus Gymnobelideus; species Gymnobelideus leadbeateri. The sequence continues at coordinate 449,042 of WOXC01000263.1, forward strand.
ATGATAGAGTGTCCATAACTGGTTTCAAATTATTTCTCATACTTTAATATTTGAAAAAGCTATCTATTGTTAATTTGTTGAGATATTGTAACACATGAAGGATTCTTTATAATAAAAAAGAAACGTGTGGATAAAACACTTGAAGAAAGAAATGAGAAATTACAACTTCAAAATGGAGGCAACATTTAGCTCTGTGTAATTAAAAATTATACCACTTAGGATACAATTATTAAAAAAAGCATTTGAATACTTTGTGTCCAATAATGTGATTTAATGTGGCATATCAAACCAAACTCTTTCCAAGAAAGTTCCTGCTTCCCCAAGTTCAGTAAAGTGGTGAAAATGACCTGTCAATCCTTAAGCAAGCAAAAAACATTTCAAAAGTGTCATGTTTATTGTTCCAAAGAACGAATTGAGGTTGTTATAATTAACTTCTACATGACCTAAGATCTATGAGTAATCCGAATGCATGCTGATACATAAGCCTCACTGAAGAATTTATTTTCTTGAAATAATGTAATTAGTGGTAAATTAAAAACAACAACAACAACAAAAAGGCAAAACAAGCAACCACACACCACGAGTGACAGAATCCTAGGACTACTGTGACAAAAACACATCTAACTTACTAATTATTAAACCTTTATTTCTACCTACATTCGAAATTAGTGACTAATATGGCTGTGGACCTAATCCTCATTGATTTTGGTTGGGGAGTCCTAATCTTTTTTTAAAATTTTTAAAATTTATTTTTAGTTTTCAACATTCATTTTCCAAAGATTTTAAGTTACAGATTTTCTTCCCATCTTTTCCCTATCCCCCACCCCAAGATGGAAAGCATACTTCCCTCAATCTACTCTCTCCTATATCCCCCCCCACACCTCCGCTCCACTTTCTTGTAGGGTAATATGGATTTCTATACTCCATTGTCTGTATATCTTATTTCCTGGTTGCATGTAAAACAAAACAAAACAACACAAATTTTTAAACATTTGTTTTTAAACCTTTGAGTTCCAGATTCTCTTCCTTCTCCCCTCCTCACCCACACCACACTGAGAAGATAAACAATTCAATATAGGTTATGCATGGGTAGAAGCATTTCCGTGACAGTCATATTGTGAAAGAGTATCTATATTTCCCTCCGTCCTATCCCGCCCCCCATTTATTCTGTTTTCTCCTTTGACCCTGTCCCTTTTCAAAAGTGTTTGCTTCTAACTACCCTCTCCCCCAATTTGCTCTCCCTCCCTTCTATCATCCTCCTTCCCGTGGGCAGTCCTAATCTTTAATGAAATATAACCTGTTCCCCAAATGAAGAACTTTTAGAGAGGTATGATCCCAAGGAGTCCAGTTTAGGTCTCTACATGATACCAAAATGTATCATGTAGATATTGTAATTCCTTAAAACATTCAATTGCAAGCTCGTGGAATTTCAGAGTGGGAAAGGATCTTGGTATTCATCTTGTCCAACCTTTCTTCAAATTCAGAACTCCCTCAGACAGAAACCCCATCGTGCTGAAGCCTGTCCTTTTACTTGTACGGAATAAACATTGGTGAGCTTGGCTGATTTTTTAATGCTTATGACTGGACTGTGGGGGCTTAGTTATAAAAAGACTTTTCTAAGAAAATTTCCTGTTGGATTTCCATTCTGGGAGTCAGCAGATGTCAACTTTGGAATTATGTGTTTAGGAAAATAAAATAAGCTAGTCAACGAAATAAAAATTGTTCAAATTGGTTGTTTGGCAACCTGTTGACTAAACTAATTTTTCTTTTCAGACATTAGTCTTGGCATTGCATATAGGCAGTACCAATTTAAGAAAGTTGTGCCTAGCTGGCTGTCTGAATTGTACTCGAGATCTATACTAACAGCAAGAAGGAGAATTGTATAGAGAACCAGAAGACTTAGATTCTTGTCCTGGCTGAGCCTCTTGCTGAGTTAACTTGGGCAAATAAATCACTTAACTTCCTTAAGCTTCAGTTTCTCAATGTGTGAATTGGAGATAAGAATAGCTGTTTTGTCTCTCTCACAGGGCTGTTATGAACCTCAAATGAGGAGGCCACATAGAACAATGGTAAGAGATCTGAGTTTGAATCCTGGTTTTAACACTTACTAATTGTGTGATGTCAAATTAATTTACCTTCCTGGAACTCTTCTGTAAAAGGAGCTCTCTGGACTAGATGCACTCTAGGGTCCCTCTTAACTGTACAGCTTGCCATCTTTATGTATGTGAAAGTGCTTTGGAAGCTGTACAAACAAACAGTGGTACTGTTAAATAAGAAAAAAACAAACTCGTCCAAAAAGAAAAAAATGATAAATCCCGGCAAGAATTTATTCTCAAGGCTCACTTACTCCATCTCCTTTGATCTACATGAAAAATATTGCAAATGTTGTCTTTTTGAGAGGTATTCACAGTGCTTACTATTTATTCTTGAATGGAAAGAAAGATAGGGAAAACAATAGGTACACAACCTTAGGAATAGCATTCTTATTGAAGTTTCCCATGAAAGATAAATCATGAAGATTTTAGATCATCACTATGGCTAAAATAAATAGCACCCTTTTTTTCTTAATGTAAAGAAAATAATTTTATGAAAATTTCTTTTTTTAAATACATACACAGCATGACCAGAAAGTCCTTCCAGAAGATACTTAAAATGTTAGTTTCATAATTATACAGTGACAACTCATGTAAACTTTATTATCTAGGGCAATTTATATGACTTTGTGTGTGTCTTGCTGGCACACATGTATAGTTTCCGATACTGTCAATGATACATCCCTGAAACTTGCTCTCTTTGTACTTCCTGTCATTCTACTGCTACCACATCCTGTGCAATTATGAGTGGGAACAGTAAACAAAAAATGCAGTGAAAGAAGATGAAATAAGAATACCCAGCTAGGGGCAGACAGAGCTAAGAAAGAGGCAGAAACAACCGGAAGAGGTTCTAATATTTGACTTCCTCTTCCTTTTTCATTATAAACATTGGTAGAGAGTATGCAGAAGCAATCGACCAGAAAAGTAAAGGGCATGGAAATATTCAAAGTACTTTCATATATGGAAAAGAAGGTTAAGGGCAATCATGATTAGTACTATGCTTTCAAATGCTTGAAGGACAATCATATGAAAGATAGATGTAATTTGTTCTATATGGTTCTTAGGGACTGACTTTGAGCCAATAGGAGGATGATGCTGTAAGGAGGCACATTTCAGTTGAAATAAAAGGAAGAAGTTTCTAGCAATTAGCTATCTCATTGCAGAGGTCAAATCTAGGACCAGTAGGTAAAATTGAATGAGAAATGCATTTTAGCTTAACATTAGAAAGGATGTTGTAAAACTCTCTGTCTGAGAGTAGAACAGGCTGCCTTTCTAGATAGTGAAGTCTTCATAAATGGTAGTACTAGAATATCCTATTTTAAGAATGCTATAGAAGCAATTCCTGACTTGGGGAGAAGGTTGGACTAGATAACCTTTACAAATCCTTTCTATTCTATCATTCTATGACCTGAAAATCCAGTTAGTTGCAAAAATATCCAAGTGCTTTTAAGCATTTCTCAAAGATGGATTAAAACTAATTAGTTGTGCCATAAAATGAAAATAGTACAAAAATAGAGAATAACATTTCATTGCTGCATTTAAAAGGAATGGTGTTTATATTGCAAATATAAAATACAAATCAAGGTTGGAACATGTACATTTTGTTTGTTTTCCAAAGTTTCTCCAGGAGTAATGTGGCATTCAGTAACAGTTACCTATAGAAAAAAACAAAATCAGGTAAAAATTCATCCAGGTTAGTGTATTTTAATAAAATAACCCTTTATTCACTCGTTTATTGCATCACAGAATCTTAGTATTAGGAGACAATATTACAGATGATGCAAGAATCATGAAGACACAAGCTACCAATCAGGAAAGAAAAGAGAACTGATTAAAGTAACTAACGTGGCTGCATAGGGAAATAACTCACTGACTAAGATTTTAAAATGATGTCTATGAGCAATGGAAGCAAGGGCAGGTAACAAGATTTAAGAATAATATCAAGGGGGGGCGGAGCCAAGATGGCGGAGTAGAAACAGCTCATCCAAGCCACTCTGCCCCCAGATTCCCCCCAAACTATGTAAAAGGGGACTCTGAACAACTTCTGGAGCCCCAGCACCCACAGAACGACACAGAGAAGCTAACCTCCCACTGAGGACAGCGCAGCAGCCCTGCAGGAAGGACCAGCGCAGCAGTCTGGGAGCCAGCAGCGTGCAGAGCGCAGAACGCAGGAAGCGGAGCCGAGCAGAGCCCAGGTCCCCGTGAGCCGAGGTTTTAGCCCCAGGGCGTCAGGGCCAGCAGCTGGCTGGAGGAACCCCAGAACACCAGCAGCTGTGGCGATTCCAGAATTATCAACATAGACATGCCTAGGACAAAGTAAGAGGTTAGTGTCTTATGGACTTTGAGACCTGTATTTGGGGGAATGCTTCGGCTCCCTCCCTGGGGGCTAGAAGCCCCTAAGGAGACACACCATTTTGTAGTTTTCAGAGGCAGCTCCAGCTCCTGGCCTGCAATTAATTGTAGGGAGATCCAGCAATCAGTCTTGGGGGGTAATCGCTCTTGCTTTAACCTCCCTGGATCTGGATTGTGATCTAGGGTGGAAGTCGTGGGTGGGTTTACAGCTTGCCAGAAACGGAAGTTGCCCCCCACATGTTTGGGATGAAAATTCCTCTATCTGGCCTTAAAGCCATAGTGTGGCAACAAGTCCAAAAGTCAGGTAATCAAGTGACAACATGCCAAGGCAAAGGAAACAGAAAAATGCAACCCTAGACTCCTATTTTGGGGGCATAGAGCGGGAAAAGGTGTGAGGTCAGAAGTCCTGCTCCAAAAAACTGTGAGGTCAGAAGTCCTGCTCCAAAAGCCCCAGGGGAAAACATGAGTGGGTTGCAGGCCATAGAGGACCTTAAGAAGGACTTTAAAAATCAAATAAGAGAAGTGGAGGAAAAATTGGAAAGAGAAATGAGAAGGATGCAAGAAAAGTATGAAATGAGGGTCAACAGCCTGACTGAGGAAAACAACACCTTAAAAAATAGACTGACTCAAATGGCAAAGGAAGCCCAAAAGGGCATTGAGGAGAAGAATGCCTTAAAAAGTCGAATTTGCCAGATGGAAAAAGAATCTCAAAAGTTCACTGAGGAGATTCATTCCTTCAGAGTTAGGCTGGAGCAAATGGAAGCTAATGACTTTATGAGAAATCAAGATGCTGTTCAGCAGATCCAAACAAATGAAAGATTAGAAGGCAATGTGAAATATCTCATGGGAAAAACCACTGACCTGGAAAATAGATCCAGGAGAGACAATTTAAAAATTATTGGACTACCTGAAAGCCATGATCAAAGAAAAAACCTATAAATTACCCTTCAAGAAATTCTCAAGGAAAATTGCCCTGATGTTTTACATACAGAGGGCAAAATATAGGTTGAAAGAATCCACAGATCACCTCCTGAAAAAGATCCCCAAAAGAAAACTCCCAGGAATATTATATCCAGGTTCCAGAATCCCCAGATCAAGGAGAAAATACTACAAGCAGCCAGGAAGAATCAATATTGTGGAAACACAATCAGAATAGCCCAGGACCTGGCAGCTTCTACATTGAGGGATCGAAGGGCATGGAATATGATATTCCAGAGGGCAAAAGAACTGAGAATTAACCCAAGGGTAACCTACCCCGCAATACTGAGTTTTGTTTCAGGGGAAAATATGGTCATTCAGTGGAATAGAGGACTTTCAAGCATTCTTGAGGAAAAAACCAGAATTGAATAGAAAATTTGACATCCAGACACAAGAAGCAAGAGATGCCTGAGAAGGTAATCAGGGAAAAGAAATCAAAAGGAACTTATCAAAGTTGAACTATTTACATTCCTATATGGAAAAACAATAACTGTGAGTGATGATATCTTTCTCACTATGAAAATAATGGAAGAAGGGTGTGTGGTCATATGAATACATATGTGAATGTATGTGTATATGGATAGAGGGCATAGGTTGAATTTGTTGGGAAGGGAGAATACTCAAGGGATGAAATTATGAGGTGAGAGAGGAAAGTGGAAAGAGGAGATGGGGAAAGACAGGGTAGGGTAAACTATCTCATGTAGAAGAAGCAAGGGGAAGTGGTTGCAAGGGAGGGGGAGAATAGGAAGGGGAAAAAAAGGCAAATCCACATTCTCATTGAATTTGGTTCAGGGAGAGAATGACATACATACTAAATGGGATATCTCAACCTGCAGCAGAATAGGGGGAAGGGGGATGAGAGGAGGGATGATGGATGGGAGGGCATCCTTGGGGGGAGGGGAGGTTGGAAGTACCCACTATAGAAGAGGGACAGGATCATGTAGGGAATGGACCAGGTTGGGGGTGGGATGAGTGGGAGGGAATTATAAGCAGCCTTGTACAATATATCTACTATGATAATGTTTTGCATAGCTAGACATGTATAACATATACTGAATTACTTATCTCCCAAGAGGGAATGGGTGACAAGGGAGGAAGGAAATGGATCTGAAATTCGAGGTCTTAAGATTAAATGTTTCAAATATATATAAATACTATTATTAATACTCTTTTGCTTATAATGGGGAGATAAGATGTGCAGGCATTGGGACACAAAGATTCATCTTCCTCTAATGGAAAAGTCGATGGGGGTATGGGAGAAGGTATGGGAGAGAGCAGATTGGAGGAAGCGATATCTTGGGGGACTGCTATTCTGGGAGGTTGGGTAGGGGAATAACAGGGGGAAAATGATTGTAACTCAAAATCTGGCGGAAATGAATGATGTAAAACAGAAGTTAATAAAGCATTTGTTTAAAAAAAAATAATATCAAGAACACTAAGTTTCATAATGAACTGAGGTACCTGATAAACAGTGAAGACAAAATGGGCTTTCAAAAAATTGCATTCGTGAAAAGGGGAAGATCAAAACGGGGAGTAGGACTCTTGAATGGGGTAGAGAAGTTGATGGTAACTGATGATGGAGAGAAGGTAAAAATGACAGAATGGATTTAAATTCTTTTGATTCTACCAAGTGGAATGATCTTCAGACTAAGGGATATAGAACAAAAATGATTGACAGAGATTTAAAATCAGGATGGAGAAAGCTGACTTCAGTGAGTTGAGGTAAGTAGGTCTTGATGAATTATATTCCAGAGTACTGAAAGAAATGATAGATGCTATTTACTGAGTCATTGTGCATAAAGTAATGGGTGTTATAAGACAGGACATAGGAAAGTGTTTACCTGATTCTCAAGAGGAGGAAGAAGGTACATTTTCAAACTATAGGTTGGTGTACTTGCCTTTAATTTTGGCAAAATTTGTGAACATATTCTTAAAGGGAAGGTATATGAGTACTTACAAAGGGAAACAGTAATCACAAAAAGGCAATATAGTTTCATGAAGAACATACCATTCCTGACTAATGTAATTTCCCCTTTTGGCAAAGACATATAAGGAAAATGCTAGACACAGTACATCTGGACTTTGGTGAAACTACTGACAAAATTTCTGACGATATGTTTTGGATACAAGATGAAGAACAGTGAAATTAGTGCTAGTTGTATGACCAGACTCATAGAATTGTGATTAGGAAATCTATATTAATATGGAGAGGGAGTCTTTAGTGAGATGCCTTAGGGATTTTTGTCTTTTTTCTGTTTAATAAATTTTTTTAATTTAATAACCTTTTTTCTGTTTAATAAATTTTTTCATCAGTGTTTTGAAACAATAATAATAACCGACACATATAGTGTTTGCTATGTGTCAGGACCTGCTAAGTGCTTTATAATCTCATTTAACTGATGGTTTGATTATAAAATTTACAGATGATAGAAACTTGAAAGGGATTAGCTAAGTTACAGAAGATGAAGCTTAATAAGGATGAATTTAAATTCCTTTATGTGGGTTCAAAAATCAATTGCATAACTAGGGATGAAAGGGGAATTAAATGAGAGATAAGGAAGAGACCTGGGAATTTTATAGAGATGAAAGCTTAATATAAGTCACAGCATAGTATATATCTAGAGTTGTAGTATTAAGAAAGAGAAGGCAATATTGAGTTGTATTAATAGAAATAATATCCAAAATGAGGAAAATGATAATTTTGCCAAAATTTTCCATAGCAAAACCATATCTATAGTTAATTCTGGATGTGACATTTTAGGAAGGTTAAGAAAAGCAATTGAGATAGTGAAGGTGTTTGAAATCATATTGAATAAAATTTGATTGGTGGAACTGGGTAATAATCTTGAAAAGGGTATAACTTGGTCAGGATAAGGGGTTATGATAGCTGATAATTATTAGGTAGACTTTCATGTAAAAGAAGAAGTTAGTTTCATTAGACTTGGTTTCTGAAAAGAGACCAGAAGAAATAGGTGGAGGTTGTAGTGAGGTGAATTTTGGCTTGATAAAAGAAAACTACTCTAATGAGAACAAACCAAAAATGCAATGGATGTCCTTATGAATTAGTGTCTTCTCATTGATTGGCAGTCTTCAGGTAAAAGCTACATGATTATTTGTTGGGGATATTTAAAAAGGAGTTTCTGTTGGGGTATGGGATTGGAATTTATATAGTGTGTGATCCCCTGTGTCTTTGAGATTTCATGATTCTGTGATCTTCTCTACATCATCTAGCTTTTGCTTGAGTATTTTATTTGATGGGGGAGTATACTCCTTCATTAGGCAGGCCACTCAATTTTTAACAGGTCTTAATTTAAGAAAGTTCTTTATATTAGTCTGAAATCTGCCTCCTAGTAACCTTGTTCCTATTTTTTCCCACTGGAGTGTCATAGATTATCACTAGTATTTCTTTTATGTCACGGCTTTTCAGGGTAATGTTCAGAACTTGTCAGAATATTCAGGGCAGCTAGGTGGCAAAATGGGGCAGCTAGGAGGTACAGTGGATAGAACACTCCCCTGGAGTCAAGAGGACTGTTGTTTGACACTGGTCAAATCACTTACCCCCAATTATCTTGCCAAAAAAAACCCCGAATATTCCAGCAATGGTCTGAATATCACTGAACAAAATGAGAGTATTACTTTCCTTTTTCTAAACATTATACTTCTATAGATTGTGTCCAAAATTGAATTAGGGTTCTTTTTATTGGTAGCTGCCTCACATTGTTGACACCTTTGCTGAACTTTCAGCAAAGATTTAGTTGACTGGTTATTTAACTAAGTTGCTAATAGTGTGATGTAGTTGAAAACTAATTCAATCTCAGACACAATTAAAAAAACTTCAATGTCTAGAAAAATAAAATAGTCCATTTTTACTCAATGATATTCAGAACACAGCTGGAATAGTCTAAGTTCATGTATAATCAAAAAAAGGTAGAAGGTTGGTCATGTAGGAAGAATGATTGAGAACAAATGGAGAGCCTGAATTTTGTATTGTTATTCCCAAATTTAAATATTGCAGATGAAAACTTTTAGTTTGTTGGGTAGATCTGTGGAGAAGAATGGCAAAGGAAGAGAAAGTATGGATGGTTTGAAAGTCCTCCCATGAATGATATATTGGAGCCATTCAAGTTTTGAACAAAGAAAGAGCTTTAAATTAGTCATCAATAGATTTTATTTTGTTTGTTTCCACCTACCATTTGAACCTAAAAACTTTTAAATCCTGATTCTGTCATCTGAAACATTAGCTATCTTTCCTAGTTTTTTTGTCTTTTACAGATTCATAAGCATGTATTTTCTATCTTTGTTTAAGTCCTTACCAAAAATAATGAATCAGTAGGGGCAAGAATACAGACCTAGATCATGCTTCCAGGTTGAAACTGATTCATTATTGATCTTTTTTGGGGGGTATAATATTGCTCAGTCATGTATTTCTTTATTTAGCTGGGATCATCTAGCCAATAGTTCTCCAATATTTTCCCCCTGGAAAGATCATCTTGATGTTTGTTAAAATTAAGGTACATAATTTTGATATACCAGTCTAGTGACCCTTTAAAAATATTAAGATTGGCATGACTGATTTTTATTAATATTTATGACAATTATAGCTCACATCTGATGTACAAGTGATTTAAGATTTGTAAAATGCTTTGCATACATCACCTCATTATTTCGTTGTTCAGTTATTTTTCAGTCCTGTCCACATCTCTGGGACCCCATTTGGGGCTTCCTTGGTAAAGATATTGGAGTGGCTTGCTATATTTTTCTCCAGTTCATTTTATAGATGAGAAAAATGAGGCAAGCAGACTTGCCCAGGGTCACACAACTAATAAGTGTCTGAGGTCAGATTGGAATTTAGGAAGATGAGTCTTCCTGACCCCAGGCCCTGCATTCTATCCACTGTGTCAACTAGCTGTCCTTCATCTCATTATATCTCATTTTTAATGAAACCATACTTACTTCATGACCTCACCCACATGCTCATAAATCATTCATTTAATAATACATTTTAAGCAGGTGATTTTTGAGTACTTTATTAACCAATCAATAAGTTTTTATTTAGCACATACTATAATGTCCAGCAATGTGCTGTCATTTAAGACACAGATAAAATAAATGAGAAAATTTCTTATTTTAAGGAGCTTATGTTCACATATTTGAGGAAACAAGGATGTGTATATTTATATATATGTATGTATACGTATATATATATACATATATACAATATACACACAATATTATGCATACATATACACAGTGAATACATGATGAATAATATAAAGTCATTAAGTACAAGGTATTTTGAGATGGGGGGGCACTGGCAGTTGGGGGAATCAGGAAAACTTTTGTGTAGAAGGTGGTACTTGAGCTGAGTCCTGAAATATAAGAGGATTCTTTGAGGTGGAAGTGACAAGAAAGTGAATTCCAGGCATGGCAGATGGCCAGTGCAATGGCCAAGAGAAGAGCATGTAGCATCATGTGAGGCCAGTTTGGCTTTCTCAGAGTGTAGAAGGGGGAGTACTGTCCAATAAGGCTTGAAAATTTGGTTGGGACAAGGTTGTGAATGGTTTTAAAAACAAATTAAAGGTATTTATGGTTTATCCCAAAGATGATTTGGAGCAACTGGATTTTATTGAGTGCAGAAGTTAGTTGACATGGTCAGATCTGTACTTAAGGAAGATGACTTTGGTAACAAAGTGTGGGGCAGACTGGAGTGGGGAGAGATTTGAGACCAGGAGACCAGTCACAAGGCCATTTCAGTATCATAGGTGAAAGATGATGAGGGCCTCACCTAAAGGAGTAACTGTGAGAATAGAAAAAAGGAGTCCATTAAAGAGAGGTTTATTGGGCATCTACTATGTACACTGCATTGGGCTATGTGTTATGGAGAATACTTAGAAGAATAAGCAGAAGGAATTTACAGTCATGGAGGGAAAACATAGAAAATAACAAAATATTATGTGAATTGTACCATGAGTGAGGTAAAAAGTGTTTTAAGAAGTCAGAAGAGGGAGAAAAAAAAAAAAACCTTTTGATTAGGTTGATTAGGGAGGCCATCAAGAAAGAGGTGATATTTGAACTGGGTCTTAAAGAATGAACAGGATCTGACCAGCAGAGATGGAGGGGAGAGTATTATAGGCATAGGGAATTATATGAGCAAAATCAAGGAACTGGGAAAGTATAAGACACATTTGGATCTTTAGATTGAATGAATTGTCCAGTTTGACTGAAGTATAGGGCACATATGTATGAGCGAGTAGTGGGGTTGCTGGATTGAAAAACCTAGAATTTAAGACCCTTCATAATTTGACTCCCACCACCTATCCTTTCTGCCTTATTTCACGTTTCTCCTCTTCACATATCCAGTTTTTTTTTAACAGACGGTTATATTGGCTATCACCCAAAATCAGCCTATTATTTTCTGTTTTCCTTCATTCACACAAGCTGTCCCTGGGGCTAGAATGTACTCTTTATTTTTTCTTTGTAATCCTACTTTTAGGTTTAGCCCCATTGCCACTTTCTCCAGACAGCCTTCTTTGATTCTCTCCCCCTTCCAGCTAAAAATATTCTTGTCTCCTAAAATTTTCCTAGATCACTTTGCCTAGATTTGTCCTTTGACCCCATCATACTCTACCTTGTATCGTGCTTACTTACATGTCATATCTCCCCTACTAAATTACTGATTCTTTGAGGTATAGGTGAGAGTATTAGGTTTTATCTTTGTGTTTTCAGCACATAGTGTAGGGCTTTGTGCATAGTTGGTGCTAACCACATGTCAGATTTTGGATTGCTTTGACTGTGAATGAAGGAGCCTGAGCACAGGTTGTAACTTCTGACTTTTGAGTTCTTGTTAGGATAGGCATAAAACCTACAAAATACACATAAATCTGTCCTTAGAAGTGGTGGACTTGTGTCTAAGTAGTTTAGAACCATCATAAAATCCTCAATCACTGCTGAATTATGGAAATGTTCAGAAGTTGCAAATAAAATAAAATAAATGACATGGCAAATAGGAAGGAACATGAAATCAAGCTTGGGAAAAGAAGTTAAACTATTACATGGAAAAAAGAAATTTACTCTCAGAGAGATTTATCTACCATTATGCCATCAGGACTACAAAAATATAAAGCTAAATCAAATTGTAAATAATTACAATCCAAGAGAGATGCCTGTTGATAAGCCAGAGAGTACTGACTAGACAGAGGATGGAAATGACCTGTTCCACAACATAAAAAATTTTTTTTGTATATCCCACAGGCTTGAACATTCAAAGTGCTATGCATTTAATATAACGGGTCACCCTAAAGATTTACATGTCATATAGAAGTAAAACTTTTGTTTACAAGAACTGTACCTTATATTGTAGGTGACCTTGATTAACTGTCATGCTCAGAATATCAAGGGTTCTATGAACTAGAGTAATCAGAAACCGCTTTTGTTTGAATACTAATTGAAACCCTTGCCCTCCTCATACCTCTATCACGACTCTTGGGACTTCTCCAAGTAAACCCAGGTAGCCACCTTGGGACTCTGAGTTTCCATTTTTTCTTCTAGAGTCTTCTCCAGTTGGACCCAACTCATATCAACATCTCTTGCTTCCTGATCCAATTTCCCAGAGCCTTATTTTTACTCCCTATGAGCCTGGCCTACTGGGAACCAATAGTATTCCTACCTTCCATGAAGCTGGACCTTGAGAAAACAGTTACTTCCTTAAGGGTAAGCATTCTCCCATCTTCTAATACTCTCTCCATCTTGGTGATTCTTTCCCAGTTCTATTTTTCTCTCTCTATTGTTCCCATCTACCATAACCTACCTTACCCTAAGTCATCCTCCCTCCACCCCCACACAGTGCTACAGAAATTCCCTTTGTTCCCACTGTGCCATCTGGAAGGCCTGCTCGATAGTTGTTTTTTAAATCCCCTTGCATCTTAAACCTTTTCCTTTTTTACTCCTTCCATCCTTTTTCTTTTTTTCTTTTTTCTTTTTTTTTTTTTAAAGCAATTGGGGTTAAGTAACTTGCTCAAGGTTACACGGCTAGTCATTATTTATGTGTGGGTGCTCATTTTCTGAGGCTGGATTTGATCTCGGGTCATCCCAACTCCGAGGCCGGTGCTCTTACTCACTGCACCACCTAGCCTCCCCTTTAGGGCAATTGGGGTTAAGTAACTTGCCCAAGGTTATACAGCTAGGTTTTTGTTTGTGTGGATTAAGTGTCGGAGGCCGGCTTGGAACTCAGGTCCTTCTGACTCCAGGGCCGGCGCTCTATTCACTGTGCCACCTAGCTGCCCCCCATCCTTTTTCACTGCGATGACTTGGATACCTCATGATAACATTGTTTCCCTTGCCACTTCCACAGTATCGGTTGCATTTTCACTCAAACATTGATTCTCTGAGCTTGGTGAGGGATTTAGAATACTTCTTGCTTTCCATTGCCACTTCTAAACTCCATCTACCACCATCACCTGGTAACCTTGCCTTTGATATTCATGCCTAACATACTTATGGCTGGCCCCAGACTCTGGTGTCCATTAGGTATCAACCCCTAGGATCTTTTCTTCCCTTCACTAATGAGTTCAGTGCTCAAATCACCATCTTTCTCTTCATCCCAACTCCTACCCTTATACTAGAAGACTTCAACATACATACATACATTTATATGTGCATACACACACACACACACACACACACACATATATATATGTGTATGTATGTATAGATAGATATATATTCCCTCAAATTTCCTAACTTTTCAGGAACTTTAATCTAATATTTTCTCATGACATACTCCTCTACTTTACCTCTGTTACATAGAGAGATGACCATATCATTGATCTTGCCATCAACCATAAGTGTTTCACTTTCATGTTCGTAAACACTGACATTCCTTTATATTACTGTAATCTTTTATATTATATCTTTATGCATTACAATCCATAATCCTGTCTATCATATTCACTGTGTCCTCCATTCTCTATCAACCCTGCACTGGCTACAATCTCCTCCCTTTCCATAATGACCCCTTGGTTAACCAGTTTAACTCTACACTACCTTTTACTCTCACTTATTGCTCCTTTGTCCTATTGCTTAATCATACTTTGCCAAATCTCAACCCTAGATTATTGCCATCATCTGTCGTTCTTAATTCCTGTTTATGTGCTACTGAGAAGAGCTGATAAAAATATCAAAGTTGTGTTGATTGGGCTCCCTACAAATTTATGTTACCTAATCTAATTTGGGTCCTCATTGCAATAAGGCAATGATTCTGTTCTTACATAACTGATTCATCGTCACTCTTCCAAACCATCTCATTGCTCTTCAAGCTTCCTATAACACCCCCTAAATCCTTCCTGGAGAACTCCTTCCTCATTCTTAACTGAAAAAATTGAGGACATTTGCCAAGAGTGCCTTCTTATTTCTACCCCTCTCATTTCCTATCATTCAGACATCTTTCCTCAAAATCTTCTTCACTTCCATCTCAGTTGAAGAGGTAGCTCTCCTCTTTGTCACAGTCCATTCTTCTACAAGCACCCTTGACCACATTTCATCTGACCCAAAAGATTACTGTCATCCTCACCATCTTTCTCTATCTACTAATTGCTTTCCTGCTTTCTACAAATGTGCCAATATTTCCTTCATCCTTTTGGATGGAGTGACATTTAAAACTCTTTTTAATCTCACCCTTTCCTACATTTTCAATATTCCTACACTTTACTCCCCTCTATAAACTTTAAAATCTAACCAAACTGGCCTATTTTCCATATCTTGCTTGTCACACGTGATTTCCTATCTTGTACCTTTGTACTGACGCTCCTTTATTCCAATACAGTCTCCTGCCTCTTTCCTGCTTCTTAGTTTGCCTGGTTTCAAGATTCAGCTGAAGTCCTATATTCTTCAAGAGGACTTTTTCAGCTGCTAGTGCTTTCCCTTCTGAAATTACTTTTTATCTGGTTTGTAATATCTTACATAAATCTAGTTAATTTCATGTTTATCTCTCTCATTTGACTATGAGCTCCTTGTGGGCAGGCATGAGTTTTGTATTTCTTGGTATCTCCAGCACTTGTCACAATGCCTTGCAAAGAGTAAATGTTTAATAACTGTTTGTTGGTTAATTTAGAACTTTATCATTCCAATAATAGGAACAAAAGTACTAGGTGATAAGGAGAAAAGAGAAAGAGATTTTGACTCAATGGCTGGTGACCTGCACAGGTTGGAAATAAAGAAAGGAGGAGAGCAATAGATGAAAAATAGGCATAATAAGTGATAATGGGTGAAATGATGGGCAGTTACTGTAAGTATTTATTAGTTGAATGTTCAACTGCACTGGAAAATATTATGCAAATTTAAAATAATTATTCTTTATGCTTTTTATGGTGTTATCTTGTTCTCATCTTGTTTAATGGAATTTGGAAGATTAAAAAAATGTGCAGAAGATGGTAAGTCAGGCAATAGAGAATAAATGTGTGTGAGGCCATATGGTGTGGTGGATAGGGCACTGAACTTGGTGTCAGAAAGATCTGCCTTAGACAGTTGCTAGGCAAGTCACTAAATTTCTTGGTGCTTCAGTTTCCTCAATTGTAAAATAAGGGTGGTTGAACATAATGGTCTCAAAATTTGCTCTATGTTATAAACTCTGTTATTCTGTAAAAATAGTGTCAGGAGAGCTAAAGCTCAGCATAGGGTGACAATGGTGAGAGACACTGAGGCCAACAAAAATGTCATTAGAAAAAGGCAATTGATGAAGGATAACATCACTGTTTGGGGTAGATATGGAGAATTGTATTCAGTCTTGGGAGACCTATGTTTTAAGAAGATTGATCACCTGGAAAGTATCCTGAAAGGGACAATCAGAATAGTGAAGTGTCTTGAGTCCAAGTTATACAAGATTTGGTTGAAGGAATTAGGAATATTTAGTCTAAAGAAGAGAAGTCTCTAGGAGAAAGTAACAGATATCTTTAAGTGGAGTAAAGATTAGACGTGTTCTGTTTGGTCCCACCAGGTAGACAGGAACAGTGAGTAGAAGTTGCAAAGAAATTTAGCTTGATTTCAGGAAAAACTTCTTAATGATTAGAGTTATCCAGAAGTAGAATGTTCTAGAAATTAAATAATGTGGGAATTGGATGAGGTACATATCATCCCCATCATCTTGTCTGCTTCTGGAATTCTACCCAGGATGCTTTAAGTGAGCCCATGGAAGATGACTTTATATCCTAAATCTTTTAATTCAAACAAAAATGGCAATTATTTTATCCACTTGGATAAAAGTCCACAGAAAATTGAATATATAGAACAATAGTAGGATAATAACTTGTTCTAGGACATTTTTTAAAATCTCAATTCAATCAAGCAAGAAGGGAATTTAAAGTTCCCTTTCTACTGTTGCCTAATAGCTGTGACCTGGATGCCTGATTATTCCTGTATTTGCATCTTCCTGATTCCCAAGCAAGGCACCTTTTGACTTATGACAAGGATGCAAACTTCTTAATGATTTGGGCTATCCAAAAGTGGAATAACCTACCTCAGGAAGTCATGGGCTTTCCATTATAGAAGGTCTTCAAGTAGAGACCATTTAATCACTTTTTCAAGTATTTTGTAGACATAATTCTTAGATGAGTTGGACTGCTGAGGTACCTTCCAGTTCTGAAATTTTGTAATTCATGACAAGCATATGAACCTTTGTTTTACAGTACTATCCACATTGCATACTCCTGGCTTAATTGTGAATTTAAGCTCTCAGGCTCTTTAGCCTTTTCTTTACCTGACAGCTCTCCCCTTTAGCCTTAGCATTTCCCATAGACAGGATGTTGATGGTTTCTGGTTCAGATTTTGGCTGTGTTACTTCAGTAAATGATTTCATCATAATAAATTTTTGGTGCTTAAGTTCAATGAATTGCAAAACAATAAACATGCTC
Source organism: Gymnobelideus leadbeateri (assembly GCA_011680675.1). Classification (NCBI taxonomy): domain Eukaryota; kingdom Metazoa; phylum Chordata; class Mammalia; order Diprotodontia; family Petauridae; genus Gymnobelideus; species Gymnobelideus leadbeateri. Next base: position 466,368 of record WOXC01000263.1, read on the forward strand.
TCATTTTGTTGGGTTGAGTATCAGTAAACAAGCAAAATGCCTCTGGGCAGAAATCCATCCTAGAAATCATTGTCTCATGCAACTCAAAAGGAATAAAACCACTCCTATCATACCCAGACCCTCTTGGTATACATAATGGTTCTCTTTTTTCCTATAATACTGTGTACTCACTGTTAGGGAGTAGCTCACTCTTCCCACACTCACCTGTGGGAAGCTTGAATGCAGGATAGAAAGAAAATCCCCTTATCCATTGTACAGACTTATTTCACTATTCCTCTATCACATACTCTGCATCTGAGTCAAAACAGCCTATTTGTTCACCAAACAACACTCCATCCTTCACCTGTCTATCTATACTGCAATGTACTCCCTCCTCATCTCTATCTCTTTTAGTCCATGTCTTCCTTAAAAGCTCAGTTAAAGTTCCACTTACTATGGAAAACCTTTATTGACCCTCGCTAGTTGTTAGCGTTCTCTCTCTCCTCATTCATTCAATAAGCATTAAGTTCCTACCATTTACCATACTGTCTCTGAAGAATTAAAAGAGAGGGACATGGTAGATATGAGCAGATAACAATGTGTAACCACTGAAGAACTATGAAGAACAGAAATGAAACATGCCGTCAGAGGATTGTATGACTCATAGGAAGAGAAGATGGATTGGCCATGTGGTGAGAGTGAGACCCCCTGTGATGAACACACAGAAGGACACAGAGAAGAAAACAGGATGGGTGGGTTTGGAACTGTTATCATCTTTATCTTTAGAGGGAACAAATTTAGCAAGATCACAGATCCATTTGTATTAAATATGCATGCTAGTCACTGTGCTTAGTGCTATATGGAAAAATCAAAGTAGCCCCTCAAGGAACTTATATTCTGTAGGGGAAAGCAACATGTAGACAGAAAATTCAATACAAAATACATGCAAAAAGAGAAATAAATGTGTTTCTCCTCAAATTATCCTTATTCACTTAGTTTTTATTTTAGTATAATAAAAGCTCAGTGATTTCAGGGACTGTTAAATTTTCTTTTAAATTCCCAATATCTAGTAAAGTACCTTACACATAGTAGGTGCTTTAAAAATGCTTTCTGGATTTGGTTGGATTCATCTTCCAACATTTTATCTTGGAGTAGAGGTGGTTTTGCTTCTTGAAGGCTCAGTGTTCAGAGCTCAAGCCTTGGCAAGCCCTTCCAGGCTAGAAAGACTTTGAGGTCAGGTCTGACAAAGAATGAATAGGTGTGTTTGCTGGAAGAGCAGCCCAGCTATGTTCAGAAAGGCCTGTCACCAAAGATTGTCACCCAGATCAGAGATCATGCCCTGGAAGTTCTACTTTCACCCTTGAAACGTTTCATCTCTGAAACTCCTTGCTCTGGGGTTCCACTATCTACTCTCTCACATGTCCAACTGCATCAGAACAGGCTGACTTCAAGTTTCACTTGATTCCTCGGCAAACTCCTTACCAATTGCCTTGTCATCCTCTGGGATATCTTTCCCCCTCTTTCCATAATTCTTTGCTTCCTAGTTCTGGAATCAAAATTAAATCACTCTTGTCACTGTAACTAGAAAGAGTGTGTCAATCTATTATAAAGCCACTCATCATCCCTGTAACTTTGCAGACCAACGTATTCCTGCTTGGCCATCATGCTCCTTTATATACTGTCTATCCTATTAAAATGCTAGCTTCTTGAAGACAGGGGCTGGCTCACTTAGATACTTCTACCCCAGCCTATAGGACAGTGCTTGGAAGAAACTTAGTAAGCTCTAGAATAAAGACTTTTTCTTTCACTCATTCTTTAAGCTTACAGATCTCTGGAATATAGAAGTATAAATACACAGCAGGAAAAATTTCTCTTTCCCATTTCCCACTAGGGTGGTATATTGATTCTTGTTAGGAAGGAGGGAGGAAGGGCCAGGTGCCTATCATACTAGTAAGGGGAATATTAACATGTGGCAGGCATGTTAACAGTGGCAGACAGTGTTTGAAAATGGGGAGGGGAACATGGTGGTGGAGACTGAAAAGGTCTGCAGTACATTTTTGGCACCTCTGCTTTATATTTTCTGACTTCTGTGCAGGAAAGGGAATCAATCTTCTTGGTGCTTTTAAAGTGACCCCTACATTCCAAGTCTCTCTGCCCCCATGGGCATAGGGAAGTTATCTGCTTCTTTCTGAGGGTCCCACATAAAATGATGGCCAATATAGCTTTGAAAAGAGTCATTTTCCCTTTTGAAAAAAAATATCCACTACCAAACACTCAGATTCACTAGACTGGTAATGAAAATAGGAAGTCAGACCAAGAATAAAGACTCCATATCTTTGATCTTGTTTTAGGAAAAATCTTACGTAAAGAAATATATTTGGGAGTTTTTTAAAAACATTTTTAGAAAGGAGATGGACCTATGTAAAAAGGTAGTTAATGAAATGAGAATTTTTTACTTGTGATACACTCCATAACATACTAAGCTAAGAGGTGGCACTTGCAGAAACTTGCTGAGGAAAGGAGGGAGAACATAGAGTGAGTGAGTATGTGAGAAAGAAAGAGGTGGGAGTGAAGAGAACATGAAATGTGGCCCCTTCTCTCCTAGTCAATGGAATAACTTTCTTTTCATGTTCTAGTGTTCCCATAACAAACAGTAACTGTTCTTTCCCTTACCTCAAGAGGCAAAGCAGATGCAGACTATATGATCTGGGGCTTACTTTTCTTCCTAGGAAACATTTTTATAGCCAAGCATAAAAAACCCCAACAACATTTCAATAGCAAACCTGGCTGCTTGACCATTTTTTTTCCTCCTGAGAACAAGCTGGGCAATCTCACTGTAGGAGCAGGTGTATGCTTGTACTTGCAACAGTGGAAGACAAGGGGAGGAGTGAATGAAATGAGGGAGATGGGGGGGGGAAGGGGAGAGAGGGAGGGAGAGAGGGAGAGGGAGAACATAAGTTCTAGATTTCTACAGAGAACTAGATAAGAGGCAATTGACTAGAACTGCAATAGGAAGAACTTAGGTTAGAAATGAAACATTTCTTTTTTTTTTTTTTTTTGCATTTTTGGAGGGCAATTGGGGTTAAGTAACTTGTCCAAGGTCACACGGCTAGGTTTTTGTTTGTGTGTGTTAAGTGTCTGAGGCCGGATCTGAACTCAGGTCCTTCTGACTCCAGGGCCGGCGCTCTACTCCCTGCGCCACCTAGCCGCCCCTGAAATGAAACATTTCTAAAGTGAAAAGACTAAGAAGCTAAAACATTTGCCCAAGTTGTGACCTCTTCTTCAGGGCTATTAGCCACTCTCTCTGGACTTTTTATTTATGGTTCTGAGAATTTTAAGAATTTTTTTAAGAATTGAGGAATCTAACATAGAAATCGAATGAATGACTGTTAGTCATCCAACAAACTCATATCTCCTATTGTTACTTAATTATGAAGTTAACAAGAGATTTTCAATATTTGGAGATGTGTGTATATGCATATGTGTGTGTGTGTGTAGAGATACATAAACATATTTATGAATAATGTTTCATAATTAATTCAATTAAAAAACAATTCATAAAAAATTTCTTCCCTTCCTTTTTCAGGGACAGGCAGTCGCATGTACATGATCATTCACTCAGTATGCTGACAGATTGGAAAGGGCTTAGAATTTCCTATCAGAGTTGGCCTCAGATGAAATGAATTACTATGGAGGTAATGAATTCTCCATCACTGCAGATCTTCATGCCTGCTATGCCCTCATTTTCCTCCTTTCTGAATTGGGACCCTATGATTATCTGGTTCAACATCACAAGGTTCTGTACCCTTGGGTCTGTTGCCCATCTTGTCCTATTACTGTTCATCTCTTCACAAGGATTATTTTCACTATTTGCTTTCTCCCCTTCTATAAGTATTCAATAGGAATTAAGTTTCTATGACATATTAGACTGTCTCTGAAGGTAATTAAAGAACTACTAATAACAAATGTAGGAAGTTACATAACCACCTTCATCGGGTCCACTTCAAATTTGTCATATGTAACCACCAAGTGGTGTTAGCTAGCAAGAAAGGCAGAGCATTCCATCATCCTAAGCCAAAGGAATTATCTGCATGCCAGAGAAACTCACTCTTCCCTTTCTTCTTAGAAGTGGGACTTCCCTAGCATCTCATTCCCCATCTGGAACATGGCTTTCATTTCAAATCATGATGTAATCAACTTTCCAGGGAAGTTGCTTTGCTCAATTGCTTCTGTGGATATGTTTCTTGCATTTCCTGGGGGAACGGGAATTCCTTCTGGAGACAGAGATCCCAGGGTTTCTTTCAGGGGCTCATTAGAAGAAACTAAAAAAGTCATTTCTATTTACTGTATAACCTTCATTCTCAGTTTGATTCTCATGTCTAAGCAAGTATGACTCCCAGGCCGTTCTGGGAAAGGTGAATCTCTATGAACTCCTCAAATTGTGAATAATAAACCTGGTCGATTCACTGGCTAGTGAGTTTGTGTGTGTGTGTGTGTGTGTGTGTGTGTGTGTGTGTGTGTGTGTGTGCAAGTGCATGCATATAAGGCAAATAAAATCTAAACTGAATGACAGAGATGGATCTGCTGAGATATGAAAAGGTTCCCTGACATTGGAAGAATGGTTTCTCCTAAAAGAGGAAGGGGAGAAAGAGGGAGAGAATAGTCAGCACAGTTAACCTAGGCAATTGTCTCTTTTATCCCTCCTGGAATTGAAATTTACTGACTGCACCCTTTTCTACTTATTGCAAGGAACCTTGATCAAAATACCTCCTCCTCCTCCTCCTTCCTGTCATTGAGGTTCTCATAGCTTATCTTTTAGCAGCTGCTTCTGATGCTATCTCACTCAGTCTCACTACTCCTGATAGCTTCCTTTTCTCATTTGTTAAGAGTTCTTTACTTCTCTTTCTCACCACTTTCTCACCTTCCCCAAAGTCAGGGCCAAAAGATGGACCATGGTCATTGTCTTTCTTATAGGGAGAATAGTTTCCTTTTCATGAAGTTCTCTTCCCCTTTTGTGTGTGGCCAAACTGGGACCCTACATGTAATCTCCACTGGGCTCTCCTTTGCTGGACATCAGTCATCTTTCTCCACACCTCTTAGCATCAGTTTGAAAGATATTCTTCTCTCCTCAAGCCACCTACTCCATCCCTTTCTCATCTCTCTCAACAGAGAATCTAAATACTTCATTAAAAAATTGAGGCCATTCATCATGAGACTTTCTCCCCAACTCTACACTCCAAACTACCTTAACAGCACGCCATCCTCTCCTTTCTCTTTCTCTTTGTTTTAGTGGAAGAAATGGCCCTTCTTGCAAATGTCAGACTTGCTATTTGTGTCCTTGGTCTCATTCCCCCATCTTCTCTTGGTATTTATCCCTTCAGTCATTCCTCCCTATCTCTATTTTCAATCTCTCATTATCCACCAGTTGCTTTCCTACTGCTTGTAAACATGCCCAGATTTCTCCCAATTTAAAACAAACAAACAAAACTTCACTCCATCCTGTATCCCCTTAAGCTATCATCCTATATATATTTTTCCTTTCACAGGGACAGACAGAAAAAATTGGGGGCATTTCTTACTTCCACATCCCCTCCATTACCTACCTCACTTCTGAACTCCTTGCAGTCTTACAGCCTTATTATTCAACTGAAACTTGATCTCTCCAAGCTTAGCAATGACTTGCTAATTGCCAAATCTGATGATCTTTTCTCACATATTAACCTTTTTGATATCTTTGTAACATTTGAAACATTTTACTACCCTCTTCTGCTAGGCACTCTTTCTTCTCTGGGTTTTCATAACACTGCTCTCTCCTGTTTCTCCTCCTACTTGCTTTACTGCTTTTTCTCAGTTTCCTTTGTCACATAATCATCCTTGCCACACTCCCTATTTGTGGGTGTGCTCTAGGGCTCCTTCCCCGAACTCTGTTCTGTTCTCTTTAGATTATTTCTCTCAGTGATATCACGCATAATAGGATCAAATATGAACTATATGCAGATGACTGCCACACCTGAATATTCAAACTCAGTTTCCCCCCTGAACTTCAGACCCAGTCTTGAATGACTGACTGATATTGAACATTTTAAGCTGGATGTTTCATAGGCATCTCAATCTCAACATGTCAACAATGCAATTTATGATTTCTCCCTTTTCCCTTTACCCTACTGTTCCCCTTTTCCTAATTTCCCTATTTCTGCTGAGAGCACCACTGTCCTTTCATTCCCCCAGATTCACAAATTTAATCATCTTTAACTCTTCCCTTCCTCTTACCCCTCATATCTAACTAATCACAAAGTTTTACTGACTCTAACTACACAATATATCTCACATTGTTCCCCATTCTTCTTACACACATGATTACCACTTTGGTTCATCTTTGTCGTGAAATATCACAATTGTCTTAAGAAATCTCCAAAGGTAGTCTCTTTCCTATCCGTATTCCACAGAGAGATATTCTTAAAGCTCGCATTTGATTATATCCCTCCATTATTCAAGTGACTCCCTCCTGTTTCTAGGGGGAAAAATACTCTTCTGTTTGTTTGTTTTTATTTTTTACATAGCCCTTCATTACCTATCCTTCCAAGCTTAATGTATTTTATTCTTCTTCATGAACTTAACATTCCTGCCAAACTGGTCTGCTTGGTGTTCACTATATATGACATTCCATCTCCTTTCTCTTTGCTTGTGAAGAGTTTCACCCCTATTCTTGGAATGTACTTCTCATATCTGCTTCCATAATCCCTAGCTTTGTTCAAAGTTTAGTTTATGTCACCTCCTACAGGAAACATATACTGATCTCCTCAGAAGCTAAGGTTCTCCCCTATAAATTACTTTGTCTCTATTTTATATTTCACTGTGTACTTGGTTTCTAATTGGTCTCTGAATTGGTTCAGTTCACCTCCAGTGTATTCATCCCCCCACTGGAATGTAAGTTTCTTTAGGGAAGGGATGGTTATATATATATATATTTGACTTTGTGTCCCTAGAGCCAAACATAGTACCCAGAACACATAAGTAGTTAATATATGTTTGTTGAATGACTAAAAATTTGAGTAATCTGGTGACTACTTGTTGGTGATATTATAGAAGTGATTCATACTTCAGGTGCATAGTAGATTCAATGACACTTGAGATATTTTCTAAAGCTGTATATGCTTTCCCCAGTCCTGCTACTTTGTGAAGCTTGTTATGTGGCTTGTCCCAAACCTGTGCAATAAGAAGCTTTGCTGGGACCAATGATTTTTCTAGTCAGTGTGAATGCCCTATAATACAAAGAAAATACAAGATGTTCTAGCCTCAAGAAAAGCATAATTAAATGAGGGAGACAACAATATAAGAAGGAGTCCAGCAGAACAATGAGAACCATTACAAACACAATTTGAACTGTTGTATACTTGCTAGAGTTTCTGCCATGGTTAGAATGAACTTGATTCAGGTAGGATTAGTCAAGTTGAAGTGGCCAAATGCTTTGCCCTCTCCAGGGAGAAGTTGTTGATTTGTTGGGAACCATTCTTTCTTCTATCTAGGCAGTGAGTTGACCAGAGGACAAAATTGTCAGGGCAAGATTTTAAAGAGCTTGTTGTCTTTCCTGAAAGCCAGGAGGTTTCCAGCCAGTTCCTTCTTGATTGCAAAATGGGAGAATCAGGCTACCTTATACAATAGGGGCAGAGAGCTTATGATTATTTTGTTAGTTGGAACAAGAAGCTGTTTTCTCTCCCTTTCACCCATTCCAATATGAGCTTATTATTATTGTCATTGCTATTATTATCAGTTATTATGAAATTAAATTCTAGAACAAGGAGAAACTGCCAAAAGGACTGATCTATTTTCTTCATCATAACCACTCTGTCCTACTTTGTTAATACAAATGCATCTTCATATTTTGAGGATCATTTTTATTTTCTAATCAAAATTTTCAGGTACTTTCCAAAGTTTCTTCCTTCTTGCACAGAAATCTAATTTGTCAGGGGAAAAATAGATAATTAAATGGTGAGAATTCCATTTGCTCAGCCAGTAGTGATTAACTGACTGAGGGCCAAGATTGGGAAACTCCTGCCATACCTTCTATATGGAAGATTTCTGATGAACACATTTCCCTATACTGGTATTAGCACAATCATACACAGAGCATGTCTACAAATAAATTTCAGAGAAGTGTATCTGTGTGTGTTTATGCACATGCATGTACATGTGTATGTATGTGTACTTGTGTTTTAATTGAGATTTTGTCAAATACTATAATGGAGGTAACATTTTTTCTGATGTCCCCAACCTCTTATTTCTATATACTTATCCTCAAGGGCTTATAATCTAATGGGGGAGATCACAAGCAAACAGATATGCACAAACAGGATATATACAAATGTATAAATATGTATAAAAGAAAATTAGAGAGGGAAACCACTTGGATTGAGAGGTTGGACAAGACTTCCTATAGAAGAGGAGATTTTAGTAGGGACTTGAAGGAATCTAGGGAAGCCAGGAAGTAGAAATGAGCAAAGAGAGCATTTCAAGGTTGGGGACATCCCGAAAAAATGCCCAGTGTGGACAGACAGAGTGCCTTCTTTGGGGAACATCAAGGATGTCAGTGTTATAGATTAAAGAGTATGTAGTGGGGAATAAAGTGTAAGAGGACTTAAAAGATAGTAGATGATTTAGAAGGACTTTGAATGATAAACAGAAGATATAGTATTTGATCCTAGAGGTAATAGGGAAGAAACTAAGAGAGTTTATTGAATAGAGGGGTGACATGGGCAGGACACCAACAGGCTATTGCAGAGATCAAAGTGGGGGTTGATGAGGGCCTGCACCATAGTGGTGGTTGTATCACAAAGGAATGGCCCTCTCTTTTCTTTTTTTCTTTTTCATTGTATTTATTTATTTATTTTTATTTTTTAGCTTACATCATTCATTTCCACAGATTTTCTCCCCATTTTTCCCCTACCCACCACCCCAAAACAGCATCCCCCTGAATATCCTCTCCCTCAATCTGCTCTCTCCTATATCTTCCCATCCCCCTTCTGACTTTCTAGTAGGGCATAGTGGATCTCTATATATACTATTCTCATACTGAGAAAAGGCTCATAAGTTTCATCAGTCACAATTATCATTTTTCCATGTAGGAATGTAAGTAGTTCAACTTTGATAAGTTCCTTATAATTTCTTTTTCCTGTTTACTTTCTCATGCTTCTCTTGCTTCTTATCTGTATGTCAAATTTTCTATTTAACTCTGTTTTTTTCTTCAATAATACTTGAAAGTCCTCTATTCCACTGAATGACCATATTTTCCCCTGAAACATGATACTCAGTTTTGCTGGGTAGGTGATTCTTGGTTTTAATCCCAGCTCCTTTGACCTCTGGAATATCATATTCCAAGCCCTCTGACCCTTCAGTGTAGAAGCTGCCAGATCCTGTGTTATCCTGAATGTGTTTCCACAATATTCAAATTGTTTCTTCCTTATAATATTTTCTCCTTGATGTGGGAACTCTATAACCTGGCTATAATATTCCTAAGAGTTTCTTTTTTGGGATCTTTTTCAGGAGGTGATTGGTGGATTCTTTCAGCCTCTATTTTGCCCGCTGATTCTAAAACATCAAGGAAATTATCCTTGAGAATTTCTTGGAGGATGATTTTTTTATTCTTTTTTTGGTCATGGCTTTTAGGTAGTCCAATAATTTTTAAATTATCTCCCCTGGATCTATTTTCCAGGTCAGTGGTTTTTCCAAGGAAATATTTCACATTGCCTTCTATTTTTTCATTTGTTTGGATCTCTTTAATAGTATCTGGTTTTCTCACAAAGTCATTAGCTTCCATTTGCTCCAATCTAATTCTGAAGGAATGATTCTCTTCAGTGAGCTTTTGAGATTCTTTTTCCATGTGGCAAATTTGGCTTTTTAAGGCTTTTTGAGCCTTTTTTGCTATTTGAATTAGTCTATTTTTTAAAGTGTTATTTTTCTTCAGTCAGGTTGTTGACTCTCATTTTATATTTTTCTTGCATCATTCTCATTTCTCTTCCCAATTTTTCCTCCACTTCTCTTATTTGGTTTTCAAAATCCTTCTTAAGCTCCTCTATGGCCTGTAAGCAGCTTATTCTTTGCTTGGAAGCTTTTGGTAGAGGAGTTCTGACTTCACTGTCTTCCTTCTGTTCCATGCTTTGAACCCTTTTGTCCCCCAAAAAAGGAATCCAGAGTCCCTGCTGTGCTTGCCTTGCTTCCCTCGTTTGTTCATGTTGCCACTCAATTACTTGACTTTTGAACTTTTTGCCACAATAGAACTCTGCTACCAGAGCAGGGAGTTTTGTCCCAAATCACTGGGGTTTTCTCAGCTGCTGGAGCTCTTAGTTGGGTGCCTTCTTTGAAGCCTCCACACACTCTGGCAGACTGGTCATGCACCCCAGGGCCTCTACCCTAGACAGCAATCCAGATCCAAGCAGGTTAAAGCAAGAGCGATTACCCCTCAGCCTGGGCACTTGGTCCCCCTACAATCTGCAGACCAGGAGCTCTGAAGCAGTCATGCGGCAGTGGCTGCATGGCCTCAGAGCCTCAGCAGCTTCTCCCTCCAGGGCGTAAAAGCCTGACCACAATCCCAAACTCATGGTTCACAAAGTCCACACTGCACTGACCTCTCACTTTGTCCTTAGCATCTGTTGGTTGATAATTCTCAAAACCACCATAGCTGCTGGTGATCTGAAGTTCCTCCAGCTGGTGGCTGGTTGTGGCCACCCTAAAGGTAAAACTTCTGGCTCATATGGGGCTGGGTTCAGCTCCCAGAGCATGTGCTGGCCATTCCCTGCCAGGCTGCCAGGCTGCCGGGCAATCCTCAGTGGGAGGTTAGATTCTCTGTGTTATTTTGTGGCTTCTGTCGCTCCAAAGTTTTTTCGGAGTCACCTTTTGCATGAATTGGAGGAGGTGGAAGTGGGAACCCTGTGGAAGTCCTGTTTCTACTCTACCATCTTGGCTCCACCAGCCTTCTCTTTTCTATTGGTTGCTCAGGACTGGAATACCTCAAGTTTTAGAGAAAAAAAGACATAACTAACCCATCAACAATAAGATTTTTAGTTCCTTAACATGTTCTCCTCCTAGAGACATTTGTATTTCAAATGTATCATTTACAGAGAGCAATGCTTAATTCAAATGACTCAACATTTATAACTAGAGTTGGGGTACGTGACTGTTGGACTATTGAGATGAGATTTGGGACTGCAGGACCTTTTTTGTACTACTTAAACCTTAAGTTTTGGCAACAATTTTCCTGTTTTAATAGAAGCAGGTTCTTTGAACAGTACTATCATAGTATAGTTGAAATAGGGCTGAATTTGGAGTTAGAAGACCTTACTGCCTATGAAACTTTGATTAAATCTCTTAATCTCTTTGAGCCTCAGTTTCCTCATATATAAAATAAAGGAATTAAACAGACCTCTTGCTTTCTTCTACCTCTAAATCCATGTTCAAGGACATACCAGGAAAAACTTTGATTTGACAAAAACAACTTACTTTGAAAGTCATGTCATATGTCAGAGGATGTGTCAATCCTGGAAAACCTTGTCTGTTAGTGGGTGGTTTATTCATATTTCTTCATGAACAACTCAATGACATCATATTGCTAGCATTTCTGCACTAATTCCTGGGCTCCACATTGCTCCAAGGAAATGTTTTCATTCTACCTCTTGAAGCCTGTATGTGGCAACCCCAAACAACTAGGAGATTAAATTTTTAAAAAATATTAATTGATTTTAACATTTACAAATTTTAGCTTCCAAATTCTCTCCTTCTCTTCCACTTCAACCCCACCCACTGAGAAACCAAGTTATGAATAAAATCATACAAAACATATTTCCATATCAGTCATATTTCAAAAAAGGGAAAAAAACAGTGAGAAAATCATATTTCAATTAGCACTCGGAGTTCATCAGTTTTCTCTCTGGAGGTAGATAGCATTTTTTCATCATAAATCCTTTGGAATTGTATTGATCAGAGTAGCCAAGTCTTTTGCAGTTGATCATCATTACAACATTGCTGTTACTGTGCACAATGATCTAGGAGATTAAATCCTAAGACTGTCAGTGAAATGGATTTGTTCCCTGGCCCTCTTCTGGAGGCACTTTATTACAAGCTGGATGAATTTTATGCTGCTTTCAGCTCTTGACACAACCTCAGTCCTCTCCAGGATGAGAATATATAATGAGCGCATGGATGAAGGATGCCCCCAAAGGGAGTACAATTTCTTTCTGGAGAGAGGCACAGTCTGAAGAGGAGATGAGGGCACTGAACCTCACTCCAGAGGACCAAGTGGTGACAGAGAATGCAGATGGGCAGCCAAACCCCTGCTCCTTAGGAGAAGGTGGCAAAGCACAAAGGAAATGATATTAGCATTTCTCATCTTCATGATATTTTAAATTTATTAGCATTTTTGGTACTCATTCTCCATTCTCATACCTCACCATGAGGCAGAGGAGGCTCTGCAGAGCTATAGCATCCCTGCGGCAGTGATTCAGACAATCTCGATACCAGCTGGAGAGGCCAGTGGCTCAGATTGGCAAGCTGAGCCACACTGCTTCAGGCTAGTCTGGGATTTTTAACTATTCTTTTGCTTCTTTCCTCTTCTCCCCATTGGAGCCATTTCAGAAAAGTTAACTCTGGCTATAGTGCCTCATTCTTCCAGGGAGCAGGAATATTATGTCTAAAGATGAGTGATCAAGCCCTCCTTGGATAGGGGATAAGGTGTGTGTATGTGTGTGTGTGTGTGTGTGTGTGTGTGTGTGTGTGATAATATGGAAACTGATTCTCACTGATGAATCCGGAGTGGGGGTACCTAGTACCTGGCATCCACAAATAGGAGAAGAAAACTTCTGAGGTTTTCTCAGACACTAAAAAATGCCTGCACAAATCCTGTCATTAGAGAGATTTACTCATTTTGTTTATTTCCACCCTAGTGCACAAACATTCCCATCACCTTGAATGCCTTCTCTTCTTCTCATTGGGTATGTTTCTGAATCTTATTAGCCTTCTAAGACTAACTCCTAGCTCTTACAAGAAGCCTTCTCAGACTATCTCACCAGATCCATAGGATTATGTGATCATAGGTCTAAAGCTGAGAGGGATGTCAAAGGCCATCTAGTGTAACTTTGCCTTTTGACTGTCGAGGAAACTGAAGCCAAGTGACTCATTCAAAGACACACAGAGCCAAGAATCAAACTCAGGGCCTGACACTCTAGCTTCAGTTTTTTTTTTTTAATATCCTGAACTCTTATAGCATTTATAAGTATCAATCTTATAACACATTTAAATGAAATATTAAAGTTTGATGATATATTAAATGATGATATATTAAAATTTATGTTAGGCACATTTTTGTAAGCATTGTCTCATTGGTTAAATTTTAAGAACCTCGGAAACAGAAACCATGCCATTTGTATTTGTAGTTCATTGTATTCTCCATAGCACTTAGCTCCTGTAGCTTTCTAGATTTGACTGAAATCTAGATTTCTAGTGACAGCATTATATTCCTGGCATTATGTTCAGAGAACCACAGAAAATGGATTTTGCAGTTTGGAAGGGTGCTCATAATAAACATAATCTAATCTGTATCTGACAAAATATTCCTGCTATAATATTGCTAGCAAATATTTATTCCACCTTTGGTTGAAGACCTCTAGAGTGAGGGAGCTCACTATAGACTTCTGGGGGCAATTTATTCAACTTTTGGATAGTTTTAAAAATAGATTTGTATTGATATCATTTGTTTTTATATCACCTAGATTTCAGCAAAACTGATGTGTGTCTACATATATGTATGTATATGTGTATATATTTATATACATATGTGTATATTATATGCATACATAGAAAATCTGTCATTCTTTGCAACAATCATCTTTAGTTCCTAGCTGGCTATACTCTTTTGGACTTCTGCATCATGCCCCCCAGGAAATGCCTCATCAGGAATCTCATCATCCTTCAAGATTAAATCAGCCTTGGTGCTCATGCCTCATAATACCCTCTGCCCTTCTATTTGGAGGGCAGAGTGAAGAGCTCCTTTCCAAACTTCCATTTAAGGAGCTAGGTTAGCTGGGGATGTACTTTTGACTTCATTATGCCCTGAAGTTGGATACCTTCCTCCCCACTTCCTTCTCTTTTATGGCCTTTTGTGTTCTGTCTTCCCTCTTTAGATTGTAAACTCTTTGAGGTCAGGGATTGTCTTTCTTTTTTATATTCTTACTCCCAGTGATTAGCATAGTGCCCGGCACATAGCAAGTAATTAACAAATATTTATTGACTGATTGGCTAATGTTCCTTACCCATGTTGCCCCTCCTCACTTCCTCAAAGGAATAGACATGTCTGTCCAGGTTCCTGAAAGACAGATAGGGAATAGTGTTTTCAGTGCTGTAGGCATTCCATCAAGAACCTGTAGAAATCACATTTATAAGGTATTCCTAAAATGACCATTGTTATGCTGGGAGAGCTGTTCCCTACATGTAGCATACGGTATTGTTGTATGGTTCAGAGAGTCAGAATAAACATCACTAACCTCTTCTCCCACTCTTCTCCAAGGGAGACTTTAATTCCTGCCAGGAGAGAAACAAGGGTGTGTGGGGTCTAGAAGTTTGGCCACTGTGTTCTGAGACACAGAGAGGGGGGTGGAAGGGGTGAGAGAAAGAGAGAGAGAGAGAGAGAGAGAGAGAGAGAGAGAGAGAGAGAGAGAGAGAGAGAGAGAATTAGATCTCATCCAAATGGAATGTTCCCTTAGTCTCTACTGTAGAAAGCTGGGGCTAGGGATGTGATGGAGACTTCCAGCCCCTCTCATGTAGGCTTATTACCAGAGCCCTTTCCTTCAGCAACCTGAAGTGGAGTTGACATCATCCATCAATTAACTCAAAAATGTAAGTCAGAAACACCCAAAGCAATTACAGCTCTAATGAAAGGATTAGAACATATGCATTGGAGCTCTTGAGCTTGAAGAGTCTGAAGAAAAACAGGCAAATTTCTTGTCTTCTCATCTCACCAACCCCATCCTACACCTCACACAGGCAAAGGCCATTTATTTCCAAAAACAAGGAGAGGACCCCATACCAATGGGCTTTGGGACTAAGGTTACTCTTATATGACATTTCTGGGTCTCTAAAAAGTCAAGAGGAATGAACTTTAATGGTAATCCTAGGAGCTGGGCAGGACATTTAAGCTCCATATATATTCAAAAGGGCATCTGTTGCAGTGGCTAGGTGGTGCAGTGAGTAGAGCGCCGGCCCTGGAGTCAGAAGGACCTGAGTTTGGATCTGGCTTCAGACACTTAACACACCCAAACAAACAAAAAAATAAAGAAAACAAAAACCTAGCTGTGTGACCTTGGGCAAGTTACTTAACCCCAATTGCCCTCCAAAAAGCAAAAAAAAAAAGGTATCTGATACTGATCATACCTCTGATGATATGCTTTATAGCTTTGTCTTTCTCAGTACATATTTTTCTGTTATAATTGAGCAAATTAAAAAGCATTAAATGCTTAATACACATATGTCAAGCACTCTTAGGCACTTAGGATACAAATACATAAACAAGCTCAGCCCTTGTCCTGAAAGAACTTGTATCCTAATAGGGGAAGGTCATGCACATAGGGAATTGGTATCTGGAATCTTTTAGTTTGAAAATCTATAAGGATGGTGAGTAGACCTATGTAGAGCCAAGCGTGAGCAGCTTTTCAGAAGAATGCTGCTGTGAACAGCTTTCAAGATTTTGATTACACAGTATAGTGAACACTCTATTTAATAACAAATCAGAGCAAAACATTCACAGAAAATCAAGGTACAGCATTCACAATTTTACAGTTTATCACAGAAAATCAAAATACAGCATTCATAACAGCTTATCACTAAAATGGCCCCATAGTTTTCACCACAGGGGTCACAAAGTTTTGAACAAAGAACAATCATTTAGTAACAATCATTCAATCATCCTTAAGGAGGTTTGCCTCCTTAAAGGACACCAAGTACAATAGTCAAAGTCCTTTACACCTGGGGCACACCAAGTTACAAATCAATTACTTATTCAGTCATCATTTACTGTTCAATCATCAGAAAATACACAAACCCTCTACCCCTAGGTCACTAGTAAATTAAAATTTCTCAGTCAGTATACAGTATCCAAGTCTTCTTTCAGCTTGACTCAGGGTGGTCTCTCAGATTCCCAGGATCCCCTTCCATGGTCCCAGATCCTACCTGGATTGACCAAACTGTCACCTGGGTTCAAAAGCAGACAGCTCCCAGGTCCTTGTCCAGCTCTCCATGAACTTCCTGTTCCATGCTGAAGCTCACAGCATCCAATCCACCTCAAATCCTTCACATTCTCTGTTCCCAGGAAGTCAAGGCTTAACAAAGCCTCAAACAGGTTCATATAAATTACCAGCATCACCCTCATGCTTTCTCAGTCTGTGGCAGCTGCAGCTGGCTCTCAGACTCTGCAGCTCCTCAGCAGAAGCTCCAGCTGGTTCCCAGAATCAAAATCAGTTCACCCAGGTTCCCAAAATCAAAATCATTCTCTCCAGCCTGGGGGGGGGGGGCTCTCCTCTTCAGCCTCCCTGGTGGCAGAAGCTTCTGCCTCCATGGAGCTTGCTCCAAAAAGGTCTGACTCTCCCTCTGTGAGTTTTTCCTTATATACAGTATTGATCCTCTTTGCTCAGCCCCTTCCTGTTATGTTAGCAACAGGAGTTCATGCTTTCTGTTTCTTTAACAGAGGCTTAATTTGAACTAGGTGCTAAGTGCCTCTCAGTTTAGCAATACAAAAAGAACTTCATATTTCATTACTATTACAACCTATAAGGGAATAGACTGAGACATATTTTTTAAAGGGCAGGTTGTTGTACCTGCACTAGAAAGCAGGAGGTATGGAGTAGTTTATCACTACCTCTAGACATCATCACTTCAGATGTGTCTCTGCCCCAACGCAGAGCAATTAGTGGGGTACGGATAGGAACAGTGTTGGGGAAGAAGGCTGTGTTATCTGGAGTTGAAGGAGGGGTTGCTTTAGAAAAATCAACATAAAAACATCTCAATTTGAAGAACAGGTACAGTGTGTGTGTGTGTGTGTGTGTGTGTGTGTGTGTGTTTGTATGTAGTGATTATTTACACTATAAAGGGATTCTGCTTTTAGTAGGAACACCTCTACTGTATACATAATTTTTAGAGAAATTTGATGTAGTATTCAGATATCTTGCCAAGTGATTAACCTTTAGTAATAAAGAGAAGACATGTCTGTAATGGCAATGCAAATCAATAGTATCCTGATTTTGTTTACCAAAATGTTGACTTACATATATTTTTTCAAGTCCGTTCCCCATCCTGTCCCTCACCAAATAAAATAAGGTATATATGTATCATGAAAGATACTTTCTGAGGGAGAGTTTGGGGACATAATGCCAGAGAAGACATAAAAGTAAGGTTTCAGGTCCTTCTGACTCCAGGGCCTCTACTCACTGCTCCACCTAGCCGCCCCCTGAAATTTTTTTAAAAGATGATATCTAGGGGGCAGCTAGGTGGTGCAGTGAGTAGAGCACCAGCCCTGGAGTCAGAAGGACCTGAGTTCAGATCCGGCCTCAGACACTTAACACACACAAACAAAAACCTAGCCATGTGACCTTGGGCAAGTTACTTAACCCCAATTGCCCTCCAAAAAGCAAAAAAAAAAAAAAAAAGATGATATCTAGGCTCTTTTTTTGATCATAACATTCAGGTATTCTTATTGGAATCTGGATCTATCTATAACTGGATTTATTTTCAGCTTAATTGTTTTTCCAATGAGATATTTCAAATTTTATTTGATTGCTTCTTGATGTCTCATAAAGTCATTTAGCTTCCAGTTGCCCAATTCTAAATTTTAAGGAATTATTGTCTTCAGTGAGCCTTTGTGCTTCTTTTCCCATTTGGCCAATTCTACTTTTTAAGGAGTTCTTCTCTTTAGTGAATTTTTGTATAATTTTTTCCATTTTGCCAATTCTTCTTTTCAAGGCATTCTTTCCTTCATTGGATTTTCGTGCCTCTTTTACTATATGATTTATTCTGTTTTTTTTTTAAGGTGTTATTTTCTTTAGTATTTTTTTGTGTCTCCTTGATTAAGCTGTTGACTCTTTTCTCATAAATTCTGGCATCACTCTTATTTGCTACCTCTCTTACTTGATTTTTAAAATCCTGTTTGAGTTTTTCCATGGGTCTAAACCAATTCATATTTTTCTTAGCAGCTGTGGATGCAGGAATTTTGACTTTGTTGTATGTTTTGCTCTTCCTTGCCATCATAGTAACTTTGTATGGTCAGATTTTTTTCTGTTGTTTACTCATTTTCTAAACTATTTCTTGACTTTTAACTTTATGCTAAAGTGAGAATCTACTTTTCAAGTGGAGGGGGTGCTGTCCCAAGCTTCAGGCTTTTTTGTACAGCTATTTTCAGAGATAATTCTGGGAACTTTAAGTTTTTGGCTTTTCCAAGGCAGTATGATCTAGGGAGGAAAGTGTTTATTATTCTCCTATATAGTACACCAGTTTATGAGCAACCACAAGCACTGTTTTCAACCCTGGAACTGTGACAGGGGTGCCTATCTCCTGTGTCCAGAAGCTCTTCTGTGCTAGTGCTCCTCCTTATACTGGGTCTGTGACCCAGATCCAAGTATAAGCAATGCAACAGGGTACTACCCCTGGTGTCAGCAAAGGAAACATTGTAAATCTCCTGACCCATTGTCCAATCCCCCTATCATCTGTGGGCTAAGAGGTTTAGAAACCACCACTGTTGCCATTGATTCAATCACTTCAAGGCCTGCTCTTGGTTTGATGGGGTCAAGTCTGTTCTCATGTGACCTCTGCTGGACTACCCTCTTTTCATTCAAGTTATTTGGCAACTGATTAGGCAAAATAGTTTTGAAAACTTTGTTGTCTTTTAATCTGTTGTGATATCTCCTTCATTTTTTAATTTTAATTTTAATTTTTTTGGAATAAAACAAGCATTCCTATGACCATAGTACAATAAAAAAAAACAATCGTGAGGATGGCTTGGTAGTGAAGTGAATAGAGCACTGGCCCTGGAGTCAGGAGGATCTGAGTTCAAATCAGGCCTCAGACACTTGACACACTTAGTAGCGGTGTGACCTTGGGCAAGTCACTTGACCCCAGTTGCCCTGCCCTCTCCCCTCCAAAAAAAAAAAAAAAGAATTATACACGAAACCGCAGATCTATGCACAAATTGCTATTTCTCTCAAAAAATGCAATGAAATTATCATGCAATTTTTTCTTTTTTTTCTTCCCTCCACCTTTGCCTTAGAGATACCTACCATTAGACACAAATAGGTGTATATGTGTAAAATTCTTCCATAGATACTTCTATTTATCAGTTCTTTCTCTGGATACAGATAGCATCTTTCTTCATATGTCCTTTATAGTTAATTTGGTTATTTGTAATATTCAAAATAACTTATTCACTCAAAATCCTTCTTAAAACAATATTGCTGTTACTGTCTACAATGTTGTCTTGATTCTGTTCATTTCTGCTCATTTCACTCTTCATAATTTCATGCACATCTTTCCAAGTTTTTCTAAAATTGTTGAACTCATCATTTCTTATAGCACAGTAGTATTCCATTACAATCATATACTACAGCTTGTTCAGGCATTCACCACTTGATGGGCATCCCTGTAATTTCCAGTTCTTTGATACTACAAAGATAGCTGCTATAAATATTTTATAACATATAGGTTCTTTTCCTTTTCTGTTAATTTATCTCACACACATCATCTTTTAAAAAATTTTCAAGGAAAACTGCCCTGATATTCTAGAACCAGAGGGTAAATAGAAGAAAGAATTTCACCTCTTGAAAGAGATCCCAAAAAGAAAACTCCCAAGCATATTATAGCTAAATTCCAGAGCTCCAGGGTCAAGGAGAAAATATACTTCAAGCAGCCAAAATGAAACAAAATAGACCTAAGTAGTGGTTGGCTGGGTCAAAGGGTATAGGTAGTTTAATAATTCTTTGGGCACAATTCTAGTTTCTCTCCAAAATGGTTGGAACATTTTGCAATTCTGCCAATGATGAATTAGTGTCCCAATTTTTCTACATCCCCTCCAACATTTGTCACTTTCCCCTTCTGTCACATTAACCAATCTGATAGGTATAAAATGATATCTTAAGGTTATTTTAATTTGCTTTTCTCTAGTCAATAATGATTTAGAGCATTTTCATATGACTGGAAATTGTTTTGATTTCTTCATTGGAAAACTGCCTGTACATATCCTTTGACTATCAATTAGGGAATGACTCATATTCTTAAAGTTCTAATTACCATTTCAAATTTCTGTTCATCTTATTTTTATTCACTACTTTCCTACTCAGCCTCTCTTTTTACCCTCTCCCTGTTATCTTATCTTCACTTTTATATGTTGTTGATTCAGTTTTTCTCTTTTAAAAATCAATTTTACTAATGATTTGTCTAATTTTACTGATGATCTTAATAATGTTTAAAAAACAACTCAGTTTTATTCTATCTTTGTTTTTCTTTACCTCTTTTTACATTTGGAGAATGTCTACTCTTCAGTTTATTTGGTTCTCTTTGATTCATTGTTTTTCTAGATTTTGTAGTTACTTCTTTGATGGGAAATTTAGAATGATAATTTGAGATAGCAAAGTCAAGTGATGATTTTTTTTTTAATGAGAATGAGTTTGTGCATGGTCTAAAAGGAGTCATTGTATAATAACAGAATGAAATTGAGAGAAAGAGAAGGAATAATCAGTCAATCAGGTTCCTGGAGGAGAGGGAAGTAGAAGGGATCAAGAACAGATATAGAATGTTATCCTTCATGAGGAGAAAGGCAACTTCTTCTTTGGAGAATGTAGCAAAAGAGGAGAAAGAGTAACAAAAAACATTTTGAAGTATAAAGTAGAGGAAATGAGGAAACTTTTTCTCAATGTTTTGGGCTTTTTTTTTTTTTTTATAAATAGTTATTTTGTGAGGTGGCTAGGTAGCAAAGTAGATAATGTCCTGAACCTTGAGATAAGAATAAATATTTTTGTGTGTATACTCTTAGAGCTTTATTCTTTTGAATTAGCATGAAATATATTTAAAGATCTTTGTAAGCTGCACAGAACTATAGTAATATAGTTATTATATATTATATAGTAATATAAATGAGTTATTATTATTTGATGCTTGATCAATATTTGTTGATGAATGAACAAATTTTTTTTTTTCAGAAGAGAAAATTGTGCTACCAAAAGGTAAAATAATTTGTTCAAAATTGCACAAATAGTAAATGGCAGAGCTGGAATTTGAACCTGCAATGAGTCTGTATACAATCAAAGGATCAAAGAAACAGAAACAGAATGACTAGTATGGGTAGTATGGGTCCAATCTTCAGATAAGATGGATGAGTTCCTTGACATGTATAATGTGAGAAAGCTCTTTGCATCAATCTTCAAATTTGACTGGGTTTCTAGTCAGCATAACCTAGGTCTTTGGTTAAAGGTCTTTAAGCAACAAGTAGAGGTGATCCTGCTTCCCATGGAGGGCTAAGTTTAAATAATGCAATAAAGTTTTCTAACAATTTCCATAATTCAATAAAGTTTTCTTAGAAGACAGAAATAAAAGTAGATTCATAATCGAATGGAAAGAGAACTGAGTTAGTTCCAGAACTGAGTTGTAAGATGGAGTCAGTTTTACTCCAAATCTATTGCTCTGATTCCTGGGTAGGTAATAGTGAGGAGTTCTGGGAAACATGAAGACCCTGTATGCCTAGCAGATAGCTTTGGAAATGAGGATGGTAGTACAGAATGGGTAGACAGAAGAGTTTAGAAGGTAAACTTTACAGTTTCTGAAAGATCAGCCTAGATCCAAGATGCTTGATATTTGAATTTTTGATGGGTGCTGCTTGTAAATTTCTCTACTACATTGTATATGGGGAGAGTGTTAGATTTTCTAAATGACCAGGATGACTTAAAGAATCTGTAAACTAGAGAGCCATGAATAGGATGAGATAAGACTATTGAAAGGTAAAAGAACAAGGAGGCCTATCTCACAAAAAAAAGTATTAAAAATGTTTTAATAGCGTTTAAGTCTATCCCAAATTTGCTGATGAAAGGTGTGAATCAAGATGAGGTGACTCCTACATGGACTTTGTAGTATTAAGTCTTGGAAGCTGTATAGTGGTTTATCCTCACCCAGTATGAATGTGAAAGATGTCTCTGGTTTTGTTGTTGTTGTTTTTTTTTTTACATATTTATGTAAAGTTATAGACTCTTAGGGTGATAGTCAAAAATTTGGAGCTTATGGAGAGAGGAAAGGGAATATTAGTACTTCACAGGCCCCTGTTTACCTGAAATGTCCATCCCCATAACTCACACTGCTTGGGAGATAATAAAAAATGGAGGGTTTATATATAAACTTTTCCTGATAGATCATATTACTGAGTTCATTGTCCTTGAGGTTTAGGGAGTGAGTGTTGCAAGCCCCAAATAAAAATAGTTAAACTTAATATTTTGCTATTACAAGTGCTACATTTTATATATAGATATCCTCAGATTCTGACTGTATCTACAGCAAATTTGGGGTATATTTAAACTCTATTAAAACATAATAAAAATACTTTTTTATGAGATAGGATTTCTTGTTCCATTTCTCACAAATGGTGGGTTTCTATATTTGTTTCAGATAAATTTTTTCTGTTTACTTCCTTTATAAATGAGGCTCAATTAGTATGTATGCAGATAAGCAAGGGTTTCTCACATGAACAATAGAGCCCTCTTAGTTATTTCTCAGAAATTCTAACTTAAATGACTGAAAAGACCCCATGGAGGCAAGTCACTGATACTCATTGCACTTCAAAGAAACTCAAGCACAGGAAGCTTTAGTGGCAGTTGGAAAATTTTTACTCATGAGGATACAGTGAGAAAAAGGAAAGGCAGGGTGTTTACAAAATGACCTCAACTTACGGCTATTTTACATGAGCTGCTGAAGCAGTTGTCCAGCTGGGTTGGCCTGTCTAACTGATTAAGTTTCCTTCTACAGTAATATCCTGTTTCAACTCTTATTTACCTGTGAAGTTCAGAGACAATACTTCCTTACAGGGCTCCTGAGAGGGGTCATGTCTCAAATCCCAGTAGAATTCTGAGCTGTAACCACAAGACCCTACTTCTTCCTAATGTTTTCTGTAAAGTCTCTCATATCCTTGATTGTGTGATCCATGGAAAATCTGAGATTTATTTCCTATGTTCAGAGCCTGAGAGTGTAAAAATGTTATTCTGGTCTTTTCTATGAATTTCAGTTTCAAAAGAGAACATTGTTCGGGCAGATGGTTTGTCCATTTCTTTAAAAGAGTCAAATGAATATGCTTATTCAAAAAGCATTTTTGATTCATGCGAAGTCTGACTTTAAGTATGATAAGTTGACTTCAAGAATTTATTCTATAACCAGAGACTGTCAGTAATATAATTTCCCTTAGAACATCTAGACATCTTCAAGTGAGTGTATATTTGTATACATGTATATGGGGCATATGCAATAAATGATGACAAGGTTAAACCATTGATAATGGGTTATGTCAGTTATGGGCATCTAGGTTCTTAATAAATGCTTTTTGAGGTTGATATTTACAACAACACCTCCATCCTATTAGATCAGGGTCAAACTAGATCAGTCTGGTATTCAAAGTCCTTTAAAATTGGGACCTCACTTACTAGTATACAAAAGGAATTCAGTATTCTAGTCAGGCTGGTCTCTGCTAAAAATACAAGAGGAAAAAAAGGAATCAAGCAAAGAGAACAGCTAGTTCATTAGTTGTAGCTCTGGGAAGACCTAAATTATAATCAGGCTTTTGATACTAGCTATGTGTCACTTAACCTCTGACTGCCTCAGTTTCCTCATTTATAAAATAGGGGTAATAATAGTACCATTTTCTCAGGGTTGTTGTGAGCATTAAATGTTGTAATGCTTATAAAAGTGCTTAGCACATCATATAAATGCTATATTATAATGTTTAAGATAGTCTATAAAAAATCCCAAAGATGTTATGTTTGAAAATATGCCTTAATAGTTCTGAGATTTTCTAAATTGATCTGGCTGCTTTTTGCATCTTAACAAGATAGAAGCTAGTTTTTCTTCTACAATATTCTAGATATCCCCATTGATTGGCTAACAATAGGTCCCAGGTCAAGCCCCTCTTGGTCATTGTTTGGGACCTGATTGGCTCAAAGTGAATGTAAACAGCAATTATTTCTGTTTTGGCCAGAAGTCCTGAGGGTCTTCCCCTCCCAGACTGATTTTTTTTTTTTGACTAGGTAAAAGAGGCCATTCTCTGCCTCATTGTTTACTTAGCCTTACCGGACCTGGTGACTTTGCACAACCCTCCCTCACTCAATTGCAAGTCATTTGCATGTCAAGTCATCATATCCCTGATGTTATGGTCCTCTTTGACAATGAAGGACAAATCACAACTTGTGAGTAGTCAGCTGCCTGAATGGTCCAGTTCTAGTCTGACAGCTCAGCTCTTCCTCTTCTCTCCTCTTCTCTTCCCTTTCCCTTAGGGAGTTCTGCACAAAGGAAGGTAAATTTTGATGGTCAAAAGCTACCTAGTTACTTTGGGCTTTACTGGCTAGATTTCTTTCTCAAAGACCAAACCTCAAACCAAATTCACTCTGGATCTCATGGATTAGAAAACAATGGTTGTTGTCCTTCCTTATTGAAGAAAACCAAAGTGACATCACTATGCTAAATTCAAGTTTCAATGTGTCCAACTGTGGCTGATCAGACCAATACAAGCTCGGAATACTCTACCACATGTTGGGCACAAATCGTCTGTGTGAACATTTGGGGTAGACTCTCTAAATTTGTGCACCCTGCGTTTCCTTTGACCTATTTAAATTCTGCTTTTCTAATAGAGCATAGCACCTTCTCTGATGTGGACACACCATGCTGAGCAGTCCTGTGCCAGTGTCTTCCATGTCACACAATCAATTCCAAAGTTTTTGAGAGAGACCTTGAGAGTGCCTTTGTCTGACTTCTTATGACCACCAGATGAATTCTTCATAAAGTAGTCTTTTTGGCAAGCATATGTTTAGCATTCAAATAACATGACTGGCCCACTGGAGTTGTACTCTCTGAAACAGAGTTTGAATGCTTGGCAGTTTAGTTTAATTAAGGACCTCGGGGTCTGGTACCTTATCCTGCCAGGTGATCTTCAGAATCTTCTGAAGACAATTCAAATGAAGTGATTCAGTTTCTTGGCATGGTGCTGATGGACTGTCTAGGTTTCAATGAGGTCAACACAACGGCTATGTAGACCTTATGTTTGGTAATCACTCTTATACTTCTTCTTTCCCATACTTTCCTTTGGAGCCTCCCAAACACTGAGCTGGCAATGTGTGTGTCAAGCTCATTATCAATGTGTACATCCCTGGAAATTACATTACCAAGGAAAGTGAACTTATCCACAGCATTCAAAACTTCTCCATTTGCTGTAACCAATGGTGAGGTGGTGGCTGATGGAGCATCTATATTTTCTTGATATTAATTGTTATGCCAAAATTAGCACAAGAAGCAGAAAATTAATCCAAAGTTTGTTGCATCTCAGCTTCAGAATTTGCATTGAGTGCACAATCATCTGCAAACAGAAAATCATGCATCAACACTCCTTCCACTTTGTTCTTGGCTTGTAGCCTTTTCAAATTGGATTGGACAACAAAAGGTCCTGTCCAAGCACCACTTGGTGATTATTTTTTGGGCTCTACTGGCTCAGAGTGAATGTAAGGTAGTAACTATTTCTCTTTTGGCCAGCAACAATGAAGGTCTTCCCCTCCCATTTTTTTTATTAAAGGGGCCATCCCTTGACTCACTTCATTGCCCCACTCAAAGTGAGAACCTGAAAAAACCTTACCTTAAAAAATCCAAGGTCTCCCACTGCATCTGGGTTGTCTCCAGTAGTCCTGATCCATATCTGGCCACTGGACCCAGGTGGCTCTGGAGGAGAAAGTGAGACTGGTGCCTTTGCACCTTCAAATCAATGTAAATTGCAAGTCATGTCATCATCTCCCTTATGTCATGGTTCTTTTAGAGAATGGAGGACAAACCACACAATCTTACCTAGCCTTAATCACTGAATGGGGGTTGCCTCAGTCAAACTGAGACCTGTTAAAGACTTGAGCTTAAAATAGCCAAGATTTCCCACTGCATCCAGGTCTATAGATCTCCAGTTGTCCTGATCTATATCTTGTCACTGGACCTAGATGGCTCTGGAGGAGAAAGTGAGACTGGTGACTTTGCACAACCTTCCCTCACTTAAATCCAATTCACTTGCTGTCATGGCATCACCTCCCTGATGTCATGGTCCTTTTCAAGAATGAGGGACAGATCCGGCCTCAGACACTTAACACACACACAAACAAAAACCTAGCCGTGTGACTTTGGGCAAGTTACTTAACCCCAGTTGCCCTCCAAAAACAAAACAAAACAAAAAAAAAGAATGAGGGACAAACAACAACAGTACAAGGGAACCAAGACCACCTTTTCCTAATCAATCACATGACATTGTTAAATTCATACTGCATGCTAGCTTCTGGTAACAAAAAGAGAAAAAAATGAAACCAAACATACCAAGGAGCTTCCATTGTATTTGTGGAAAACATGTCCATATGCCTTTTGGGTAATCTATCTAAGGATAAGTCCTTAGCTCAGCTGAGAGATAAAAGAGAGGGAAGGAAGGAGAGAGACAGAGAGAGAGAGACAGAGAAAGAGAGAGAGAGATCAGAGAGACAAACACACAGAGGGGAAAACAGACAGACACACAGAGAGACAGAGACAGACAGAGAGAGACAGAAACTGACAGAGACAGAGAGGTTGAGAATGATGGAGAAATTGCAAGTGAAGAAGAGTGATTGATGAAGGATTGAAAAGGAATAGATGATGGAACAAGAACTAGGATGGTACTGAAGAGCAGAGAGGAGCTGGTTTTTAAGACCTTGAACTGTACTGAGGTAGTGGCTTCTCACTGGCCTCTGGCATGGATTTCGTGACAAATGAATCTTGGATGTGCTTGCTGGGACCCTGGAGAAGCCCAGCCTAGGTTATTTCTCCAAGACCTTCCCTCTCCAGCACCCACCTGTTTGCTGAAGAAGCAAACCACTAAGGACTATTTTTTGTGATATGTTTCCAGTGTTCTCCCCCCTGCATTTTAAAAAATGTAAACATATGTATTTGATCTCCAACAAGTGCATTTCACTGTGTGTGATATAAAACAAAGGCCGAGCAGTTGTACTGGCTCCTCAGGGAATGAATACTGGAACCCTTCTTTTCACTGATATAGTTTTTTTTTTTTAAACAATCACCTAGGGACAACATCAAGCCAACTTTGATTTTATTTTATTCATTAAAAACTAAGTAGATCTCATTATAAGATAGTCTGCTTTATCTATACTCTTTTAGCGAGAGTTCTGTTACATTTCACTCCCTGGGGGGCCCAAGATTCTCCTTTGGAGATTAGGGTGCCTCTTTTCATGCCATTGTCTCAAACTCCCATTGTTTGTGCCCCACCTTTTTAGGGAGTCATTGTCAATATTGTAGTTCCATTCAACCACTAAACATGAGATTAACTTTCATAAAGTGATATTTATTCAGAGATATAGCAATAACAATTATTCAAACATTTATGCCAATGCCTCTATGGCATAATCCCTTTACACCATTTTTGGCCTCTGGAGAAGGGGGTGGGGATTAGACTCAAGGATTAATTCAGTTCCTATTTAGTATTACTCTCACCAAGTTCAAGCCCAAACTCCCACTGAGGCTGCAATGTCTCACCTAGCATGTTGGGCTCTCAAATTCTCACAGCTTGAGCTCCCAGGTTGGAGACTTCCCTCCATGCACATAAAACAAAGAAAAGAGATATCCCAAACCTGTTTCTGGGAACCATATAACCTAAAGGGGCAGAGGAAGTGACCCTCAGGCAGGGCTGTGCTATAGATGTTTGATGACTGGCTCTTGAAGGAGGAAATGTTTGCAGGATATACTTTTCAATTTAATCTGCATTATAAACATTTTCTACATAGCTTTCTTAAATCTAGATGATCAACAAAAATATAAATCAAATTATTATTTGAAATATAATTATAAATATTCAAATTAACTACAAAGGACAAATGAAAGGAAATGCTATCTACATCCAGAGAAATAATAGATAAATAGATGCATATAATGGTTTTTACATATATATATTTGTATCTGAGGGTAGCCAACTCTAGTGGAGGGGAAGAATAAAAAAGAAAGTTACATGATAACTTGATCGTATTTTAAAAGGAATAGCAAGTTATATATAATAGATTTGCAATTTGATATACAATCTTTTTTCTATTCTGCTATTATGGGCATGCTTGTTTTGTTTTCTAAGTTCAGAATAAAATAAATAAAATTTTAAACAATGAAAATAAAACAAAATGAAAAAATGAAATATCGTATTTACTCATTTACCACATGTAAATGCTCACACTGAATTTACCAAATTCTTCACACTGGCCCTGGCTTAGGCAAGTCCTCTCCCCTGCCTTGATGATTTATTTTCTATGATTGAAAGAGTCCTTTGAATGCAAGAAATAGAGACAGTGAAACAGAAAAATATAGGTAAAAACAGAAAAAAATTATGTAAATGATTCTGGATCTGCACTTATAAAGGGATGTTCCCAATCACATATTGGGCCAACACAGAACGTTTATACATCAATTCTTTCTCCTATCCCCCAGAAGCATGTCCCCAGGAGGTCCCAAGCATCTACCATGTGGGTGATGCCATTTTAGGTAGTTTGGGCATGTACCAAAATTTTCTGTTACATCACTGAAAGGAGATGGGGAATCTCAGATTGGTGTCTGCTACCTTTTCTTCTTTGATGGAGCCTATATTCGTCATCTCTAGTAAGATAGGGAGCTTGTGACTGAGTACTTCCCCTCTCAGAAGGGATAGGGAGTGAGGCATGCAGGGGTTGGGAGGACTAGGGATTAGAGAAGAAAGTCCCACTCCAGTTCACTCTGAAGGCAGAGTCAGGGCTTTCTGTGAAGTTTTCAACTTTATCCCTTTCTGGTTGGGAGAGGTGGGATGAGGAGAACGCAGGCTCTACACTGACACCTAGAGGTTTCCTTAGTAAATGAAAAATAGATACAAGGAAATTTCAAGGTAATTTTAGGGAGCAGTAGCTGTTGGGGAGGAGGGATATGAAAAACTTCCTATAGGAGATATCGCTTGAGATGGGTTTTGAAGGGATCTAGGAACCCTGAAGTGTAGGAAAGGAAGGAGAACATTTTAGGTGTAGGACATTCCAAAGTATATAGAGAGAAACATCCCCTTCTTTGACTTATATACTTACTTCAGGTCTTCATTTCCTATTTAATAAATTAGAGTAGTTTTCTATTAATTATTATCCATATAAATTCCTCAACTTGTCATCTGAAGTTCTTTATCCTCCCTCTTACCTTTCTACCCTTATTACGAATTACTTTCTTTCATTCAATCTATACTCTAGCCAAATCTACCTTCTTGATGTTTTTTATATAAAACATTCCATCTTTCATATGCTTTTGCATTTGCTTTCTCCCTGCCTGATACACACTTCCTCTCAGAAGTAAGCCTCTTGGAATGTCTGGCTTCTTATAAAATTCAGATCAAGTGCTACTGGGATGAGGACTTCCTGGTCTCCTCAGCTACTAGTGTTTTTCTTCACAAGGTTACCAATTTCTGTTTTCAGTGTTGTTTGTAAATACATATACATACATATATACATGCTCATACTCCCCCATTAGAATATAATCTCCTTGAGGGCAGGGACTGTTTGACCTTTGAATTTATATCCCTCGTATGTAGCACAGAACCTGGCAAATAGTAGTTGCTTAATAAACACTTGTTGATCAATGGGTAGAAACTGGAGATGGAGTGCTGTTTATGAAGAACAGCAAGGTCAGTTTAGATGGACCATATAGTATGGGTGTCTAGGTGGTACAGCAGATATAGTACCAGGCCTAGAGTGAGCAGATTCTTCTTTATGAGTTCCAATCTGGCCTAAGGCACTTATTAGCTGTGTGACTCCAGGCAAGTCACTTAACTCTGTTGGCTTTAGTTTACTCACCTATAAAATAAGCCGGAAAAAGAAATGGCAAACCATTCTAGTATCTTTGCCAAGGAAACCTCAAATGTGGTCACAGAGAGTCAGGCATGACTGAAACAACTTAACAACAACATAGTATGAGAAAAGAAGTAATGTGTAGAAACTTGGAAAGCTGGGATTGTGTCCCATTGGGCTTTACATGCTAAATAAGAGTTAATGTTTGATAATAGAATTATTAGCTATCCCTTGTAGCTTGCTAAGCAGGGAAGTAACATGATTAGAATTGTGTTTTAGGCATATTTCTTCAGTGACTGTGTGGAGAATGAATTGGAGAGGACAGAAAGTTAAGACCGATTAGGAAGCTATTTGGTTAGTTCCTGGGAGAGAAAAAGAGAGCTTGTGCAAAGGTTCTCTTTACTCCACACTAGTGGAGTGAAGAGAGCAGATGCTGGTTATGTTTTGGAGGTAGAATTGACAAGATTTGTCAACTGATTAGATAAAAAGTCTTGGAGAGAGTGAAGAGCTGAAAATGACTCTGAAGCTGCAAACCTTGGTTTCTAGAAGGATGACATTGCACTTGAAAGAAATAGAGAAATAAAGGAGAGAGAACTCTCTGGGGAGAAAGACAATAAATTCTGTTTTTTAAACACACTGAGTCTGAAATGCCTAGAGGACATCAGGTTTAAAATTTCCAGTATGAAGTTGCTGATGCATGACTGGTGCTCAGAAACCCATGAAGGCTAGATATATGTCTAGATCTGGGAGTCTTCTCCATAGAGGTTATAATTGGACCTGTGGGAGTTGGTGACTTCACTGAGAGAGGAGTTGCAGAGACAGACAAGAGGAAGGCCCAGAAGAGAGTCTTGGAGGATGTATACCTTCAGTGAAGGGATGAAATATGAATGAAGAATTAGCAAAGGAGGTTGAGGAGAGAGGAGGAAATCCAAAGAGAGTATAGTTTCATGAAAACCAAAAGAAAAGATATTATCTAGTTGGGGGAGGGGAGAATAGTCAAATGTTGCAGAGAAGTCAAGAAGGATCAACACTAAAAAAGAGAAGAACATTGGATTTGGCAATTTACAAATCCCTGGTAACTTTGGAGGGAGCAGTTTCAGTTGAGGGATGAGATTGGAAGATGGACTTCAAGTGGCTGAGAAGTGAATGATAAGAGATGAAGGAGAGACATTTAGTATAGATAACCTTTCCTGGGAGTTTAGTTCTAAAATGAGGAGAGAGACTGGACATGGACTTAAAGTATGGAGATGCCCTAAACTTGTTTGCATCAGGAAGGAGTGGGTAAATGGGGAAAGGTTGAAGATTAAAATACACACATACTAGACCTGCTCTTATTTCTTTTTTTTTTTTTAATTAATTTATTAGTTTAGTTTCAGTTGACAAGATTCAATTCCATAGTTCCTTGGTTTTCAAATTTCCTTTACTTCCCTCCCCCCTCCCCTCATGACATCATATAGTGCAGTATAGGGTCTGCAAATGCATTCATATTAAACATTATTCCAATTACAAAGGCATATTGTACTAGGTGGGATGAAAGATGGTAAGGAAGAAGTACAACCAAACAATGAGAAGAACAAGATCATTTAGTTTGCTTCCATCAGGATTCAGGCTCAGTTCTTTCTAGTTATATCTCTGGATGGCACATTTCTCACTTTCTTGAGTCATTCGGGATTAACTTATATCACTGCATTGCTGAAAAGAGTCCAGTCTGTCATAGTTGGTCGTCACAGATATGGTATGTCTGTGATTGTATACAAATTTCTTCTGATTCTACTCTTCTCGCTCAGCATCAGTTTGTATAAGTCTCTCCAGGTAATTATGAAATCCGTCACCTCCTCGTTTCTTATAGCACAATAAAATTCCATTACATTCATATACCACAACTTGTTTAGCCATTCCCCAATTGATGGGCACTCCTTTAGTATCCAATTCTTTGCAACCACAAAAAGGGCTGCTAAAAATATTTTTGTACATATGGTTCTTCCTCCCACTACTATGATCTCTTTGGGATATAACCCTAGGAGTGGTATGGCTGGGTCAAAGGGTATGAAATTATTTATAATCCTTTGGGCACAATTCCAGATTGCTCTCCAGAATGGTTGGATAAGTTCACAATTCCACCAGCAATGTATCAGCGTTCCAATTTGCCCACAACCTCTCCAGCATTTGTCATTTTCTTGTTTTGTCATCTTAGCCAATCTGACTGGAGAGATGTGGTATCTCAGAGTTGTTTTGATTTGCATTTCTCTAATTAATAGTGATTTAGAGCATTTCTTCATATGCTTATAGATATCTTTAATTTCTTTCTCTGAAAACTTCCTATTCATATCCTTTGACCATTTCTCAATTGGGGAATGACTTGTATTCATATAGATTTGGCTCAATTCTCTATAAATTTTAGAAATGAGTCCTTTATCAGAGACACAGGTTGTAAAAATTCTTTCCCAATTTCCCACCTCCCTCTTGATCTTGGTTACATTGGCTTTGTTTGTGCAGAAGCTTTTCAATTTAATGTAATCAAAATTATCCATTTTGCATTTTATAATGCTCTCTAATTCTTGTTTGGTCCTAAAATCTTCCCCTCTCCACAGATCTGTCAGGTAAACTATTCCTTGCTTTCCCAAATTGCTTACAGTATCATCCTTTACACCTAGATCATGCACCCATTTAGACTTTATTTTGGTATATGGTGTTAGATAGTGATCTATGCCCAGTTTCTGCCATACTGTATTCCAGTTTTCCCAGCAGTTTTTGTCAAATAGTGCATTCTTATCCCAAAAACTGGGGTCTTTGGGTTTATCGAACAATAGATTGCTATATTCATTAACTGCTGGGTCTCCTGCACCTAATCTATTCCATTGATCCACTACTCTACACCTCTGCCAGTACCAAGCAGTTTCGATGACTGCTGCTGTATAATACAGATGAAGATCTGGCATAGCTAGTCCACCTTCCCTAGCATTTCTTTTCATTAATTCCCTTGATATTCTAGACCTTTTGTTTCTCCAAATAAATTTTGTTATTATTTTGTCTAACTCTACAAAGTAGTTTTTTGGTAAATTGATTGGAATGGCACTAAATATATAATTTAGTTTGGGTAAAATTGTCATTTTTATTATATTAGCTCGACCCAGCCACGAGCAATTGATATTTTTCCAACTATTTAGATCTGATTTTATTTCTGTGAGAAGTGTTTTGTAGTTGTGATCATATAGATTCTGGGTTTGTTTTGGCAAGTAGATTCCGACCTGCTCTTATTTCTATGCTTTTGTTCTTTTGTTAGTCTCTTGCCTAGAATACCTTTCTCTTTTTTATTGACCAATTCAAATTCTTTAAGTCTTCTTTCTTCCAAAGAGTTTTTATTTATTCCTGTCCATATGAACATCTCCTTTCTTTGAATTCCAGCAGCATTTATAGATTGAATCACACAGTCTAGAAATGGAAATCAAGGTGAAACAAAATTTGCTTTACAATTAAGGATATAACGATGTTTAATTTGTGTCTAGTAGAAGCATTTTGCACCTGTAGTTCACCACTTCTCTACCAAGAAAGAGATGGCTCATGTATAGACTTATAAAAATATTGCCCAGTTTGTTGATCTGAATTTCCTTGCTTTTAAGGCTATTTTTCTTTACCTTATTGTAGTTATTGTATATATTATTTTCTGGATTCTGACTCCTCTGCATCAGTTCATACAAATCTTCTAAAGTTTCCTTTGACGTCTTTATATTCATTGGAACATAGTCATATTCCTATTCAAATACCAATTTTTTTAGGTTACTTCCAAAATTGATAAATATTAACTTGCTTCCATTTTCTTGCTACCACAAAAACCATTGCTATAACTATTTTGATATTTTTGGGATGTTTCTCTTTGTTTTTTACTTCCTTGGAAACTTTTTCTCTTTTAAAAAAGAAATGTTATTTAACTATGCCTGCCCCTTCTTGTACTTGTGACAAATTTATTTTTGAAACTGAACTTTTAAATTTATTAATTTAGAATTAAATATTTACCTCCTAAGGAATTTTATCATATTTTTGGTCCATCATGATAGACTATTAAGATGTTTGTTGAATCCTGACTTTTTCTTCAAATGTATTATATATTCCTCAAAGTCTCATTTCATCTGTAAATTTTTCAAGTATTCTTTCTATGGCTTCATCCAAATTATTGATAAAAATGCTGAGCAGCACAAGGCTGAGGGCAGATCCCTGGAGTACTGCACCAGAGGTTTCCTTCAAACTTGACATTGACCCATTACAGAATCACATAATAGCAGAAACACAGACTTGGCAGGGATATAAGAGACTATCAAGTACATCCTGTACCCATACAAGAATCTTTTCCACAATATCCCTAGCAAGTGGTCATAGAGCATTTCTTCAAAAACCTCTAATGAGGGGAATAGCTCTAATTATTAGGAAAGTTTTGATATTTTGCCTATAAGACAAAAAAGAGGGCCTGCAGTGAAATATGTATTGAAATAACTAATGAGATGCCTGGTTTGGGGTTGTCTGCATCACAGGAACAAATAAGAGGGGGGCATTTTCCAATAGAGAAACTAAATAAATTGGATATCCAAATGAAGAGAAAAGGCATAAAGAAATGGCAGCTGTAGGAAATGTAGGATCAAAGAACACAGGCTCTATAGGAAGAATCTGGTCCAGATGTAATCACCCAAATGCTAAATCAGCACAAAAAAGGCATCAGTTAAACCTTCACTGGAGTGAAAATGTGCTGAGGTAGTAATACTCAGAATCATGGGACCACAGATTTAAATCTAGAAGGAATCCTAGAGGTATCAAATCCAAGCTCCTCATTATAGATATTGGAAAATTAGGACTGAGAGAAGTTAAATTACTTGCTCAAGGCTTTATGACTAGTAAGTATCTGAGGAGGGATTTGAACTCAGATTTATCCTAACTTCAAGCCTTACTGTATATTTTAATTGTCTCAAGAAATACTTGAGGAGATGGAGTCTTACCATGAATTGAGCATGTGCAGGGACATGTCAGTTGTTATAAACAGCAAGTAAGTTGAAACCCCCAGGAGGGTTGTTGGAGAAACATTTGGGGAGAGATGAGGGAGCACATAGGTTGGCACATAGATCTTGGCACATAGGTTGTCTTAGGGAAGGGAAAGGGTTAGAAAATATATAAATGACTTAAAACTTGAGGAGAAAGGAATTTAGGTCATTCTGTACAGCAAGTTTGCTCACACATAATTTGTACTAGAGCAATACCTACTATATTGGGTTATTAGAAAAAAAAATCCAGATTACATTGCTCTTCATGATTCCATTCTGCTCATTGAGGGACTATGTCTCACTTTATCACTGGTCAGTTAGTTCCCTTCTTGCTATTCAGAGGGGCCTTCTTAGCTATCTCTACTGCTATGTTGTCTGTCTGTCTGTCTGTCTGTCTGTTGTCTGTCTGTCTCTCTCTCTCTCTCTCTCTGTCTCTCTCTCTCCCCCCCCCCCCATTTCTCCATCATAGATACTAACCAACTCTTTGTACAGTTTCTCTCTTGGTAACATCACTTATATAGGTATAGGGCCTCTCTACAACAATTGATCATGATAACAAAATGGAATTTGATATAACTTTTTCCAAATTTCAGTACTCAGATATCAGGTATAAAGGAAAACAACAGAAACAAAAACACCATTCAAAGTCATGAGACCAAAAAGAAAACCTATTAGGGGCCTTGCATCTCAAGCACCAATAGGAATCTTGCCTCTAATCCCCAACTATAAACAGCTATAGTTTCCTTTGTTCATCAACAATCACATTCCATACCAAAGGAACCTTTGCCTTTCTTCCATCCATGGCATTTCTCCTATTTTGCACAATCTTTCAGAGATCACCAACAGAATGGAAATCATGCCCATCTGTTCTTTGAGTACCCTGGGGTGTCTTTTCCCCAAGGGCTCATTGACATCATTGCAAGTAACTAAATATGTTCTTATTATCTGCTTACTAGTTTTGGGATTCTACTCCTTGACAACAATTTTTAATGACTGTTCTTGGGACAAGGATGGACTATGAATTAGTAAAACTAGTACTGAATATTAAGGGAAAGAATTGC
This sequence comes from Gymnobelideus leadbeateri, assembly GCA_011680675.1. Taxonomy (NCBI): domain Eukaryota; kingdom Metazoa; phylum Chordata; class Mammalia; order Diprotodontia; family Petauridae; genus Gymnobelideus; species Gymnobelideus leadbeateri. The sequence continues at coordinate 502,548 of WOXC01000263.1, forward strand.
TCAAGGAAAAGAGGGTTACTTTTAATATTTTCCTGTTTTACTTCCATCATTAATTAAACAAACAAACAAACAAACAAAAAAACCGTGCCCCCTTTTAAAATGCAAGTATCAAATTCAGAAGTTCCCAGGGGTTGAAACTCAGGTTGTGGACAAGCCATTATTAAGTCATTATGGAGGTTATAAAATATGTTTGATATTATATTAATGAGCCATGAATTGCATGCCAAATTTCTAAAAGAAGAGAAGAGAAAGAAAAAGAAAGGAACAAAAACATGAAAGGGAAGAAGCAGAGAAGAGAGGAGAGGAGAATAGGTAGGGGGGAGGTAGGGGAGAGGAAGAAAAGAGGAGAAAGGGAAAATGATAACTACAAACTTCAAACCAGTTACCTTTTCTTTTATCATCAGAAATATAAAATACATAATTAAAGAACATCAAAAGAAAAAAGTACAATTATCAAAAAGCAATATGGCTTCCTCAAGTTACACAGACTAATCTCATTTCCTTTTTTAGGCATAACTAGACTTGGAAATTGGGGAAATACTATACAACTGTGTTTTTTAGCAAAGTATCTGAAAAATCATGAATGTGGATAAGACAAAGATGTAGGTGTATTTCATATTACTCTCCCCCACGATATTCCATTCAAACTAGCCTATCTACTGTTCTCTGAAAACATGACATTATAACTTCCACCACCATTTCTTTACATGGGCTGTTCCAAATTACTGTAATGCACACTTTTGTTAACAGCACCTCTTGGAATTTCCAGTTCCTATCAAGATTTAGGTCAGGTCTCACATCCTATATAAGACCTTTTCTCATCCCCGCAATTGTTAGTATTTTGCCACCAAAATATATATATATATATATATATATATATATATATATATATATATATATATATATATAATTTTTTTTCTTTTTATATTCTCTGTGTTCCTTCAGTTTGGTTTGGTCTTTTGGATGTTTCCTTTTGTGGATGATTTGATACAAAGATGTAGGCTATACAGCAATAAAATAAGATAGATTTTGATCTGATTGAATAACTGGCCCCAAAGAGTAGTCATCAAAGCTTACTCTGGAAAATCTTTAAAATCATGTCATACTGGAATCAATTATGGAAATAAGGGCACTTTACCTGGAGAAGAGAAGATGGTGAAGAACATAGCAGCTGCTTTCAACTTTTTAAAGGGTTTTCATATAGAAGGGGGTTGCAATTTGTTCTGACACACTCCTGAAGAAGCAGTTTGGGGCAATGAGTATAAGTTGCAAGGTATATTTTCAGTAGATGTAAAGAAAAACTATTAGCTCTCCAACCCCATTTCCCCACATTATGGAATTATGAAAAGCAATGTAAAGTAATCTGGATTTTTTTTTTCTAATAGCCCAATATAGTACATATTGCTCTAGTACAAACTATGTGTGAGCAGACTTGCTGTACAGAATGACCTAAATTCCTTTCTCCTCAAGTTATAAGTCATTTATATGTTTTCTAACCCTTTCCCTTCCCTAAGACAGCCTTTGTGCCAAGACCTATGTGCCAACCTATGTGCTCCCTCATCTCTCCCTAAATGTTTCTCCAACAACCCTCCTGGGGGTTTCAACTCACTTGCTGTTTATAACAACTGACATGTCCCTGCACATGCTCAATTCATGGTAAGACTCCATCTCAAGTATTTCTTGAGGCAATTAAAATATACAGTAAGTGACCTTGGGCAAGTTACTTAACCCCAATTGCTCTCCAAAAAGCAAAAAAGAAAGAAAGAAAGAAAAATATACAGTAAGGCTTGAAGTTAGGAAAAATCTGAGTTCAAATCCCTCCTTAGATACTTACTAGTCATAAAGCCTTGTATTTCATATTGGGACGAAGTCTCTATTTTTTCTGGGTATATTTCATATTACTCTCCCCCACCATATTCCATTCAAACTAGCCTATCTACTATTCTCTGAAAACATGACATTGTAACTTCCACCACCATTTCTTTACATGGGCTATTCCAAATTACTGAAATGTACACTTTTGTTAACAGCACCTCTTGGAATTTCCAGTTCCTATCAAGATTTAGTTCAGGTCTCACATCCTATACAAGACCTTTTCTCATCCCTGCAATTATTAGTATTTTGCCACCAAAAAAGTTATATTTTCTTTTTATATTCTCTGTGTTCCTTCAGTTTGGTTTGGTCTTTTGGATGCTTCTTTTTGTGGATGATTTGCACATAGGATACCAAGCTCAGGAACATTACAACCCCTCCTCAGTAAGATCCACACCCACTCAAAAGAGCTTGGCCTAACTGCATATATCTAGATAGGAAATAGTAAATGAATGAAGATTGTTCGTTGTCTAGATTATAGCATGCAATTAAATGCATATCTATATGTCACAGCCTTTGGAGTTTGTTCATCAGGATCTGTCTTGGATAGATGTTCTAAATGTACAGGAGATTGAGTTGGCCCTAAAATTGAACTGGTAGAAGAAAGGAGGCTGGATTTCCTTTGGGAAATTGAAAAATTATGTTGATGACCCCAAATTTCACTCTGAAATAAAGGCTGATCTAAAAAATTATCTCAAATTTATTTTTATTAGTATTATAGATAATAATGTATATATTACATTAAATTTAAATAATTTTAAATATTTTTTTTAATTTTGAAAATAATCTATTGGTATTGTATGACTGGGAGTCAAGAATCACTACAGTCTCCAAAGAATTGAAAATAAATGTCACCCAGAAGGCAGTGGATAGGTGTGTGATGGGCACAAGCAGGCAATAACTTATTCCAAACAAAAGTGGGACAAAGGACGTAATCAAACAATACAGGAGTTAAAAAGGAAATGGAACTTAGATATATTGAGAATGATGGCTAACTAATAAGCAATCTGTGTGCTCTACTATTATTCTCACATCATAAGAAAATGAGGACTCTTTTCATAAGAAAATGAGGACTCTGTTGCCTAAGGATCCCCTTAGTGAATTCTGAGGGATTGTGGTCAAGAGTTGTACAAGATGAATGGATATGAATGGGTCTCAATATGCATCATTAGAGTGAATACCCACATTGAAGAGATCATATATTCATTGATGATATTGAATATTTACATATCTGTGGACATGTTACAGAGGATAGAAGATTCTTGAGAGCAGGGATGGTTTTGTTTTTGCCTGTGTATTCCTATGTCCTAAAGCAATGCCTTGCATATAGCAGGCACTTAATAAGTGTTAATTGAATTGAAGATAACAGGAACAAAGCTAGAGTTGAGAGGCTCACCCCTCTTACTTCCATTGTCAATGTACTATCCTAAAAGTAGTTCTTTACTTTCAAGGACTGATCTCTTGCTCTCCACATAGCTAAAAAATACTTTAAAAATTGTATTTAGCATTCATGAACAGGCTAGCTTACCTTGCCTTTAGACTGTTTAATTAATCTTATAAGATTTTAATATTCTTTTTTTTTTTTTGGAGGGGGGAAGGTAGGGCAATTGGGCTTAAGTGGCTTGCCCAACGTCACACGGCTAGTTTTGTGTGTGTGTGTGTGTGTGTGTGTGTGTGTGTGTGTGTGTGTGTGTGTGTGAAGTATCTGGTCAGATTTGAACTCAGGTCCTCCTGATTCCAGGGTGGGTGCTCTATTCATTGCGCCAACTAGCCGCCCCAAGATTTTAATATTCTTAATAATAATAGCTAGCATTTATAGAGAAAGCTGCAAAGCACTTTGCACATACCTCATTTTATGTTTACCTTCAGTTACCTGCCCCTGCTTCTATCTTCTATATGTGTTTTTTAAAGGACTGAGTTGGCTGAGGAGTTTGCTGTATAGCTACCACAGCCCTGTTAGGTATTTAAGCTCTCAGCAACCTTAGGTTCAGAAAGATTAAGTGACCTGCTCATGGTTACACAGCTAGTAAGTATTGGAAGTAGAGCTTTCTGACTCCAAGTCTAATACTTATGTGCTAGGTGTATAGACTAAAGAACAGAGATATGAATCTAAAGCTTGGAAAAAGAGAGGCTTTTGCCTTCCTTTTTACTAGAGTATAATTAAGTCTATCTGAAGGGTGGAAGAGAAATGCAATTAAGTTTAAAAAGATAAGATGAACTAAGGATAATTCAAGCGGAGATTGAAGAATTGATTTCATAAGCTCCATGTTCATGCCAGGCTAAGTACTCTGTCTTTCTTGTTTTTTTTTTTTTAATGGAGAAATTTGGTATTACCAATAATGAAGATTGAGCTAATCGGAATTTAATTAGATGAGTACACACTTCATATATGAGAGGCTGTTGTCTTCTCTTCCCATTGCACTGGCCAAGATATGGGATATGGTCTCAAGTGTTGCTTCTGAAAGTTAGATAAGAAAAGGACTGAAATTACATGAAATCCTGAGTTCCCATCCAAGCATTTGACTAGCCAACCAAGTGAAATGGATATGTATATGTATGTATGTATGTATGTATATATATATATATATATGAGTACACAATACATATACATACTACATACATAATATACAAATATATATATATGTGTGTATATATGCATACATATACACGTGGAGTTGTACTTATAAACGAAAGAGGGATCTCCTTTCAACCACTCTTGTCTCTGTAAAATACGAATCTTTCCTTTGTATCCTTCTCTAGTTATCCTTTTTATACCTTATCTTCCCTACTGGTATTCTTCTTCTCCATCCTTCAGGTATACCTTGCTCTCTGCTAGCTGCTAGCTGCTAACTTTTTCTCTGTGAGACATGATCCCATATTATAACACATTACAGAAAGTATTTATGAAGGAGAGGTTGAATGAAGTATGTCATCAATGAAATACAGGGGTGAAAAAGATGATCTGGAGACATGGTACGAATGAGGGATAACTAGTCAACAGCTTGTGTACTACTCTAGTATCCTTATAATGTCATAAGAAAGCAAGAATCTCCTTCTCCTAAATATTGGAGGATGGAGATTGTGGGTTATTTACATTTAAAAAAACATAAAAGAATAATTCCTTAATGGTGAAATTTTAGGCCTTGGAATGCTGTCAGTGAAGATATTTTTGGAAAGGATTGCCTTCGTGATATCCCTCAGATCACGGCATGTAGGTGGCTGCCTACTAATGCCTGTCTCTGATTCCAAAGACAACTGCTACATGTGAGCCTGCTTTAAAAGAAGGTGAATACATGGCAATTACTGACTCTGATTTAAAATAATACATGGGCCTTGGAAAAGAATACGTAGGCTGTTATCTGGGTTCATTATACTGCAAATGACTGCTTAGGCTTCCAGATGGGTTGTAACTCTATAATAACTTTACCTGATCCCCCAAATGCTAATAAGTGCTTCACTTCCTCCTGTACTCACAATTTACAGCTGCTTCTACAGAGTGCAAAGCAGAGACTGGGCAATTATTTGAGTAATCTGATCGATGCTGATAGCCAGACTGTGTGACTCAGGCCAAAAATCCATTTCCCCCTACCATTTAGTTAACTTGGTTAACAAGCTAAATGAACTTGACCTTTCAAATTTACTCTAAGTCCTGAATTATCTGGATGGCTTTCACTGTATGGTACGGCATTGATAAGATTAATAAATCCCTTTGTAATCTCATCTTTCATTCATTTGTTCAGTGGATCTTTATTAAGTTCTTACTGGCATGAAGCTCTGTGCTAAATACTTTGGGTGATAAAGATTAAATAAGACATAGCCCCTTTTTCTTGGAGTTTAGAGTCTAATTATGGGATATAGTACACAAATAAATATAATACAAGATCATGTGAAATGAAAGGGAGGCTCAAACATGAAATGGGGGAAAGGAGGTGTCATTATTTACTGGGAGGATCTGGGAAGACTTCCTAGAAGATAGGCTCTTCAGGATAAAATAAGTAGGATTTCAGCAGGTTGAGAAAGAATGGTAAGGTAGAAAGGGCAAACTAAAAGTGTTCCCAGCATGGGGAAGGAGAAGGAAAGAAAAAGCAGACTAGCAAGTGTTCCTTTATACCAGATCAGCAAGGGCTCCAGTTGGTGAAAGTATGGAGGACATGCCTGGCAAGAAAATGAAAAAGAAGGCTCAAAGAATATCATCTTTCCAGACTGTGGAAAACAACAGATCATGGAAAGAGCCCTAAAGGATTGTAGAGTTCATCAACTCTATCTCCATTTTTAGAGGAGGAAACTGGGAGGCTATCGAGAGAGGTAAAGTGTTTTGGACAAAAGTGATCAGGCTTAGGAAGTAAGTGACAGATACAAACATAGGCCATCTGACCCCAGAACCAGGACTGGCTTTTTTCATCACAGCATGATTCCTTCAATGTGGTGGTGTCATAGAAAGATTTGGCTAAGCCTCCACATTGTTATCTGTAAAAGAGAGGATAATGGCTATACTAATTATTTCACAGAGCTTTAGTGGGGAAAAAGGACTAGTTTAAAAGCATTTATTGAGTGATTACTATATGTCAGATACTGTGCTAAGGACATACATAGAAAGGTAAAAATGATCTGTTCTTGGGGGGCGGAGCCAAGATGGCGGAGTAGAAACAGCTCATCCAAGCCACTCTGCCCCCAGAATCCCCACAAACTATGTAAAAAAAGACTCTGAACAACTTCTGGAGCCCCAGCACCCACAGAACAACACAGAGAAGCTAACCTCCCGCTGAGGACAGCCCAGCAGCCCTGCAGGAAGGACCAGCGCAGTGGTCTGGGAGCCGGCAGCGCGCAGAGCGCAGGAGACGAGCTGAGCCGAGCCCACATCCGCTTGAGCCGAGGTTTTAGCCCCAGGGCGGCAGGGCCAGCAGCCGGCTGGAGGAACCCCAGAACACCAGGAGCTGTGGCGACTCCAGAATTATCAACATAGACATGCCTAGGACAAAGTAAGAGGTTAGTGTCCTATGGACTTTGGGACCTGTATTTGGGGAATGTGTCAGCTCCCTCCCCTGGGGGCTAGAAGCTACTGAGGAGACACGCCATTTTGTAGTTTTCATAGGCATTTCTGGCTCCCAGCCTACAAATCGTGGGGAGATCCAGCGATCAGTCTTGGGGGGTAATCGCTCTTGCTTTAACCTCCCTGGATCTGGATTGTGATCTAGGGTGGAAGTTTTGGGTGGGTTTACAGCTTGCCAGAAACGGAAGTTGCCCCCCACATGTTCGGGACAAAAATTCCTCTATCTGGCCTTAAAGCCATAGTGTGGCAACAAGCCCAAAAGTCAAGCAATTAAGTGGCAACATGCCAAGGCAAAGGAAACAGAAAAAATGCAACCCTAGACTCCTATTTTGGGGGCATAGAGCGGGAAAAGGACTGTGAGGTCAGAAGTCCTGCTCCAAAAGCCCCAGGGGAAAACATGAGTGGGTTGCAGGCCATAGAGGACCTTAAGAAGGACTTTAAAAATCAAATAAGAGAAGTGGAGGAAAAATTAGAAAGAGAAATTAGAAGGATGCAGGAAAAGTATAAAATGAGGGTCAACAGCCTGACTGAGGAAAACAACACCTTAAAAAATAGACTAACTCAAATGGCAAAGGAGGCCCAAAAGGGCAATGAGGAGAAGAATGCCTTAAAAAGTCGAATTTGCCAGATGGAAAAAGAATCTCAAAGTTCACTGAGGAGATTCATTCCTTCAGAGTTAGACTGGAGCAAATGGAAGCTAATGACTTTATGAGGAATCAAGATGCTGTTAAGCAGATCCAAACAAACGAAAGATTAGAAGGCAATGTGAAATATCTCATGGGAAAAACCACTGACCTGGAGAATAGATCCAGGAGAGACAATTTAAAAATTATTGGACTACCTGAAAGCCATGATCAAGGAAAAGAACCTAGAAATCACCCTTCAAGAAATTCTCAAGGAAAACTGCCCTGATGTTTTAGATCCAGAGGGCAAAATAGAGTTGAAAGAATCCACCGATCACCTCCTGAAAAAGATCCCAAAAAGAAAACTCCCAGGAATATTATAGCCAGGTTCCAGAATCCCCAGATCAGGGAGAAAATACTACAAGCAGCCAGGAAGAAACAATTTCAATATTGTGGAAACACAATCAGAATAGCCCAAGACCTGGCAGCTTCTACACTGAGGGATCGAAGGGCATGGAATATGATATTCCAGAGGGCAAAAGAGCTGGGACTGAACCCAAGGGTCACCTACCCAGCAAAACTGAGTATTTTTGTTTCAGGGGAAAATATGGTCATTCAGTGGAATAGAGGACTTTCAAGCATTCTTGAGGAAAAAACCAGAGTTGAATAGAAAATTTGACATCCAGATGCAAGAAGTAAGAGATGCCTGAGAAGGTAATCAGGGAAAAGAAATCAAAAGGAACTTATCAAAGTTGAACTATTTACATTCCTAGATGGAAAAGCAATATTTGTGACTGATGATATCTTTCTCACTATGAAAATAATGGAAGAAGGGGCTGTGGTCATATGAATACATATGTGAATGTGTGTGTATATGGTTACAGTTATATATGGATAGAGGGCATAGGTTGAATTTGTTGGGAAGGGAGAATACTCAAGGGATGAAATTATGAGGTGAGAGGAAAGTGGCAAGAGGAGATGGGGAGAGACAGGGTAGGGTAAACTATCCCATGTAGAAGAAGCAAGGGGAAGTGGTTGCAAAGGAGAGGGAGAAGAAGGAAGGCTAAAAAAGGCAAAACCACATTCACATTGAATTTGGTTCAGGGAGAAAATGACATACATACTAAATGGGATATCTCAACCTGCAGCAGGATAGGGGGAAGGGGGATGAGAGGAGGGATGATGGATGGGAGGGCATCCTTGGGGGGAGGGGAGGTTGGAAGTACCCACTATAGAAGAGGGACAGGATCATGTAGAGAATGGACCAGGTGGGGGGTGGGACGAGTGGGAGGGAATTATAAGCAGCCTTGTACAATATATCTACTATGATAATGTTTTGCATAGCTAGACATGTACAACATATACTGAATTACTTATCTCCCAAGAAGGAATGGGTGACAAGGGAGGAAGGAAATGGATCTGAAATTCGAGGTCGTAATATTAAATGTTTCAAATATATATATAAATACTATTATTAATACTCTTTTGCTTGTAATAGGGAGATAAGATGTGCAGGCATTGGGACACAAGATTCATCTTCCTCCAATGGAAAAGTCGAAGGGGGTATGGGAGAAGGTATGGGAGAGAGCAGATTGGAGGAAGCAATATCTTGTGGGACTGCTATTCTGGGAGGGTGGGTAGGGGAATAATGGGGGGAAAATGATTGTAACTCAAAATCTGGCGGAAATGAATGATGTAAAACAGAAGTTAATAAAGCATTTGTTTAAAAAAATTTATTTAAAAAAATGATCTGTTCTTAAACTAACATTATCATGGGGAAGACAACATGTAAATAACTAGGTATAGAATACATACAGAGCAGATGAAAGATAATATCAGAGGGGGAGTCATTCATGTGGGAAGTCAGAAGAGAAGTAGCTGCTGTAGTGGGTGGTGGGAAAGGAATCCTGCTGAAGGTAAAATTTGAGTTGAGTCTTGAAAAAGCCATGGAAACTACGAGGTGGGGGTGAGGAGGAGTAGCCTTCTAAGCACAGGGTCCAGCCAGTTCAAAAGCTAACCTCCCTTTTCTCAAAGATGAAAAATGGAGTGTTACATGTAAAGAATAGCAAATGGGCCAGTGTACTTGGATTGTTGAGAGAATGTAAAGCAATTAGAAAATTGCGGAGACTTTATATACCAGCTAGAAGACCTTATATTTCTTCCTGATGGTAATAGAGAGTCATTGGAGTTTACTGGGTGGGTTAAATGTGGGGTGACATGGTTAGACATTTGATTTGGGATGAACACTTTGGCAGCTGAGTGGAAGAAGGGTTGTAATGGGAAGAGACATGAGAATGTTGAAATGATTTATATATTTTAAAGTGCTATATAAATGAGCTATGGTTGTGACAGTGGTGACATCAACTTAAGTATGAATTTTATTTAATTGGCAATAGGAAACCTCTCAAAGGCTTTAAACCTATGAGTGAAATAAGCATATTTATGCATAAAGATCAGTCTGATAACATTTTGAAAGACACATTTTATTAGAAGATAGTAAAGATTGAAGACTAGTCACTTCATGGATACATCCCAAGTGAAAGAAATTTGCATTACTATTTACCTAAGAATGAATAAAAATTTAAAAAATTGGAAATGACTCTTTCTTAGCAGCTAGGTAATCACTCATTTGGAAGTACCAAAAAAAAAAAAAAAAAAAAAGACTGACAGATGTTAACTTTGACATTTGTTTGGAGAGTTGGAAGCAGAATGAGTCAGGCATGGGGTAGATAATCTATGTGGGATACCGTGGGCAGTATGGTAAGTTAAATTCTTATTATCTGTTTTAGCATAAAAGTATATAAGTACCTTTTACTGTTTACTCTGCTATGTAGCTATCTATCTATCTATCTATCTATCTATCTATCTATCTATCTATCTATCTCTATCATCTCTCTGTCTCTCTCTCTTTCTCTCTGTCTCTCTCCCTCTCTCCCTCTCTCTCCCTCTCTCTCTCCCTCTCTCTCTTTTTCCCACTCTCTCTCTCTCCCTCCTTCTCTCCCTTTCCCTCTCTCCCTCTCTCTCTCTCTCTCTCTCTCTCTCTCTCTCTCTCTCTTCCTCTCTCTCTCTCTCCCTATCTATCTACCTATGGATTAATGGAAGTCCTACCTGGTAGCCCTTAGAACCTAGAGACAGGCCATAAGGTGGCACAATGGATAGAGCACTGGGCCTGGAATCAGGAAGACCTGAGTTCCAATTCATCCTCGGAGGCTCACTAGCTCTGTGACTCTGGACAGGTCACTTGGCTGCTGTCTGCCTCAACCTCTTCATCAGTAAAATAGAAATAACAATAGCACTCACCTCCTAGAGATGTCACAAGGCTCAAATAAGAAAATCATTGTGGAAGTGCTCAGCACAGTGCCTGGCACATAGTAAGTATGTTAGTATTATTATCATCATTACTTCGTGGGCCTATACTGAACAGGTGACTCTCAAGGGAGTAATGGAAATTTATAGTCAAAGTTGACAGGGAGCAAGATTTTCATGTCACAAGGGGAGGCTAGGTGGTGGAGTGAATAGAGTACTGTCCCTGGAGTCAGGAGGACCTGAGTTCAAATCTGGCCTCAGACACAACACAAAAACTAGCCATGTGACCTTGGGTCAGTCACTTAACCCCAATTACCCTGCCCTCCAAAAGAAAAACAAAACAAAACAACAACAACAACAACAACAAAAAACTTTGGGTGGCTAGGTGGCCCAGTGAAGTCAGGAGGACTTGAGTTCAAATCTGGCCTCAGACGCTTAACATACTTACTAACCATGTGACTTTGGGCAAGTCACTTAACCCCAACTGCCCTCCAAAAAAAAAAAAGATTTTCATGTCACTACAAGTATATTTCCTAAGTCATATGGTCCTGTTTGAGCTTCTGATTTGTCACTAATCCAGTTGCTGCACTGCTACCTGTGAAATGTTTGAAGGCCTTCATTATGGATGCTAGGTGAATCCCAATGGAAGATTGGTGAGCGGTTATAGGCAAAATCACATGGAATGATGGAGGATTGGATTGCAATTTACATTTGTGGAAGTGCAGTAGTACTGTCCCACCTGGTCCCACATAAGGATGGGGTCATGACTTTCAAGATGAGAACCCAGTTGACCTTATTAATGGGGGCAGGTGTTTGCTGAAAATACCATTAGTCAGAGGCAAAAGATGTTGCTATGGAGCAAATGATCTAAAATCCCAGAGATCAACTAATCCAATGCTTCTTAAACTGTGGATTGTGACCCCATTGGTCCACAGTTTAAGAAGTGCTGAAGGGTTCTTAAGTGGAAAAAGTTTAAGAAGCCCTGAACTAATCAAGTGCCCAGATTTGCCACTGTGGATATAAGAAAAATCCCAATTCTCAAAGAACTCATGGTCTAATGAAGGAGACAGTATGCAAGTAATTATGTATAAGCAAGTGATATATATATATATATATGTATATATATATATATATATATACATATATATGTAAAGTAAAAATAATAAAATAAAAAATATAGTAAAGATAATAGAGGGAAGACACAAGGAGTAAGGGGGGGGGGTAGGAAGGCTTTCTACATTAGGTGAAATTTTATCTGTAACTTGAAGGAATTCAGGGAAGGTAGACATGAGAAGGGAGAGCATCCCAGGGACTTACTGAGTGAAAATACCCAAAGTCAAGTGATGGATTTTCTTTATGACAAACAGCAAAAAGTGTCACTGGATTACAGAGCACACGGAGAGGGGGAGGATTTAAGATGACTGGAAAGGTAGGGAGGATTGAGCTGGTTGTAAAGGAATTTGAATGCCAGAGGGTTTTCTATTTGATGCTGAAGGTGATATGGAGCCAATAGTGTAAGTTCTCCAGGGTACTTTTAGAGGCTTTTGGACCAGCCAAGATTTCATTTGTGAGGCAATAAGTGTTTGGGAGAGAGACTTAGCTTAAGGTACAAAAAGATGCACAGAAAAATATCGATAAGAGTAGTGCCAATAAGTACTGTTTATTGTCCCAGATAGCCTCTTGATGTACCTTTCCATTCTGCTTGCTTAGCTACAACTGTTATTGCAGGTGACAGTAAAGAGAGACACATGAACAAATAGCAGATAGCTGATACTTCAGTATTCAATCATTTAGTCATATCTAACTCTTCAGGACCCCGTGGACCATAGCAATAGGCCCTTCTATCCTCCACTATCTCTTGAAGTCATGTTCTTTGTTTCCATGATACTGCCTATTCTTCTCATCCTCTGCCATCCCCCCTTTTTGTTTTGACTTCAATCTGTCCCATCATCAGGATCTTTTCCAAAGAATCTCATTTTCTCATTGTGTGGCTCAAGTATTTAAGCTTCAGCTTCAGTGTTTGGCTTTCTAGTGAACAGACTGAATTAATTCCTTGACTTAAGGAATTTACTATTCCTTATTCCATAAGTATTTTTATTGACTGATTTGATCTTCTCACTGTCCAAGGAACTCTCAGAAGTCTTCTCCAGCACTTGCAGTTCAAATTGCATTTGAAAGCATTGTTTCTGCAGTGCTTAGCTTTCTGCACAGTTTAACTCTCACAGCTGTACTTTGCTATAGTAAAAATCAGAGCTTTGACTATATGGACTTTTGTCAGCAAGATGATGTCTCTGCTTTTTAGTATGCTGCCCAGATTTGCCACAGCGTTCCTTCTAAAGAGTGAGCATCTTGTAATCAATAGAAATGACTTTTGTAGGCCAATGTTAATTACTTTCAGCAGCAATTATTATTATTATTATTTTTTGCCATGTTGAGGTGGCAAGTCCATACCTCAGCTACACTTCCTAAATATTACTGCCATATTCCTGAATACTTCTGTTTTTTCTCTCTTTGTATTTGATAGCTAACTCTGGCTATTTTATGACTGTAGGATCTTACTCACATGTCCCTACCTCCCTGTTTCTTTCTTTCATCTGGATCATAAAGCCCTTGAGCCACTGAAAAATGCAGTGTTTGGGTTGGAGCTGGGAATATAGAACCTGTGACTCTAGACTCTCAGCTCATTCATCTAACCACTGGGTTTGGCTTCCCCATAATGTTCCCTATAAAATCTCTCCTCCCCTGTGTTATGTTAGCCAGGGAAAATCTGGAACTCATCTGATGTGGGCAGAGATTAAAGATACATAAATGAATACTATTTTTGTTCATTCAACAAATATTTGAGTGTCTGCTACATGCAAGAGCCCATGAATGAGTGAAAGAATAATGACCACTTGCTACATATACTCACAGCCAAAAATGCTCCTTTTTTGCATTTGTAAGGATTTGAAGCTATTAATTATAAGGATTCCATATATTTGTATTGGTCTATTTATAGTTTACAAAACAAATTTATATTCATTCTTATTTAATGTTTAGAAAGACTCTGGAGATCAGTAGTGTAAGTACTATTATCATCCTTAATTTCAATTGAAGGAAATGGGGTCAGAAAAGTTAAGAGATCCAGTAAAGGCAAGTGACACATCCAGAACTGAAAAATCAGTTTCAGGACTATGTAGCCTGGAACATAGTGGGTGTTTAATGCATACATACTTAATACATACTTGCTAACTGATGCCATATGAGAGTCTAGAGATGAACTATTTTACACTACCTGCTTAGGTTTAACTGAAACTTCAAGTAAAACTGTCATGGAATGAATTAAAACATCTCAATTTCTACTTGAATATAACTGAAAAATTATGTTTTAAAATAGAAGAGATACCTTGTAGCTTGCAATAAAAATCCTGCAAAGAAATCTGATAAGATTGTTGATGTGTTAAATGAATAATTTGCATCTAAGTGGAAGGAAGGGCTTCAATAAACATTTATTAAGCACCTATGTAATAAGTGCTTAGTAGGATACTCCACTGGGTACTGGGAATACAAAGACAAAAATTAAATCCACTCTTCTCTTAATGAATTTACATCCTAGGCAGCAAAGGCTCGATGCAAAATTTACATAGATATTAATAGATACAAAGTCCATGTTAGAGAGTATATCAGGGAAGTTCCAGAATTGACTTATTGACTTTCTGAGACAGTAAGCTTATTTGAGATTTTTAAACTCATCTACTTATAAAAGTTGTGGACAAGATCATTGACACTAAGTTAAATGGACAAAAGATTTCTTTGTGAGAGGCATACTTGTTCTGGAAAGAACAATACTCATTGCAAAGGCAGGAAAGCTCTTATTTTATATACATTCCTTGTGAATGGGTAACCCCCTACAGGAGTACACTTGCTCAGACAAATGCAAAGCTATTTATACTCTATTCCCAATTCAAATTTCCCCCCTTGCTTTCCATTGGCTAGATGCAACCTTTTGAACCACCTATTTCACCTATTTTCCTCCTTGCTATGTTTCTCCTCCCTCATCATATGTGTCTTGTGTATTCAAATTAGCTTGCTCCACCCTGGATGTGTGTTGGATAATATTAAAGATTCTCATTAAGTATGTAAATATGGATACAAGCACCTGATCTTTTATGTAATCAGAAGCCTGGTTTTGAGAACCAATTATCTCTGACTTACAATCTATTATCACTCAAAGCTGGGAGTGGTTTTAATTCTGTGGAAACAGAATTGTTTTGTTTTTCTCATCTTGAATAAGGCTCAGTGACTGTGGCTGTCCCAAGCTGAATTGCTTGGCCTGTTCTCTTGACCTGAAGTGTTTTGTTTGGAGGACCTTCCCTCTGTGGGTCTTATAAGCAGTAGTTTTCATTTAGGATGCATCAATTTTTTCATCTTTCCTCCTTTCTGAAGAAATCTTGTCAGTAGGGGCAGCTAGGTGGCGCAGTGAGTAGAGCGTCGGCCCTGGAGTCAGGAGGACCTGAGTTCAGATCCGGCCTCAAGATACTTAACACACAAACAAAAAAACAAACAAACAAACAACCTAGCCATGTGACGTTGGGCAAGTTACTTAACCCCAATTGCCCTCCAAAAAAAAGAAAAAAGAAAAAAAGAAAGAAATCTTGTCAGTGCAGAAGGTAGAGGAAGGGGGTTCTACCCTCACTAAGAGAATAATGACCACCTTGAAGATATATACTTGAATACATAGCCCAAGGAGGAACCTCAGCCTTACAGTTAGTAAAAGGTGGATTTCTTGGGTATAATCAATCTTAGGGGAGGGGCTCATGTTTGAGAACCTCTAAATCAAGCCTTCTAGCTAGATAAGAATTGCTTAGGCAGTGTGACCCACAAACTTGACCTTCTGGCAGAGAAATCAAAAAGAGGGAGTGGTTCTTGGTAACATCAACCCAATGGATCTAATCTACCACTAAGAGATACCTCATGGTTGTCATGTAAATTGGACCAAAATTATACAAGAAAACAAGGTGAGGTTTGGTGAGTAACATCAGGGGAATTTCCTGAGCAGGAAAACTCCTAGTCAGAGAAGTGGGCTCTATCTAGGCAAGAGTAACCACTGGGAATTAAAGTTACAATATGAAGGATCTTGGGGCTTGGACTTTACAAGGAGTTATTCATGTAGTGTGGGTCTGGTGGGCAGATTGGTTTGTCAGTCTAACATAAATTCCCAAATTGGATGATAATACTCCCTGAGGGACACTGGAATGATCTAGGGGAAGGGGGTGGTGGTAGTAGCCTTGGATAAAATTGGAGGGCATTGAATAACAATAAGGGGGTCATGGAAGCATAATGAAAAAAGAGAAGAAAAATTTGAAAAACCTTTCACACATGTTTCATTTGTTGAGTAACAGACTTAAAGTCATAGCGATTCATTATTTTCCAAACAAACACACAAAATGCAAGCTATAACTGATCAGTGGTCAACTCCTCTGACAGGTCTTAACAAGCAAGTATTGGCAGGGAAGCTATTATTGGGAAGTACAGCATGTATCAGCAGGAATATGTGTGTGTAATGAATTGTTTATAACAGATACTATATGGCCATATGATGCAATGTTGCATCATCAAAATTTTAATGCAGCAAAATCTCCACAAATTCACAATGAATTATTAAATTTATGATGCATCATTTATATACACATATGTTATGCAAGTAAAAAAACCATTAAAGGGTTAAAGGAAGTAGATTTCTAGGGGAGCATTGCATAATTTTTTTTATTTTAAAGGGGGTAGTAGGCCAGATAAGTTTGGGAACCTCTGGCTTAGTGTCACCAATTGTTCTCATCTTATAGAGTTGTCCAGGCCCTCAGAGGATGTCTGTGGTACGAAAGGAATTCATCAGATGTCAAGGTATTGCCTTCTAGCAGCTTAATAAGGCGGGAGTCCAAACCACAGATTGTCACAGTCTAGGAGGTATTTCGAATTACCCTGTGTAGAAAAAAGAAAACAGACTCAGTGAAATGTTAGGAGGTGATCCCCTTGCTAATCACAATGGGTCTTCCCTTTGAAGGGAAGTCTAAGTCATGCTTAGAATGCTACTCAGTTTGTCAGACTTTAGGACCTTGAGGGAAAGTATGACCCATTGGAGAAGGAAGTGAATCATATTGACTTTCTATGAACTACCGTGCTTTTAGGTCCTTATAAATGAGCTTCTGCCTATATTTCTAGACTCAATTCACATTATTGCCTCTCGTGCATTTTGTGTTCTAGTCAAATTGGCCTACCTTCTCTTCTCCTCCATGGCATTCTGTGTCTCAAACTGATGAGGTACTGGAACCCCCTTGAACTCTGATTGAATCTTTCCATTTGATTAGGCGTTTGCCTGAGGCCATAAGCCTTTCACTGTGGCTCAGCCCAAACCTGTTACTGAACTAGCCTCCTTTGTCCAGCTAGCTCCCACCCTTAATCCTCCCAAACCCTCCATTATCTCATCTGTGTAGCCTCCAGCTACTTCCCATCCTTAATCTCTCATCCCTGGAGTATGACCTCATTAACTTCTCCTGAAGACCCTCCCCAAAATCCTCCTCTAGACCACCCCTAGAATCCTCCCACCACCTTTCTATATATAAGACCCTATTTTGCCTCTATGAGAAGAGAGAAGGCTGTAGAATTATCTAGCCCAAACTCACTCTGTCATATTCTGGTTGCTTGTCCAGTACAAGCATCACAGATATTGAGGCTCCTTAAGAGTCTACCCATTGGAGGGGCGGAGCCAAGATGGTGGAGTAGAAACAGCATTTCCAATGTGCTCTGCCCCACACAAATTTCAAACAACGTGAAAGGGAGCTCCGAACAACTTCTGGAGCCACAGCACCCACAGAACTGCACAGAGAAGCTAACCTCCTGCTGAGGACAGCCCAGCAGCCCTGCAGGGAGTGGCCAGGGCAGCTCTCTGAGAGCAGGCAGCACAGCGCGCTGGGAACAGACAGCGCAGCCTGCAGAGCCAAGCCCAGGCCCGCGGTTTTAGCCCCAGGGTGGCCGGGCCTTCAGCCAGCTGGTGGAACCCCAGAACACCAGCAATTGTGGCGATTCCAGAATTATCAGCACAGACAGGCCTAGGACAAAGTAAGAGGTTAGTGCCCTATGGACTTTGGGACCAGTATTTGGGGAACACGTGGCTTCCTCCCCTGGGGGCAAAAAGCTGTTGAAGAAACAGCTGCAGAGAAGCCATTTTGCAGCATCAGTAGTGGCTCTAGCTCCTGGTCTGCGAACTGTAGGAAGATCCAGCAATCAGTCTGGGGGTTAATCGCTTTTGCTTTAAACTACCTGGATCTGGATTGTGGTCTGGGGGGAAGTTTGGGGTGGGTATCCAACTTGACAGAGTGGGTGGAGGCTTTACAGAGGCCACCCAACTGGCGGAAGTTGTGAAGACCCCACGTTTGGGCGGAAGCTCCCCTGTCTGGTGGCAGAGTCCTACTGTGGCAACAAGCCCCCAAATCAAGTAATTAAATGGTAATATGCCAAGGCAAATGAAACAAAATAAACAGAAAAGTTCAACATTGGACTCCTATTTTAGGGGCAAAGAGGCTCAAAGCATGGAGGAGGACTGTGAGATCAGAACTCCTGCACCAAAAGCCCCAAATGAAAATACAAGCTGGCTACAGGCCATAGAGGACCTTAAGAAGCAGATAAGAGAAGTGGGGGAAGAATTGGGAAGAGAAATGAGAAAGATGCAAGAAAAGTATGAAATGAGAGTCAACAGCCTGACTGAGGAAAATAACACCCTAAAAATAGACTAACTCAAATGGCAAAGGAGGCCCAAAAGGGCAATGAGGAGAAGAATGCCTTAAAAAGTCAAATTTGCCAGATGGAAAAAGAATCTCAAAAGCTCACTGAGGAGATTCATTCCTTCAGAGTTAGACTGGAGCAAATGGAAGCTAGTGACTTTATGAGAAATCAAGATGCTGTTAAGCAGATCCAAACAAATGAAAGATTAGAAGGCAATGTGAAATATCTCATGGGAAAAACCACTGACCTGGAAAATAGACCCAGGAGAGACAATTTAAAAATTATTGGACTACCTGAAAGCCATGATCAAAGAAAGAACCTAGAAATCACCCTTAAAGAAATTCTCAAGGAAAATTGCCCTGATGTTTTAGACCCAGAGGGCAAAATAGAGGTTGAAAGAATCCACAGATCACCTCCTGAAAAAAGATCCCAAAAAGAAAACTCCCAGGAATATTATAGCCAGGTTCCAGAATCCCCAGATCAAGGAGAAAATACTACAAGCAGCCAGGAAGAAACAATTTCAATATTGTGGAAACACAATCAGAATAGCCCAGACCTGGCAGCTTCTACACTGAGGGATCGAAGGGCATGGAATATGATATTCCAGAGGGCAAAAGAACTGGGAATGAACCCAAGGGTCACCTACCCAGCAAAACTGAGTATTTTGTTTCAGGGGAAAATATGGTCATTCAGTGGAATAGAGGACTTTCAAGCATTCTTGAGGAAAAAACCAGAGTTGAATAGAAAATTTGACATTCAGACACAAGAAGCAAGAGATGCTTGAGAAGGTAATCAGGGAAAAGAAATCAAAAGGAACTGATCAAAGTTGGACTATTTATAGTCCTACATGGAAAAACAATAACTGTATTTGATGAAACATTTCTCATTATGAAAATAATTGAAGTAGGGTACATGGCATATGTTCACAGGTATACATGGATAGAGGGCACAGGTTGAATTTGATGGGAAGGGATGATTATTATTTTTTTTTTTGGAGGGCAATTGGGGTTGGGTGACTTGCCCAGGTTCACGAGGCTGGGTTTTTGTTTGTGTGATGGGTGTCTGGGGCCAGATCTGAGCTCGGGTCCTTCTGGCTCTGGGGCTGGCTCTCTGCTCGCTGCGCCACCTAGCCGCCCCAAGGAAGGGATGATTCTTAAGGGGTGAAGTCAAGAGGTGAGAGAGGAAAGTGGCAAGAGGAGATGGAGAGAGACAGGGTAGGGTAAACTATCTCATGTAGAAGAGGCAAGGGGAAGTAGTTGCAGGGGAGGGGAAGAACAGGAAGGCAAAAAGGCAAAAGCATATTCTCATTGAAGTTGGCTCAAGGAGAGAATCACATACATACTAAATGGAATATCTTACCCTCACTCACTCTCCTGAGTAGGGGAAAGGGGGATGAGAGGGGAGATGATGGAGGGGAGGGCATTCTGGGGAGAGGGGTGGTTAGAAGTACCCACTATCAAAGAGGGACAGGATCAAAGTAGGGAATGGACCAGGTGGGAGGTGAGACAGGTGGGAGGGAAATATAAGCAGTCTTTTACAATATATCTACTATGGTAATGTATTGCATAGATATACATGTACAACACATACAGAATTGCTTATCTCCTCAGAGGGAGTGTGTGACAAGGGAGAAAGGGAATGGATCTGAAAATCGAAGTTTTAAAATTAAACGTTTCATAAGATGTCCAGGCACTGGGGCTCAGAGATTCACCTTGCCCTAATGGCAAAGTTGAGGGGGGTATGGGAGAAGATATGGGAGAGAGCAGATTGGATGAGGGGATATCTAGTGGGACTGCTATTCTGGGGTGGTGGGTAGGGAAAAAATGGGGGAAAAATATAACTCATAATTCGGTGGAAATGAATGATGTAAACCAGAAGTTAATAAAGTATGTTTAATTAAAAAAAAATAATAAAATAGAATAAAAAAAGTAGGCTCAAAAAAAAAAAAAGAGTCTAACCATTATGGTGAACTTTTGGCAACTAAAAAGGATAGACCCAATACAGGCTTAAGGCCTGGCCATCCCTTCCTCCATAAAGAAAGATTCTGGAGTAAGCCTCAAAAAACAAAACAAAACAAGAGGATGAAGGGTGGGAGCTAGCTGGACAAAGGAGGCTAGTTCAGTAACAGGTTTGGGCTGAGCCACAGTGAAAGACTTATGGCCTCAGGAAAATGCCTAAAAAAACAACACAAAAAGGTACCTGAAGTTTTCCCTATTCCCTGGCCCCTACAGAATTGAAAGAATGGAGCTTACACTTCAGGATGGGCCATCTGTCCTTGTCCTCCATTCTTCAGAAGCTATGCCCAGGTCCTTGGCCTCCAACATAACCAAACTGGACTGGGAACCTGAGTGTTAGGCTGAATATGAGACAGCCTCCTAGCTGTCTGATCTAATGGGATCTAGGGGTCAGCCCTCCCCCCCGCCAAAAAAAACACCTCCAAGTTACTTGGAGAGCAAGAAGGGAATAGGGAAAAAGAGAGGCTTACATACTTTCCAGTCTGGGGTGGAGAAGAACTTGAGATTAGCAGTATTTACTGGTATCAGGGAACCATAAAAATGAAGAAGAGGTCAAAAACCATAAAATGTTGAGGTATAGGGTTAGGGGTGCTCCAGACCCCAAAATACCAACATGCCAAGTCCTGCCAAATGAATTTGATTCGAGTCTCCTCTCAGCCAGAGAAAGACAAAGTTTATTAAAGATTCGCCTGAATGGGTACACTCTTAAGGAGCCTCGGTATCTGTGATACTTGTACTGGATAAGAAGCAAGAATCATCTGACACAGAGCAAGTCTGCAGCCTTCTCTCTTTCAGTGGAGGCAAGACGGGGTCTTATATACAGAAAGGTTGTGGGAGGATTCTAGGGGTGGTCTAGAGGAGGAGTTTGGGGAGGGTCTTCAGGAGAAGTCAAATGAGGTGAGACTCCAGTAATGAGTGGTTAAGGGTGGGAAGTAGCTGGAGGCTACCTGGAGATGAGAGAATAGAAGGTTTGGGAGGATCTAGTGTGGGAGATAGCTGGACAAAGGAGGGCTAGGCCAGTAACAGTTTTAGGCTGAGCCACAATGAAAGGCTTATGGCCTCAGCCAAATGCCTAATCAAATGGGAAGATTCAATTAGAGTTCAAGGGCATTCCCAGAGCCTGTACCTCATAAAAACCTTTGTGTCTTCTTAGAACCTTCTCCTTCCTTACCCCCACCTACTATAATTGTTACCTCCCTTAACGGCTCAAGTACCACCTCCTACAAAAGTCCTTTTTCTGGTTTCTCAAGTACTTAGTGTTTCCCATTCAAATTATTTTGTATAGATTTTGTATTTATTTATCTATAAGCATGTTGTTCCCTTCAGCAGACTGTAAACTCTATGAGGGCAGGTATTGTTGTTTTTGTCTTTATAACATCAGGGATAAACACTGTGCCTGGAACATAGTAAGGAGGTTTTTCTACAGGCTGAGTGAAAAGAAAGGAATTTAATTTCTTTATCCTTTGCTTTGTTTATAAACTTCTATTATTCCTTTGAGTTCGTGGCATTATTTGTGCATGTCATGAAATTTATCAGCCTTTAGGCTGATAAACTCATTTGTTATCTTGAATGCTTGTAGAGGAGCTCAGTATTTTGTTTCTTACCTTTGTGGAGGCCTAGTCATAAGCCATATTCTGAGATTTGTCAGTCAACTCTAAGTGGGACAATAGAGATCAAAGAGAGAGCGTGTTTTAGTAATTTTCTCAAGGTTGGACTCTGTGAACCCAAAGCTTGGGATACTGGGGCATGGGTTAACATAATACAAATTTATTGCAAGAGTAAAAATGTGCCAAGAATTGCTGTGGTGGTGGATTAGGAAAGTCCTTGAAGTGTCGACATGGGAAGCAAGACGTTTGAAGAGATGAAAGCAAGGAGGAAGATGATTCCAGTCATGAGCCACAGTGACAAATGCACAGAGGCAGGAGATAGAATGTTGTGAATAAAGAATGGGTAGTAGAGAAGGGAATTAAGTTCCTACTATGTGCCAGCACACTGCAAAAATTTCACCTGGTTCTCACAACCTTCCTGTGATACACATTTTTATCCCCATTTTACAGTTGAGGAGATTGAAGCCCACAGCCATCAAGTGAGATGCTTAAGGTCACACAGGTAGTAAATATCTGACATCGAATGTGAAATTGGGTCTTCCAGACTCCAGGCCCGGCACTCTATCCAGTGAGCTGCTGTGCTGCCTTTTTGGACAGTTTGATTATAATGGAAAGTACATAAAGGGAAGCAGTATGATTTATAACTAGAAATGTATGTGGGAACCAGATTATAGAAAGCTTTAAATGCCAGAATAAGAATTTTATATTTTGTCCTAACGGCAATAGGGAACCATTGATGACTTTTGAGTATAGGAGTGACATGATCTTACCTTTGTTTTTAGGTTTATCAATTTGGCGGACAGAGTGGAGGTCAATAAAGAGGGGAGGACAATAAAGGGAGATAAAAAGTTATTGACCAAGGGCCTGGGCCCTTAAAAACTAGCTATCAGTCAGAAACCTGTCAGAATTCTTAAAAGGTCTGAAATGTAGTTAAATTAAGCCAGGTATCAGTAAAGTCTCAAAGTTTTGCCTATGGTAGAAATTAAAACCAACTACCTCCTTTGTTGCCTAGCTGCTCAAAATTTGAAGATTTTTCTCCATCATATAAGCAAAGCTTTTTAAGGACATTGTGAGTAATAACACATCTCAGCAATTATTAAATGCCAAATAATTTTTAAAAGTTTTTTGTAGATTGAACAGCCTTTCTGGAGGAGGCTAGATGAAGTCAGCAGGCTGCCACTTCCTTAGAGCAGTTTTTGAAGCCCAAGTAGGAATATTGTCAATATAGATTTCTGGTTTTACCTTCCCTGAGTTGCCTTTGTGGAACTGGCCTTTCCAAAGTACTTTTTTTGTTGTTTCTTTTCCTCCCCTTGGGACAATGATTTTTATACTGTTTGAATTGTTCTGTTCTTGTGATGACTGTCACCAACAGGGGATAAGAAGGTAATAGGTGAGGTTAAAAATATAATTTCTACCTTTCTCTTCATACTGACATGTTGTTACAATTGGCACTTAGGTTCAGAGCTTTAGATGTTAAGATGATAGTACTATTACATAACCTAATGAGCCTTTAACAATGACTTAACTCTCTGAGGCAAGATTTCAAAGCTGATACCATGGGGCTTTGGTTCAAAGTGCAGGCTAAATACAGGCAAAGACCTTGATTTGGATAGATCTTGCAATTTGTAAAACAAATAGATGACTCCAAATGCTGCTCTTCACAGGAAGAGGTGACCCAACTTGTAAAACACCTAGCAACCAGAGGAAGTTGTGTTTCAGGCATTTTTTTTTTTATGAGTACTGTGTTTTAGAGGATCTAAAAGAGTTATTTCCGTGGTGGTCTGAGGGAAGAATGAAACTGATCTTTTTCATAGTAAATGGACTTCAACAGATCTGACCTAGACATAATAAGTTTGTTTGAAAATATAGGGCAAGTCCAGTTTCTTCTGTTCAGGTGATCTGTAGTATAATCCCATGAGACTATTGCTTCTGTTTCTCCCTCTTTCCTCACCAAAATGCTTTTTTGCTATGTTTTACCCATCTGATTTCATTATTTTCTCATATAGGTATATCTCCATCAATATTCCAGAGCACTCCAACAGTCTTCTGATCCTTTTGAATAAAGCATGTTCTTCCATTGCATATTCTAGTCGATAGATCGATCCTACCAAGTCTCAGTAATTCTTGTGAAGTCAAATTTTCCTCTCACATTAGGTTCTCTGGCTCATCTTGTTTATTAAAAATACTTTGGGTGTGGAAACATGGGAAACCATTTGTAATTAATGCAGCCTTGTACTCTGGCACACAAATAAACTTTTCACAAGTATGAGATGGAGGAAACCTGGTTTGACAGCTCTTCTGAAAAAGATCTGGTGGTTTGAGAAGACTGAAAGCTCAATATGCATCGGTAGTTATATAGAAGCCAAGAAATTTAATGCAGTCTTGGGATTCATATAGAGAAGAATAGTTTCTAGGAATAGGGAGGTAAGAGTCCCACTGTACTGTGCCCAAGTAAGAGCATATCTGGATCTCCAAGTAACCTCCAATGAGACCCCCCCCCCAGATCATTTTGCATTCAATTCCAGATCCCACAGTTTAAGAAGGGCATTGGTAAATTGAAGAATATCTGGAAGATGGTGAAGGTCCTTGAGTCCCTGTCATGTGAGGATCAGTTGAAGAAACTAAGGATGTTTAGTTTGGAGGTAAGAAGGTTTTTGAAGGACTATCACATACAAAGAGGGATGAGTTTTGTTCTGTTTGTTCAGAATGGAGCAGAATCAAGAGAGAGCAATAGGTGTAAGTTGCAAAGAGAATGTCAGGAGAAAATGAACTTCCTAACAACAAAAGATGTCCCAAAGCAGAATGGGTTGCTTGAGATGTGCTAATTTTTCCTCTTTGGAGGTCTTCATACAGAAGACAGACAACCACATGTTGGGGATGTTAAAGTGAGGGTTCCTTCCATGTCTGGGTTGGACTCATTGGGTGCTGATGTCTCTTTTGACTTGCAAATTCTGGTTCTGTGACCACAGACTCTATTGTTGACTTTTTCTTTGATGTTATCTCTTATGAATTGCTGTTCTTGTAAGACCACAGGCAAAGTATGCTTTCTCCAGACACTGTCTTCTTATGTGACAGGTCGACTTCCCAAACTTGTCTTCTTTTTCTCAATTCCCTTTATTTCAATGACAGCAGTGATTAAAAAAAAAAAACAACAACCAAAAAAACCACTGCTCTTAAGGTCTTAAGAACTTCAGATTTTTGCCTCTAATTAAAAAAGATATTCATAAAATGTTTAACACAGTGCCCATTGCATTGCAGACATTTAATAAATACTTGTTCCTTTCCTTCTATGACTTCAGACATCTTGTATAAACCTTTACACATTTGATAATATCATTCATCCTGATATTTATCACTAGGAGTGGGTCCTAGTTAGGTTTGGCAGATTTGGATAGGATCTCTCTCAGGCCTACTTTTATGCTCTGGGAGAATAGTTTTGGAGTCAAAGGCCCTGTATTCAAATCCCACCTCTGAAGCTTACCTGTGTAACCTTGGTTAAGTCATTGAACTTCCCCAGGCTTCTCTTTCTCTCTATATAAAATAACGGGGAGTGGTGGACTGGATGACCTCTGAGATTCTTTTTAATTCTAGATCTATGAGCATATCAATCAATGTATAATAGGACCACTATCTACCAACATTCCACCCTCCCTCTGTAGCATAGGGTTTTTTCCCCTCAGAAGGTAACAAAATTGTTCAATTGCTTGGTCCAGGGGCAAATGCTAAAGCTGTACCTACCTTGACACACCTTCCTGGAAGCTTGGGTCATATTGATGTGATTTCTTGGTTAGGTAACTTAAATACTTAAGAGGCCCACACATGGTAAGTCAGGGCTTTTCAGACTTGGTGGATGCTCTCAGACTCCATTAATCTTTACAATCTGCCCTTCTGACAAGTTTCCATATAGAGATAAGGGAGACTGTATGTACTAAAACTAAATGGTTCACATTGTGATTGAATTAGGAGAACAGTACTGCAAATATGCAGCACTGTGGTAATTTTCAGAAGCAAAGATCCTTCTGGTGGTATTATAATGTTCTCTCAAAAGTAGAATAGGCCCTAGCTCATAGAGGCTCAGTTGCTGCTAGAGAAGACTTTGAAGAAAGGTAAAGAAAATGCCTGGTCTAGCATTCCCTGGTGGTCATTGACTGTTGTGCAAAAATTGAATTGTCAGTAAAATTAAGACTGAAAGTAAATTAGCCCTTCACATACAATAACTAGAGTTAGAACTCTTGCTTTTAAACACCATACAAAGAAGACCAAAGAGCAGTTAATATAGCTGGTGATGGTACAAGTGAAGGAAACTCTGAAGATAGGGCAGGATATAGACAGACTGAAGGAGAAATCCATGGTCCTGGGGATGGGTGTGCAATCTTGAACCTAGAGGTTTCACAGAGTCCTGCTAGACTGAAATCATAAGACATGAGAATGAGACCAGAAGTGTGGAAGAGATGAGGGAACTCTCCCTGGTGCTGGGAAAGCTATAAACTTATCACATTACTGTTCCTGGGAAGAAGGTGATTTCCTCCACTGAGGGAGAAAAGGATGAGTGGGCTTTCACCACCAATGAGCCAGAAAGGTTACAAGTGGTGGCATAGTAGTTACATAGTGGATAGAACACTGGATCTGATATCGGGAAGACCTGAGTTAAAACTCAACACCAGACATTGTCTAGCTGTATGGCTTTGGACAAGTCACTTTGCCCCCCTATGCCTTAGTTTTTTCATCTGGAAATTAGAGATCATAATAGCTTATATCTCCCATGTTTGATTTATTCCTTAAAAGAAGATCAAATAAAATAATAATTTACAAGCTCTTTAGAAACTGCTCGAAATATCCACTGAAGTTAACACCAAACAATATCAGGTCCCCAATTTAGTGAAAGATATTTTTCTCTAGTGATGGAGATGAAGGAAGCCAGTATTCCAGAATACTGTTATACTGGCATCCTTTACAACAATGTTGCATTACCCAAGAAATAGGCAGATGGCACTTGGCAACTTATAGCGGGCCCAACTTATGGGGAATTGAACAAATTCATTATTCCTGCCAATGTAGCACTTCTTGACCTAGGAGCCCTGGTAGCCCAGGTCCAGGGTAAGTGGTATGGGATTACTGACTTCACCAAAAGGGTATATAATTCCTGATGTGAGGCTTTGCTTTGGGGCTCACTTTGAGAAGTGTTGTGTGATTTGACCAGATGAGACTCTGGGTAGCCATTGAGAGCCCCCGGGCTTTGAAAACCCAGATGTAGATGCTTCCCTCTCTGGTAACTGTGATTTGGTATTGATATAATGGTTGGACAGTTTGAAAGCCTGTCTATTTGATGTCTGTATACTCTGAAGTTCGGGGTGCTGACCTTTTTCCCCTGAACTAGGTAATATATGTTTGTTTGATTAAAGTGAGCTTGTTAACTGATTTTGAGTTGCTTTCCTTTTGAAAAGCAGATCTAAGAACCTGTGTTGGCAGCCACTCTGGGGATGCTGGGGTGCTTGCTGCTATACATAGGTAGCTTGTTATTGTTCCAAGCAGAGATAAACAGTTCATGAATTGCTGCTGGGCAGAGTGCTGGCAGGGGGAAGGGGCAGAGTTAATACTCTGAGGCTGGGGAGGGGGTGTGATTTTACAGACTGGTTTTACACATTGATTTTACAGACATAGATCCCAAAGCACCCCTTTTACAAACTGATATTACAAACTAATATTACAGACATAGATTGATATTACAAATATATCCCAAGCACCCCATCATTGGGGAGGGGCCTAGGGGAGAGGGAAGAAGGGAGGAGACAGGGAGCCAAGAGCCTCTCATCTGTGTCTGCTCCAGACGGGCTTGATCCTGATTCTAAGCCTTGGTCCAGGGCACACAAGGAAGCACACGCTAAGATGAGCTTCAGGGGTACAGGTTTAGGGGAACACTGGGGGTGGCCAGTTACACATCCAGCCAGAGGTGGGGGCTGGGATTCTCCTTGGATCAGCAGCACCACTTCCTCTTAGAAACTGAAGCCTAGGGATAAGTTGCATCCCACTTATTTAAGCTCTTACAAAACATCTTTGTAGTTAAAAAGTCTTTGTGCTAAAGAACTCTTTCATCACCTGCCTCTAACTTCTTTTTTTTTCTTTAAACAAATACTTTATTAACTTCTGTTTTACATCATTCATTTCCGCCAGATTTTGAGTTACAATCATTTCCCCCCATTATTCCCCTACCCAACCTCCCAGAATAGCAGTCCCACAAGATATCGCTTCCTCCAATCTGCTCTCTCCCATACCTTCTCCCATACCCCCATCGACTTTTCCATTAGAGGAAGATGAATCTTTGTGTCCCAATGCCTGCACATCTTATCTCCCAATTATAGGCAGAAGAGTATTAATAATAGTATTTATATATATATTTGAAACATTTAATGTTACGACCTTGAATTTCAGATCCATTTCCTTCCTCCCTTGTCACCCATTACTTCTTGGGATATAAGTAATTCAGTATATGTTGTACATGTCTAGCTATGCAAAACATTATCATAGTAGATATATTGTACAAGGCTGCTTATAATTCCCTCCCACTCATCCCACCCCCCACCTGGTCCATTCCCTACATGATCCTGTCCCTCTTCTATAGTGGGTTCTTCCAACCTCCCCTCACCCCAAGGATGCCCTCCCATCCATCATCTCTCCTCTCATCCCCCTTCCCCCTATCCTGCTGCAGGTTGAGATATCCCATTTAGTATGTATGTCATTTTCTCCCTGAACCAAATTCAATGTGAATGTGGTTTTGCCTTTTTAGCCTTCCTTATTCTCCCCCTCCTTTGCACCCACTTCCCCTACATGAGATAGTTTACCCTACCATGTCTCTCCCCATCTCCTCTTGCCACTTTCCTCTCTCACCTCATAATTTCATCCCTTGAGTACTCTCCCTTCCCAACAAAATCAACCTATGCCCTCTATCCATATATAACTGTAACCATATACACACACATTCACATATGTATTCGTATGACCACACCCCCTTCTTCCATTATTTTCATAGTGGGAAAGATATCATCAGTCACAGATATTGCTTTTCCATATAGGAATGTAAATAGTTCAACTTTGATGAGTTCCTTTTGATTTCTTTTCCCTGATTACCTTCTCAGGCATCTCTTCCTTCTTGTGTCTGGATGTCAAATTTTCTATTCAACTCTGGTTTTTCCTCAAGAATGCTTGAAAGTCCTCTATTCCACTGAATGACCATATTTTCCCCTGAAACAAAATACTCAGTTTTGCTGGGTAGGTGACCCTTGGGTTCATTCCCAGTTCTTTTGCCCTCTGGAATATCATATTCCATGCCCTTCTCTCCCTCAGTGTAGATGCTGCCAGGTCCTGGGCTATTCTGATTGTGTTTCCACAATATTGAAATTGTTTCTTCCTGGCTGCTTGTAGTATTTCTCCTTGATCTGGGGATTCTGGAACCTGGCTATAATATTCCTGGGAGTTTTCTTTTTGGGATCTTTTTCAGGAGGTGATCGGTGGATTCTTTCAACCTCTATTTTGCCCTCTGGATCTAAAACATCAGGGCAATTTTCCTTGAGAATTTCTTGAAGGGTGATTTCTAGGTTCTTTCTTTGATCATGGCTTTCAGGTAGTCCAATAATTTTAAATTGTCTCTCCTGGATCTATTTTCCAGGTCAGTGGTTTTTCCCATGAGATATTTCACATTGCCTTCTAATCTTTCATTTGTTTGGATCTGCTTAACAGCATCTTGATTTCTCATAAAGTCACTAGCTTCCATTTGCTCCAGTCTAACTCTGAAGGAATGAATCTCCTCAGTGAACTTTTGAGATTCTTTTTCCATCTGGCAAATTCGACTTTTTAAGGCATTCTTCTCCTCATTGCCCTTTTGGGCCTCCTTTGCCATTTGAGCTAGTCTATTTTTTAAGGTGTTGTTTTCCTCAGTCAGGCTGTTGACCATCATTTCATACTTTGCCTGCATCCTTCTCATTTCTCTTTCCAATTTTTCCTCCACTTCTCTTATTTGATTTTTAAAGTCCTCCTTAAGGTCCTCTATGGCCTGCAACCCACTCATGTTTTCCCCTGGGGCTTTTGGAGCAGGACTTCTGACCTCACAGTCCTTTTCCTGCTCTATGCCCCCAAAATAGGAGTCTAGGGTTGCATTTTTCTGTTTCCTTTGCCTTGGCATGTTGCCACTTTATTGCTTGACTTTTGGGCTTGTTGCCACACTATGGCTTTAAGGCCAGATAGAGGAATTTTCGTCCCGAACGTGTGGGGGGCAACTTCCGTTTCTGGCAAGCTATAAACCCACCCACAACTTCCACCCTAGATCACAATCCAGATCCAGGGAGGTTAAAGCAAGAGCGATTACCCCCCAAGACTGATCGCTGGATCTCCCCACGATTTGTAGGCTGGGAGCCAGAAATGCCTCTGAAAACTACACAGTGGCTTGTCTCCTCAGCAGCTTCTAGCCCCCAGGGGAGGGAGCTGACGCATTCCCCAAATACAGGTCCCAAAGTCCATAGGACACTAACCTCTTACTTTGTCCTAGGCAAGTCTATGTTGATAATTCTGGCGTCTCCACAGTTCCTGGTGTTCTGGGGTTCCTCCAGCCGGCTGCTGGCCCTGCCGCCCTGGGGCTAAAACCTCGGCTCACGTGGACCTGGGCTCGGCTAGGCTCCTGCGCTCTGCGCGCTGCCGGCTCCCAGACCACTGCGCTGGTCCTTCCTGCAGGGTGCTGGGCTGTCCTCAGCGGGAGGTTAGCTTCTCTGTGTCGTTCTGTGGGTGCTGGGGCTCCAGAAGATTTTCAGAGTCCTTTTTTACATAGTTTGTGGAGAATCTGGGGGCAGAGAGGCTTGGAGGAGCTGTTTCTACTCCGCCATCTTGGCTCTGCCCCCTGCCTCTAACTTCTTGTACTTAGCTTCTAGTTTCTTTGAATATGCATTCACCTAGTCTGTGCCTGCTCCAGGGCTGCTGTTACAGGGTTCTCAATTAAAGCGATTTGATCCAGATAAGGCCGAAACGCCCCCTATTTCTGGCTTAAGGCCTTCCGGTTTCTGCTTATGTTTACTGCAATATCTTTCATTTCTAGATACCTCAAGCTAGTCACTTTGTTCATATTTTCCAGAAGTTTATAGTTTTTACTGGTGGCTGTGAACTCGCCCATCAGGTGCATGGCCATTTTGGAAAATAGGCTCTGGCATAGCCAGGTGATGTCCCCCTAGGTGGGCTCCACCACAGCATTGTGTAGGCCAGGGAAGGGAGGAAGGAGAAAGGAGAAGAGGGAGAGGAAAGGAGAGAAAAGGGCTAAACTAAATTTTCTTTTGTTTTTAGGTATATATTCTTGCCCACTTGCCTCTCTCCTCACTGAATTCACAATGGGATAATTAATAACTCAAACCTTTCAAAAAAATCTCAGGAAATTAACAGAGATTTTAGATATAAAAGGAAGTCTTGCTTTTGGGGGAAATAGGAAGACTGCTCTTCCTTCAATGCACCAATTTTGAGAGCAATTTTTTTTTTTTAAACAATCCAATACACAGAGCCCTTCTAATGCTTTGTGTATGTACTAGGTTTCTTCCCTGACCCTTACCTCATTAGTTTGTGAGGTCCATGAAAAGAGACTAGGTCTACTTTTCCTTTTTATATGCTTCAATTTCTGGTTGGGTGCTTTGCACACAATAGTACTTAATAAACATTTATTGAAACTGAAATTGGTGGAAGCCTAGAACTGCATGCTTGTTGAATTGTTTAAAAGACTATTCTCATTGATTGGTTTTATACAATAACAGCAATATTGTTTTAAAAACAATTTGAGTGAATAAGTCATTTTGACTATTAAAAACACACAAATTAACTACAAAGGATGATGCTATCTGCATCCAGAGAAAGAACTGATAATAGAAGCATGTATAGAATGATTATACATGTGCATACATACACACAGACATATATTTGTGTCTAATGGTAGCCATCTCTAGGGAGGGGAAAAAGAAAAAAAAGAAATTTACATGATAACTTTTATATATATATATAAAAGAAATGGCAAGTTGTACATAATAGATTTGGAGTTTCATATGCAATCTTTTTTTAAATTATACTGTTATGGAAACAATTATTTTATTCCATTAAAAATGAAATAAATGAAAATGTAAAAAAAACTTTAAGAAAAGAAACTCATTGATTGCTGAGAGTTTGATTTGGTAACAAAGACAACTCAAATTTGTACATAATTATAAGTATTATTACCTCTGTTGTATTAGTGAGGAAATGAAGACTTTATGAAGTTAAGGTACTTGCTTGTAGTCACAAAGTTATTGTCTGGGGTAGGATTCAGTCTCAGGACACCAAACTCCGAGTTCATTGCTCCTTTCCTTTATGTCACTTTGTCTTTCTTTATCATTCTTGATGCCTTTCTTTGCATTTTTTCTTCAGTTTGTGAGTGTGTGTGTGTGTGTGTGTGTGTGTGTGTGCTCATCATTTTGATTCCTGTGTAAAACTCAGGATTTGACCCTTACAGAGACAGTACATTCTGGATTCTCTCCAGTGCCTTGCCCTCTCTTTATCTCAGACAGATTGCATGGCAGCATAAATACATAGATAACTACTCTCTACTCAGATGGAAAGATACAAATAGAGGGCAGATGGAGCAAATGAGCATCCAGAGAGAGTGAAATAATGAATTCAGTATAATGCCCATTAGTAAGAATTTATTTTGACCCTGCAATATGAGAATTCTAAAGAATATCGTATTAGTTCTGTGTCATGATTATCTCCCAGTGAAGAACTAAAGTTGCATAACAAATCATCACTCTTGTATTTCTGACTGTCACCTCCAGGGTCACAGATACTCAGAGCTCTTGGCCAAGCTCTCCAAATACATATTCAAGCATTTGTATTTAAATCAAGAGACATGTGATCCAAATATTAATTATTTTAGAATAGATTACAATTTGAGTGGCCTATTAGAAAAATAAAGCAGCTTTTTTTTTGCATGTCAAAAAAAAAAAAAAAGGAATTCCAAGATGATAATTTGGCATCAGCTAAAAAACCATCACATTTTGGGGCAGGAAATGATAAAACAGACCTTGGAGCAGCTAACAGCTGAAGGGAGGAACAAAGGCCCAACCTCACATTAGCACTACTATTGTGTCATGTATGAATGAGCAGCAAATAAATATTCTCTGATGATGATGATGATGGCAACAAACTGCAATAAAGTTTTATGTGGTATTTTAAGAAATAGTATTTTACCCTTTCTCCCAATTACATGTAAAAACAAATTTTAGCATTTTTAAAAAAAAGTTTTGGTTTCCAAATTCCATCCCTCCCTTCCACCCCTCTCCCCTTAAGCAAGCTGAAATAGGTCACACATATGCAATTATGTAAAACATTTCCATAGTAGTCATTTTGTTCAAGAAGACTCAAAAAGAAAGAAAGGAAAAAAAAGAATGAATGAAAATGAAAAACACTTGTTCTTCAGCTTGTATTCAGACTACATTAGTTAGTTCTTACTCTGGAGGTGGGCAACATTTTTCATTGTGAATCATTTGGTATTGTCTTGAATCATTGTATGGCTGAGAATAACCAAGTCACTCACAGTTCTTCATCATACAATGTTGCTGTAGCTAGGTACAATGTTCTCCTGGTTCTGCTCACTTTATTCTACATCAGTTCATGTAAGTCTTTCCAAGTTTTTCTGAAATTATCCTGCTTGTCATTTCTCATAGCAGAATAATGTTCCATTACAATCATATACACAACTTGTTCAGTCATTCCCCAACTGCTGGGTGTTCCCTCAATTTCCAATTCTTAGGCACAACAAAAAGAACTGCTATAAATATTTTCGCATGAATAGGTTTTTTCCCCTTTTTAAAAAAATCTCTTTGGCATACAGATCTAGTAGTAGTATTACTGGATCGAAGGGAATGCACAGTTTTATAGCTCTTTGGATAAAGTTCCAAATTGCTCTCCAGAATGGCAAGATATTTGGAGGACACTGTATAGCCTGATGTTAGTACATGGAATTCTTTTTCAGGCAGATGATGTTAATTCCCCCCAGATTTTTTAGTGTATTTTCACTGTTTGCTTATGTGCACTTGGTTAAATCCTAATAAATAAGCATGCTCACCAAAATAAGCCATGTTTCTTGGTCCTCATTCAGGCTAAATTGTACCACTGTTTTTCTTGTGTGTAGCTCCTAATCAATTTAATAATTCAGAAGACTGCTAGTCATCCTCTGGTTTCTTCTTATGTACCCTCTCCTATTAACTCATAGGGAAATTCTTAGTCTGCTATTGAGGAAATGGACTTTTGAGAAATGAGCTCTGATAGGTTTCCCCTTAATTACTTTCCTACTTTAATGTGAGCTGATTCCTTATTACTCTAATTGAAAAAGGAAGAATTATCCATTTCTGGGTTAAGCTTATCACTTTTTAATAAGATTAAGCTAAATTCTTGCTTTTGCATTCCAATGTCTATAACCAAAGATAGCACAAAGAGAGAGAAAGAGCTTTGGGCTGGGAGATAGCAAAATTGGACTTTTGTCAGTCCCAGCTTTCTCACTAACTAGCTTTGTGACCTTGGGCAAGACACTTCATCTCTCTAACTCTCAGTTTCAGGCAATCATGGTAATAGAATCCTGAGCTTGTTTACTGCAAGGTAACTTGGGATATGACTCAGAATCATGGAGTATTAGAGTACAAAGGGATCTTCAAGATCATGGAGTCTAAATTCTTTCATTTTGCAGAGGAAGAAACTAAGGGAGATGAAGTATTTGCCCAAATTCACAAGGTTACTTAGTGGGAAAGCTAGTTCTGTCTGGAGTCCAGATCTCCTTCCTGCCTACTAGCTCAGAACTCTCTATACTACACAGAGACCTTTTACTCTACACAAGTATACTCCCCAAATGGAGCTTTTGCACCACAAGAAATAGTTGTTGTCCTTTATTTTCAATGAGGGCCAATGACATCATGGGGTGATATGTTGACTAGTGTTGGATTTTAGTGAGGCAGAGTTGCATAAAATCATCAACCTCAACTCTCTTCCAGAGTCATGGAAGTCCAGTGACAAGACAAAATCATGAGGACTGGTTATGGCTTAGGTTGCAGTAGATGACTTCGTTGTCTTCAATGTTTGACCAAACTCTAAGAACACCAAAGTATATACTTCAGCCACCTTCATCGTCATTTGAACAAATTGTTCTTATCTGCCCATTCTGCCAAGAGAAGTCTTCACCTGTTTTGGGTAGACCACACCCACAACTTATTGACAGCCTTGAGGCCCATCAGTTACCCTCAACTTGTTTAACCAGTCTGCTGGGATGGTTTACTGGGCATGGCTACTGTGTATGTTACAGATTCTTGGAGCCACAAGAATTGAGTGCCAAATAGACACTAAAGGTGAATGAACAGCCCTGAAAAAGGCTCAGCAAGACTCCATACCAGAGGTACTAGTCTTCCTTGAACACTCCACACACCTCACAAAAGATAGTAAAATTTTGTTTGACAAGGAAACTTATCCAACAAGCACCACCAGGGTTCACATGTTTACTTAAAGACTGGAGGATGTTATGTGAAGAATTCAAACAAAAGAAAGATTTATTATTGATTGTGGGATTCTCTAAATCTTTTAAGTCACATCTGATATAGTTTTTATCATATTGAGACACAGAATAGTGCAATCAATACTATTTTAAAAGGATGCTTTGTTTTTATATCAACTTCATTTTCTAATTTATTCTTCTTTTCTCCCACCCTGAAAGCTAACCTTTATAGCTACAAATGAAAGCAAGCAAGCAAACAAGCAAAAAACAGTTCAGAACTAACCAATATTGCAATCAAATCTGACAGTACAGGAAGTATTTTGCTTCCCTAGTCCCTCTCCTCTTCAAAGAAGGGAGAGAGGTACATTCTCCTATCACTCCCTCTTCTTAGAGCCAGCTAAGTGTTACAATACATAGAGTCCTGAACCTGGGGTCTGCAAGACCTGAGTTTAAGATATCTCAGATACTTGGGCAAGTCATTTAGCCTGTTTGTTTAAGTTCCCTTAACTATAAAACGAGGATAGTGGTAGTACCTACCTCCCAGGGTTGTTGTGAGGATAAACTGAGATAATATTTGTAAAATGCTTAGTACATTTCCCCATTGGGGGATGGCTTTTCATGATGTATGAAATTCACATGTTAGGTACTTAATAAATGCTTGTTTCCTTCCTTCCCTCTTTCAGGTCAAGCTTGACCATTATAATTACATAGCATTCATTTTTGGTTTTGGTTATTTTTCTTTTCATTTACATTTTTATAGTCATTGTGCATATCGTTTTCCTGTTTTTGCTTACCTTACTTTGTGTCAGTTCAGTACTTCACTGTATTTTTCCTGTTCACTGTATTTACATCATATTCATCTAACACAATTTGTTTAAACCTAATGGCAATCATTTGCTTTTATTTCTAGTTCTTTACAGATTGAAAAAAAATGCTGCAAATATTTTTGTGCACATTAGAGCTTTCTTTTAATTTTTTAACTCCTTGGGAGAAATGCCTAATGTGGAATCTGTGGATCAAAGGGTATTTTAGTCACTGATATAAAAATATTCTAAATTGCTTTCCATTTCCACTAATAGTGTAGTAATATTCTATCTTTTTCAAGGTCCTTGCAATGACTATTGCTCTCTTTTGTCATAATTTCCAATTTACTGAGAGTGAGGTAAAACCTCAGAGTTGTTTCAATTTTAATTTCTCACACTACTAATGATTTGGAGCATTCTTCTATGTAGTTGCTAATAGTGTGCAATTCTTTTGAAAACTTTGTTTATATCCTTTGACTACTTATCCATTGGTTGATGGTTTTTCATGTTGTATGAAATTCATAGTAGATTGAAAAAGAGCTATCTGATGGTGCATGGTGCAATAAAATGGTTACAACACATATATCCTTGATTACAACATACTATTGACTGAATTAGTCTATCAATACAAATATTTATATATTGGACAGCTGTTACAGATGAAAAATGATGGGATTCCAGAATTGAATTAATAGGAAGAAATCAGGTTGTTTATATCCTTTGACTACTTATCCATTGGTTGGTGGTTTTTCATGTTGTATGAAATTCATAGTAGATTGAAAAAGAGCTATCTGATGGTGCATGGTGCAATAAAATGGTTACAACACATATATCCTTGATTACAACATACTATTGACTGAATTAGTCTATCAATACAAATATTTATATATTGGACAGCTGTTACAGATGAAAAATGATGGGATTCCAGAATTGAATTAATAGGAAGAAATCAGGTTGAGAATTGGAGAATTTCCACAATAATTTCAGTGATCTCAAGCTGCTCTGTACCCCATCTCTTAAGGGGCAATGGAAACACTTGTGATGGTGGACTGTTTCATATTACCAATAATTACAGACATATGAAAAGAAACACTGAGCATAATAGTGACATGAATGATTGGAAATGAGGTCAAACTGACTCTATAGTGAGACTGGAGGGTAATATAGACAGACTGAATATTACATGGTTACTAATGAAATATTAAAAGAACCAAAAGCAATGTTCTAGCAATCAGGTTGGCCCTCTATCCAAAATTTGTAGAAAATAATAGATAAGAATGGGGGAATATGGTCAATGCTGGGGAAAGTACTTAAACAGTTAGGATCACTGCTCCATCTAAGCATGAGCAGAACAGTTTACATGTGATTAGATAACAATTAAATAAGTGTAAGTAAAATCAACCTTATATTTTGCAGTTATATCTCATAGATCGACACATTTTTTAAACTTTTTTCCAGCAGAGAAATAGAAACCATGATGATTCAAGCAAAATATATACCTTGTTCATTTTCTTGCTCCTTTTATATAATAATAGTTAACATTTATATAGAACTTTAGGATTTGCAAAGCACGGTACATGTTATCTCATTTGGTCTTTACAACAACCTTGGGAGGTAGGTGCTCTTATTATCCTCATTTTGTAGTTTAGAAAATTGAACCTGAGAGAGGTTAAGTGACTTTCTCACAGTCACACAGCTATTGAGTATCAGAGGCAGGATTGAACCCAGGTCCTTCTGATTCTAAGTCTAATACTTTGTTCACTGCCTCTAGCTTCCCAATTCTGAGCAGGTTACATGCTAAACTATTTGGATTTTGACAGAAAAACAGAAGCTATTTTCAAAGAGCCTAAATACTCTCTATCCCCTTTAAGGGTTCCAGGGAA
This sequence comes from Gymnobelideus leadbeateri, assembly GCA_011680675.1. Classification (NCBI taxonomy): domain Eukaryota; kingdom Metazoa; phylum Chordata; class Mammalia; order Diprotodontia; family Petauridae; genus Gymnobelideus; species Gymnobelideus leadbeateri. The sequence goes on from WOXC01000263.1 coordinate 540,996, forward strand.
CTCTGCAGAAGATATGCAAATCTAATGTGCCTGGCTTTCTAGGCAGTGAGGGTCATCAGAGTGATGTAGCCTTCATTACATATACTTTAGCTAAAACTCTGATTCCATCTGTAAGGGGCTTTTTGTATAATACAGTGTTGTGAAATAGAATAAAAGAACAACAACAACAACAAAAATAGGAGAAAGGAAAAGAACTACATAAAAAGACTCCAGAAAAATAATAGCAATGAGAGTCAATAAAGAAAAAAAAAGCTTATAGTACAATGAAGAAAAAAAAAACATTTAATGCAAGAATCTGAAGATAATTTTTTTTTGGGTTAACAATCTTGCTTTAATCAATCAAGCATATGATTTACCTAGTTCAGTGGGAAAAGGTCAGCACCCCAAACTTCAGAGTACACAGAGGTTATGAGCAGAAGTTACAAGACAGAGAAACATTTCAGCAGACAGGCTTCCAAATTGTCCAACCATGGTACATACATACCAAATCACAGTTACCAGAGAGGGAAGCATCAACATCTGGTTTTTCAAAGCCGGGGGATCTCAAAGGCTGCTTTGAGAGTCTTATCTGGTCAAATCATGCAACACTTCTCAAAGTGAGCCCCAAAACAAAGTTTCATATCAAGGTTTATATAGCCTTCTCCAGGCTCAGAGAATGTAACAACCCTCTTGACCCCAGTGCCCAATCACAAAGTATCTCCTGAAAAACAAGCTTCCTGCCACAGACTCCAGGCGCACTTAACCTAGGGGCAAGGAAGATCTTTAAAATTTACATTCCTATAACATTCAGCCCCAAGATCTTTCATGCCCATAGCATAGGCAATTTACATTTGAATTAGCATTGACAACTCTTAGGTCACATTTGCAAGATACATAATTGAAGTTACCAAAGTGGCCACAGAGCCTTAAACAAACACAAAGTACATTGAGGTGCATCTCTTCAATCCAAAACAAAAATGTCCAAATGAAGTTGTCTTGCTGGGAGGGGGTACCCTTCCCCTCACACTGATCCAGCCCCCTCTTCCTAGTTCTGAGCGGCTGCTGGGCAACAAAACTAACAGGGTGGGGTCTTTGGGGGCCCATGGCCCTTCACCCCACCCACCCATAGACACAGTCCATCCTCCCCCTGTGTCCCAAACTGTGGGATGCAGCAAGGAAACATATTCAGTGCCCCTGCTTTGCCCTACAGTCCTTATCTTGCCCTGTGGCTGAATTCCAAACTCCTGGGTTCCTTCTCCTTCCACATAAGGCAGCTGTTCCTGGCTTCTGCCCAGGTCCTGATGCAGGCAGCTCACCATTCCTGCTCTTAGCTCAGCAAAGTCAGCATGCCAGCGGTTTTTCTCTCCTGTTCCATGGCTCCACAGAGTCACAGCTACCACAACTGGGAAACAAACAATTATCCCAGCCCCCATACTTTCCTTTTACTCTGCAGATTCTGTTTGTGACTCCATTTGTTGCAGCAAGCACCCCAGTGTCCCCAGGGTGGTTGCCAACACAGGTTCTTAGATCTGCTTTTCTAAAGGAAAGCAACTCAAAATGGGTTAACAATTTTGCTTTCATCAATCAAACATATCATTTACCTAGTTCAGGGGGAAAAGGTCAGCACCCCAAACTTCAGAGTATACAGATGTTACAAGCAAAAGTTACAAGACAGAGAAACATTTCAGCAGACAGGCTTCCAAACTGTCCAACCATTACATACATACCAAATCACAGTTACCAGAGAGGGAAGCATCAACATCTACGTTTTCAAAGCCGGGGGGGCTCTCAAAGACTGCCCAGAGTCTCATCTGGTCAAATCACACAACACTTCTCAAAGTGAGCCCCCTGAAGATAAATATTTTAAGGAAGGTACTAAGGATGCAAAAATTATAATCCCAGAAATGAGATTGGAAACACTTCGAGTGGTTGAGAAACAATTGAAAAAAAAACTAAGGGGAGAAATAAGGAGCAAAATTTGTGTTCTTAAAGATTATTTCATAATCAGAATTTATGTGGCTTAGAACAGAAATGGAAAAACAGATTCCATTATTAAATTAATTATTTGGAATAATAGGCAAAGAAAGGCTCCTACCAAACTCCTTTTATGAAACAACTATGGTACTGATACCTAAACCAGGAAGAGTAAAAATAGAGAAAGAAAATTATAGACCAATTTGATTAATGAATACAGATGCAAAAATCCTAAATAAAATACTAGCTAAAAGATTACAAAAATATGTTACAAAGATTATACATCATGACCAAGTGGGATTTACATCAGGAATGCAGGAAGGGTATAACATAAGGAAAACTATTAATATAATTGATTATATCAATAATAAAAATAAAAATCCATATAATTATAGCAATAGATGCAGAAGAGGCTTCTGATAAAGTACACCATTAATTTCTACTAAAAATACTTGAAAGTATAGGTATAAATGAATTTTTCCTTAAATTGATAAAATCATAAGCAAGCATTATTTGCAATAATATGCAAGTAATATATGCAAAACCATAAGCAAGCATTTCCAGTGAGATCAGATGTGAAGCAAGGATTCCCATTATCACCAATAGTATTCAATATTGTGTTGGTAATCCTAGCAAGAGCAATAAAAGAAGAAAAATAAATTGAATCAGAAAAGGAAATGAAGTAATAAAACTATCTCCTTTTGCAGATGATATGATGATATGCTTAGAAATTACCCAAAATTTAGTTAAAATGTTAGTTGAAACAATTTTAGCAAAGTAGGAGGATATAAATTAAATCCACATAAATCATCATCATTCTTATATATCACAAACAAAAGCCTGCAAGAAGAGATAGTAAGAGATGCCCAATTAAAATAACTCTAGATAATATATAATATGTGGGAGTACACCTGCCGAAACAAATACAGGCACTACATGAACAAAAACATTTTATATAAATAAAATAAGATTTAAATAATTGGAGAAATATTAATTGTTCATGGGTAGGCAGGGCCAATATAACAAAAATTGCAATTTAACCTAAATTAATTTATATATTCAATGCCATCCCAATTAAATTACCAAAAAAGTTATTTTATTGAGTTAGAAAAAAATTATAAAATATATTTGTAAGAAAATCAAAGGAACAAATGAAAAAAATGTAAAGGAAGACAGTTTAGCAGTACCAGATCTTATCCCATATTATAAGTCAGTAATTACCAAAACTATCTGTTTTTGCCTAAAAAACAGAAATCAGTGAAGCAAAGTAGAAATACAATTTATACTAGCAGATGACTATTGGTAACCTTGTATTTGACAAGAAAAAAGACTTAAGTTTTGGGGATAAGATTCATTATTTGGTAAAAAAAAAAATGTTGGGAAAGCTGGAAAGAAATCTGACAGAAATTAGACATGGACCAAATATCTGACTTATGCCATTTACCAAGATAAGGTCACAATGGATACCTCACCTAGATATAAAGAGAGATAATGCAAGAAAATATGAAGAAAGTATTACCTATTGCATTTATGCTAAATTAACAATTTACAAGTAAACAAGATGGAGAGCAGCATGAGGTATAAATTGCATAATTTTTATTATATTACATTAAAAAGATTTTGTACAAATAAACCAAATGTAGCCAAGATCAGAATGAAGGCAGAAAATTGGGGGAAATTTTTATAGACCATTTCTTAGATAAAGTTCTCATATCTTATATATATAAAGAACTTAGTCAAATCTGTAAGAATATGTGTCATTTCCCAGTTGATAAATGATCAAAGGATGTGAATAGGCAGTTTTCCAATGAAGAAATTAAAACAATTTGTAATCACCTGAAAAACGCTCTAAATCATTATTGATTAGAGAAATGCAAACTTGAGTTCATTTTACACCTATCAAATTGGCTAAAATGAGTGAAAGGGAGAGTGACAATTGTTGGAAGGGATGTGGAAAAATTGGGACACTAATTCACTGTTGGTGAAACTGTGAGGTGATTCAACCATTTTGGAGAACAATCTGGAATTATGCCCAAAGAGTTATTAAACTGCTTATACCTTTTGACCTAGCAATACCACTGCTATGTCTGTTTCCAAAGCTGATTAGGGGAAAAGGAAAAGAATCTATATGTTATAAAATATTTATAGCAGCTCTCTTTGTGGTGGCAAAGAAATGGAAATTGCAAGGATACCCATCAGTTGAGGAATGGCTGAACAATCTGTGGTATATGATTGTGATGGAATACTATTGTGCTATAAGAAATGATGAGCTCAATATCTTAGAAAAAAAAAAACATGGATAGATACACAAAATAAAATGAAGAGTGAAATAAACAGAACCAGGAGAATGTTGTATACAATAACAGCAATATTCTTTTAAGAACAACTTTGAAAGACTAAGTCATTTTAACTATTATAAATAGCTTAATTAACTATAAAGGATCCATGAAAGCATATGCTGTCTGCATTCAGAAAAGATTTGATGAATAGAAGTATGTATAGGATGATTTTACATATATAAAATATTTGTGTCTAATGGTAGCCATTTCTGGTGAGGGGGGATTAGGAGGGAAGAAAAAAAGTAAAACAAAAAGAAAGTTGCATGATAACTTCATTATATATTTAAAAGCAATAAGTTGTACATAAAAGGTTTTCAATTTCTTATGCAATTATCTTTTTTTCTTATCCTACTATGTTATGGAAATGCTTGTTTCATTTCTTAAGTTCGGGATAAAATAAATAAAAGTAATGAAGATATAGGACATAGGAGCTGAGGGGTTGATAAAGTAGGGGGCAAGCCATTTGAGGTTGTTAACATGTACTTTGAAATCCCTGAGTGTGAATTCAAAGATTAGGGTTGCAAGTCAGGTATTGAACTACTTGAGAAAGGACCAAGATCAGCCTAGGTGCTAGTAGATTATGGAAAAATAGATCTTAACCAGGTGCTATAGAAAGATTATGTGAAACTCAAAGGAAGCAAGCTTTTCAAGGGAGCAAAACTAGTAAAGCAAGGGGCAGGAAGTAGACCTACTTATCCTTGGGTGTGTTGGGGATACAGGGAGGGCAGAACAAGCAATACTAGAGATGGCCCTCAGGGATGCAGTATCATTCAAAAATTGGTAAGTTTTGGATAAGAGATGAGGTGATCTAGGACAAAGAGGTGTTTGGTACTAAGGCTCCAGAGGGGATCAGCAGATAACTATAGTTAATAAAGGGCTGATGTTCAGGTCTTGGGGCTAAATGGAACTAATACTCTATGCAACACTGTAGGATTCCGAGAAGATCAATCAATCAAGTATTTATTAAGCACTTATTATTATGTGCCAGATACTGTACTAGGCATTAGGAATACAGTTATTGGGAATATAATAATTAAAAAGAATGAAAACATTCCAAATCACAAGAACATTATATTCTAATGGGGTAGACAACAAATACAAATAGAAATATATGGAGCAAAAACAGGAGACAGATACATATATACCCACATATATATTTTTATATGTATGTACTATACATGTTAATTATAATGTAATTTATAAGGGAAGGCACTAGTAGTTGTGAGGTTATCAAGAAAAACTTCATATAGAATACAATGCTGCAGCTACATCTTAAAAGGAAGAGTGAAGTTCTCTGAGTTGTAGGTGAAGAGAGAGCATCTTTCTAACATGTGGCTAGCCAGGGCAAATGTATGAATACAGGAAGAACATATGTTCTGGCCTGTTTGGCTACTTCATAGAATGTAGGAGGGGCAGTAATGCCTGATGAGGCTGGGAAGATTGATTGGAGCAAGGTATGAAGAGTCACAAAAGTTAAACAGAGTTTGTCATTTATCTTAGAGGCAACAGGAAGCCATTAGAGTTGACTGAATGTGGAAGTCTCATGGTCATATCTGTGCTTAGAATTATTTTGGTAGCAGTGTAGGACAGACTGGAATGTTGAAAGACTTGAATAGGGACAACAACTAGGAGACTGTTGCGACAATCTAGGCAAGAGGTGTTGAGAACATGAAGCAAGGGTGTGTGAATAGAGAGAAGGGTTCACATTTAAGACATGTGAAGGTAGGAGCAGTAAGATTTGTCCCCTGATTGGACATGTAGAGTGAGGGTTGAGGACAAGCCTGAGGTGTTATGAACCTGGGAGATTGGAAGGATAGTGTTATCTCCAACAGAAATAAGAAGCTTGGAAGAAGGGAAAATTTAAGGAGAAAGATAATTAGTGCAGTCTCAGACATGTTGAATTTGAGATGCCTCAGCGACATCCATTTTCAGTTGTTCCATACTGAAGCTTAGCTGAGTTTCACCAACTGCATGTTGGGCATTTCAAAATGTACTCTTTATACAGTTTTCATGTCTAGAAGTCATATCATATCTGTCAGGGATCTCAAATTCATGGAATCAGAAGCACTACAGTGTGAACACACAAAGGGATCTTGAGCAGATTCTTCATTTATTGTCCTCAGTACACTACAGGTACTAAAAGGTCTGGGCTTCTAAGGATATAGAGGTTGCCAAGCTAGAGGGCTTGCTTCTCAAGTGAGATATTTTTATAAAATCCTCTGCTGGACTTTCAAAACCCTTCATAATCTGGCCTTCTACCTTTCCAGTCTTCTTTTCTTGCAACTCACTTCCCTCCATACACTCTGTAATTGTGATACTGGCATCTTTTTGGGAAAACAACATGTACGAGTGTGTAATATATATGTTATATTAAATATTCACAAAATAAAAAGCAGTAATTTGGGGGGGGTGTTAGCAGCTGTTGAGGATCAGGAAAGGCTGCATTTTCCTACATTTTCTTGGAAATTAGACTTTTTCTGTTTGGTCCTGAGAACAAGAGCAATTGGAACTAGGAGCAATGGGTAAAAAGTTCAAAGAGGAAAATTTTGGTCAAGCATACTGAGTGGTCATTTGTTATGTGGGATATTTTATTAAGGATTTGTTTCAAGTAAAAATTGTTCTAACTTGCCACTGAAGCCCCTCCTATCTTTCAAATTCTTTAAGTCTGTAAAATTAATTCATTTCAAAAATTGCATTTTAAAATGGATGATTTGTACATAATATTTATACATAAACAATACAACTTAAGAAAACAAAAGAAAACCTTGTGAGGTCTGACATCTTTTTTTTGAACATTTGTCACATTTATTCCCTGTGTTATTTGATTTATGAGGGCTTTTCTGTTGCAAGCTTATCATATTGGGATCTCCCCTAGAAAAAAAGGCAATTTGAAGATTGTTGTGGCTGAAGGCACATCACAGTAGTGGAAAAGCAAATATACACTTTCATTTAAGACTGTCAACTTGATGAATAGATTGAAGTTAGTTTAAAACAGACAGGATAAGATAAAAATGAGCAGCTTCCAACAGGTGGAAGATAAATGTGACAGTGGTTCCAATGATACTAAATGGTAATGACACTCCAAAAATAACACTTAGATGTCATCACCTCTAAAGGGAACAGAAGAAAACAAAACAATTGAATTAACCTTATTGAAAACTGACCCTAAAAAATACGTTCAAGCTTTGCCAACACTAAGATCGAGACCATGCATTTACTTCTCTTCCTTCAAAGCAGGAATTTCAAAACTCTGCAAACTTACTTTAAAGTGTTGGTAAAAAAAAAAAAAAAGATGCCTCTTTCTTTTTTTTTTTTTTCATCAGTACCAAGTCACTTTATTGGGATGTAAATGGTGGTAGTTTTTTGGTACAGATTATGAAAAGGTCTGATAACCAAAATATGCATGCACTGAAAGACAGTAGGAGTGGCGCCCACAGTTCCCAGGTGTGGTGACTGTGGCTATCTTCAATAAATGTTATTTTAGAAAAAAGAATTGACTCTGTGACAGTCGCTGTAAGATCTTTTGTGGTGATTGTGCAATTTAGTTCAGAGGGAGCATAAAGTTAGGAGGACAAATTGGAAAAATACATTAAAAAATCTTTCATTGTCACTAATGAACTTTGAATAATATTACAAATAAGGATTTTCTCCCCATCTGCTTTGAAACAGTATTAATGAATTACTGTTGTGTTAAGGATGTTAGGCTATACGTAGAACAACTATTCTGCTATTGAATTGTTTTCCATTTTTGTTCTGGTATATCAATACCAATTTAACAGTGATCCAACCTTCATGGGTCTACTTTATGTTGAATTCTTCCCTACAATAAATAGCATAGTGAATGTCCAATGTATTAGACTCTGACCATTTTACAAAATGTCTCCTACACAATTTAGCTTTTGATCTAGTGACCTTCATAATTGACTCCTGATTTTGGCTAAGAGAATGTCAAGCTGCAAAACCTATGGATTTTTTGCCATTAACAACACAATGAGTATGCCTTTTACAAAAGTGAATAGTAGATGTGTAAAGATTTTGTGGGCCCTTTTTCCAGTTTCACTTAAATACTTATACTCCCATAGCCTAATATGACTATCTTTTGACATTTCATCCATTATTCAGTCAAACACACATTTCTTGGGTCCTTCATCTTAAGCCCCTTGCCCTACAATACTCTAAGAACTTCCTCATTATTCATCCCTGATCATTAATTCTTATTCTGATGGCAAATATATCATCTATGTTACACCTGGCTTTCTTTAATTACAATTTAAATTGATTTAATATGGAAGCAATCTTGGTGACTGAATTAAGTCGGATGGATGTATACAGGATGTCTGAGACACTATTGCAAAGTGTTTTAGAGACTTCAAATAGAAAATAGTAAAGAATAATCAAAAGGTAAGAAAGCACTCCAAAAGTCAATGTTCTAGAAAGTTCCTCAAAGAGGAGGGGCAGTCTTCTGAAAGACAGAATTGAAATGAAAAAACAAGAGAGCTTCAGGACAATATCACCAATGGAAGCAAAGGCCAGTATGTTGCAGAGTATAAGGCTATAGGGGTGAATGGTTATTTCAGAATTTAGAGGTTCTAAGAACTGAGTGAGATTTCAAAGTGAGACCATAGTCAAACTATGGTGATGAAATTCAGAAGGGTACCCAGGAGGGGAAGCAGTTGGAGGAAAGATTATTGACATTGATTATAAACAATTTCAAATTATATTTAACAAGTCTAACCAATGTAAAAAAGTTGCCATACATAAACAGACCAAAAGAACCAGTCCTTAGTCAGGAAACACTTGACTTATTGTCAAGTACAAAGATATGACAACCAAAGGCAGCATTAATTTTGAATATAAAACTGTAAAATCTTGCAAGGAAGAATTGTGGAAGATTATAGTCTGTATTACCTCATAAAATATCAAATGACAGTGGAGAAGAAAACAAGTTCAAAGACAAATTAGTAAGAGAACCAATTAAGCAAAGTTAACTTGAGGGCTTTTAAAGGAAGAAGGGGAACTTCAAACAGATGAAAGGTGGAAAATATTTGCTAAGATTTCTATAACAAACTTTCTTCACCATTAAGGAAAATGGAGTCAACCCATTTGAACTCTAATAGCAGGGCCCAGATGTGCTTCTAGAACAAGTGGAAATGATTCTGAAGAAAACCATGATGGGAACAGTAGCTAGCAGAAACCAAGTATATGGCGAAGGTTTGTGCTGGTATCTGAGAATGCTGAAGAGTTGGTGCTCTAGGTGTTTAAAGAAAGGGATAGAGGAGACTACAAAGGAGGAAGCAGATAGCAAGAGGGAAGGAGAAGGAGGATGCAGGCAGGCTGGCAGACCACATTGGGGTAGCTTTGGCAGTGGGTTAGGTTATGGTGCCATTGTCTCTCTTGTTATCCTTCTATCACTGTTTCAAACAGTTTGTCAGCCCTAAACTGCCTGTTTATTTGAACCATATGAGTCAGGTTTAATTGTTTAAGTGATGGAAAATTCCAGATTTTTTAGGTAGTAATGGCAATAGGATATATGGCAACATTTCAATACAGTTTCCAGAGCTTTGGGAACATTTGGACTGAATGATATTTTACCCAGACTTAAGGCCATTTGTAAGTAGCAATTCACTGGACTAAGTCAGTAGAGACAACAAAATAGTCATAAAACCATTGCTGATCTTTGGAGAGCAAGCCAACCCTCAAAACTTCTAATAACCTGGAGATACCAGCTCCATGTATTCAAAATAACAAGTACCTAACAATTGAAACAAGAATACAACAAATATCTGCATTATTATTCTTTTGTGCAAAATCAACATTTTCTGTGTCCTTATACCCTTTTACATAGATTGAAATATACGTCTCTCTGGAGCATTTAGTTTAAATTTGAAGAAAGTCAAGAAAAAATAAAGGAATGGAGCAAATACAAAACTTGACAAGTATGATAAAAGATCACTCAGGGTACAACTAAATACCCATATGCTTATGAGAGAGAGAGAGAGAGAGAGAGAGAGAGAGAGAGAGAGAGAGAGAGAGAGAGAGAGAGAGAGAACATCTAGACACACATCAAGGGCATCTTTGGTAAGAGTGATGAGTGATAGACAGGCTTTCACTAGCATAATTCCACATTATAAAATTGGCTGAAAGATGCTGAGACTACAAAGTTTCACTTTACTTATTGTTTGTTGACTGTAACAAACATTAAATTTGATAGGAAAATATTACCTTAAAGTCTCTTCTCCAATGACGTGTGTCCCATGCACGTATCAAACAGATACAATTTCTTGAAAGCTAGGACAACAGCAATAAACTTATTCAATCATCCTTGGAAATCATTACTATCAAGAGAAGCACAAAATGGGAAAGTGGAATATGTTTACTTACAAAAGCTATTTGACAGTCATAGAGGAGATCTATTGAAGAATTTAAGCTAAAAAGGAAATGTTTTTAGATGGTAAATTTCTTCAGGTACTTTTGTTAGTGGATGACATTGAATGGGTTGCATTAAGCCATGTAACATAACATATCCTCCTAAATGAGATCCATATCACTCAAAAGAGTTGGCTTGACTATACATAAAAGATAACCAAATAAAAAAAATCTATTTCCAGACTATCACATACTCTCTGTCTGTCTATCTATCTTAGACAGAGACTACAAATTGAAATGAGTTGGGTCCAGAATTAGAGAGAGGGTGGAAAGTAGGGTAGGCTGCCTATGGGAAATTACAAAGTTCCTTTAATGACCCCAAACTTATCCCTGAGATAAAGACCTTTATTTTCACTTTAATTCTTACATCGATGCTATATAGCTATGAGTCATTGAACATTACAAATAATTAAAGTTGTGTTCCTTCAAAGGGCAGTGAAGAAGTGAAGTATGAACAGGTTGCAACACAGTAAAAACAAGGAATTTCAAAGGAGAGTTGGTATAAATGAAATCATCAAAGTAATGTATGAATGTAGTAATGTACCAAGGTAATATATACAAGAAATGTATGAAAGAAGATGTATTACTCATGTGGTGAGGATGAAAGATAACTGTTTGCTAGCCTATTGGCTTTATTAATATCCTTCAATGTCAGAAGAACCTGAAAAAGGCCCCAGCAGGGGAGACTTCTTGTTATAAACTTATAGAAGGATTCAGGGAGGAAGGACAAACCAGTATAAATTACTACTTAATTTATAAGTAAAGGCTAAATGAAATGTAAATTTTGGGGAAATATGAAGAAATTAATAATATCCAAGCCCCAAGTTGTGGTTAGTGAAATTTTGCTACTTGAGGTAAGGACTCTTTGAACAATAATTTACTATTGTTTCTAGATTTGATTACAGGGATAATTGTCTGAAGTATCATGAAGCTAATAGTAGAAAAAGGCATGTGTTGCAGTCTGAGAACTATTATAGGTGAATGTCTGTTCCTGGGGAAAGTTGGAGAAATGACTGTGACATGACCTAAGATAGGAATCTCTTGACTCAGTTTCTTTTTCGAACAGAGAATTTTTCAAGGTGGTTAATCCCAATTTCAGCTTTTTATACCCCGTGACTACATGACTGGGTATCATATATAACTTATTCCTGGAGTCAAAAAGGGGTAGAACTTTTCCACTGTTATGGTATTTATCAGGTCAGTCTGTTCCCTTGAGGAGATGAGACTTGACATTGTCATAACTATGTCCTTCCTTTTTCTTTCATAGCAAATTTCTACAATCAGCACAGGTAAGCAGTAGAAGTTTTATATATATATACACTAGCTCTAGCTGATTGATATTGGAACATTTCTGAGTTATTATAATAGTATTCAAGCATGAAAAATCCTACAATTTTAGTCTGTATTTGTGTCCAAATTTATATGAGAATGATATCCTAATAAAGGTGGAAATAGGCAAAGTAATAAGATAAAGATATAATGTAAAAGCTTTCTAATAAAATGGGATAGTAAATTTGAGAAAGCAATAGGGTTAAGACTGCTTTCTCTAAGAACTATTTGCGTACATATATCATTGGCTTCCAAATGTATCTAGCATGGAAATTCCAGGTTTGAGTATGTTTTAGTAATAAATTCTCAAAACTGAATTGAGGATGTTACATATAAAATTTCATTGATAATTGTAAAGAAAGGGAAATTGTTTTCCCATTTTAAAATATCTATTTGAAACAATTAAAAGACAGAAGGGTTTATTTTACAAGCTAGACTATCAAAATATTTTTTTTAGGATTTTTATATTAGGTCCAGGGTTTAGGTAAAGATAGAAATAGCAAGTGGCATTTTAAAATTGATTTTCTATGAAGTTTCAGGTGAATTATGGGTTCATGATTTGATGTTCTTGTAGCTCTGTTGTTAGTAGGATCAGAACCATAAGACTTGAACTGCTTTTCATCATAGGAACTAGTTATTGGTAAACCAAATTTGAGATTGTATTAAGTTAAGTCTTGTTACTGGCATATTTTAGTAGAATTATCTAGGATCTCTATAAGTGACTTGGAAACAAAGAAACAAAGCACCCTTCACAGCTTCTCTGAGAATGAGACTTATTCCAGAATGTCCAAGAGAAGATACCTCCAGGGAACAGATGACTACATGAGATATTTGGGACTCAAGATGCGCTGATTAAATGGACATTGGGAGTATATGAGGAGACTTGATGTTAGTTAATATTGATGATTATTATTGTATTGCTTTGGCTTTTGATTTCATGGTATTTATGTTTATGTTTAAGCTTTCTTGGTTACCTCAATGGCATATAAATCTCCCTTCTCAAAATTAGTCTATTGTGAGCCCTCTAAGCAGTTTGATCTGTGACCTGAATTACATAATTCTGATTGGGAATATATGAAATCCCTTATAGATTTGGCTTATAGATAAGTGATCCACTGGGAGAGTGGACTGTCCCTCCCCCATGAATCAAAGGAGGGGAATTGATGGGATTAAAACAGCAAGTGGTAGTGGGAATTGGGTGAACCACAATGATTCCATCTTGTGACTCAATTCTGGAGCTAGCTCAGTTCCCTTTCTACCTAAATATAGATCTAATCCAATTTCTGTCTTGTGAAAAAAACTTTAATTATGGAAATTGTGAGAAAACTTTATTATGTTGTTTGAACCTAGTGCTGCATGACTGGAAAGCTGGACCACCCTTACCTATTGCTTAAAGACCCTTAACTAAGGAACTAGATTATACTAACCAGAAACCCAGTCAGATTTGAAGACTGATGCGATGAATATTCTCACAGTTATACATCTCAAGCAACCTCATGTGTAATCTGAAAACTGGCCCCATATTGATCAATCAGTTATTGTTTCCATGTTCCTTTGGATGAAGACAGACTATTAAGGGAGAGTGAAACACTTCTTTTTCTGATTTCTGAGTCTTTCTCTGATTTTGTATCCTGATTATTTTCTTTTAATTAATTGGTCTTATTCTATAATTGTTTTTAATGCACAAAAATTTGTCTTTTCCTGTATTTGGGGGTCCAGTACCAAAATGAAAGAGTCCTGGAACAACTGTTTTAAGCAATTGGCATGCATTTCTTAATAAATCAAAGTGCTCAGAAGCTTGAAACTTTGATTCTGCAATCATTTCATCCCCCATAATTATTGACTGAAATATGTAGATTAGTATTCTATCCTGAATTTAGCTTGCTTTAGGGTTTTTGTGTCAATTCATTTGCAAGAAACCAAGAAAATTAACAAGTATTTTGAATATAAATATTTACCATAAAATAGGTAAGCAACAAATGTGACTTAGATCTGAATCTAGTATTGGAGAACAATCAGGGATGTACTGATTAAGTTCTAGGAAAAAAAAGTATGCATGACAAACTTTTATGTTTAATCTTCATTGTTAACATTTTTCTCCATTACTTTCTTAAATATAGATAATCTACAGAATGACAAATCAAGCCCAGATTCGTAGCAGTTGTTGAATTCCAAGGTGTAAATGCTCCCATGGAATATTTAACAATTTCCTCTCTCCTGAGAGTTTGCGCTGACTCCAGCACACCCCTGTGAACAGCAGATGACAAAAATATGGATGCTTATGCCATATGGGTGGGGTTTGATCCTCTTCCTTAAACTGAATCTGGATCTACAGCTCACTCATTCATACAGGTCACTCGGTTTCCCATAGATTACTTAGTTAGGAAATCTTTCATATACCTTGTGCCACTGATGCAGCTCATTGTTTCCTCTGGACACTTCTCTTCATAGTGCATGCAAAACCTTCATTCCTCTTCACAACAGTCTCTCTCTTTCCAAATGCCTGCTTAGTGCCTTGCTGGCTTTTCTTTACTTCATAACATCCTTGGTAATTATGCCTTTTCTTAACACCTGGTCTGCCGCTGGGCTAACAGATGGGACAAGAAATCCTTTCTGAACTCTTCTTGGTGCACCTTTGCCTACTAAGCTCAAATACTTAACCTTTATCTCAGTAAATTGCCCAGTATTATCCAGGATGATAATATTGAACTAAGGCTATTTATGAAATATTAATAAAATAGTAATGTACTTTTTATTTTATCAGAGGGAAAATATTGCTAATGTTACTTAGTTTTCTCTAATATCATTTCTCTCTAATATCATTTTATTCTCTCATGATGACTATATATATATATAGTATACAATATATTGCTATGTGTATATATATATGTATATATAATTAGAAAGAAATATGAAGCCAATTGTTCCTATTTTCTAGAAAAATATACTCATTTGTCTATAGGAATATATTTATGGAAAAATATTATTAGCCTTTTCTGGAAAGATACAGAGAAAGGTTCAGTTTGAGATCTGAAAATATTTTTTCAACTTTAATTAAGAACATTTTCTATTATAAAATTTTATTCTTTGAAGTTAAAAGGCACTTCCATCACTTTCAATTCAATGTACGAAACATTTCAGCTAAGAACAATATACGTGAAGCCAAACAGCATAAAATAAGCCCATAGATATGAAAAGACTTTGAAAAGTTCAAAGCATTACTTTTGCAAACAGAAGGATTCAGATCATGTATGATGACTAAGAAAGCTTGAGGATCTTATTAGTGATGTTGATGTGGCATTTCCATCTCTGAAGTTTTGTGAAAACTTATGCACCTATCTAGTTATTCTGTAGAGTTATTTGTCAAATGAAAACAAGAGGAGATCAATCTGAGTACACTTTAAGGGACTTAATATTTCTTTGGCTTTGTTTTCCCCACTAAAATAATTTGGGATTATTTCATCACAGAACCCAGGATATTGACACCAATTTCCCTTGATTGCACAAAGAATTGCACGACTTTTCATTAGCATTCTTGGGATATGTAGCCCTCCTAAAACCACCTTCCCAATAAGCCTAAAGAGCCTTAGTCATTTGTGGTTATGTCCTGTATAGGATACCAGTAAATGGTGCCTCTAATTTAATCTGCCTCCTCACTATGGATCTCACCTGAAGCTCACATGGTCATTCCTCTGGCTAACTATGTAGCATAAATTAGCTATCTGCCCTCAAATAACTTGTTTCCAGTTTCTTTCTTCCATTATGTGTAGTACTATAAGAAAACGTTTACTACAATGGTCTTTTATTCTTTTATTTCCTTTATTTACCTTGAAAGGGAAATAAATCTAAAAATGGGATTTCTCAGTTGAAGAGTAGGAACATTTTTATAACTTATCATATTATTTTCCAAAATCAATCCACAGTTCTAGCCCTATTGAATTAGATGCTTGTTTTTCTACATTCATGACAAGAATAAATTTTGTATTTTTTAACCATCTTTTCCAGTCTGAATCATGTAAGATTATGTTATTTATGTAAAATGCAAATTATTTTGTATATAAAGAGTTTTTTATTTGTATCTCTGGTTTGGGGAGATTTTGAGTACTTTAGTGAATTTTGGACACTTTCAAAGTATTGATAGTTTATATTTCATCATTTGAGAACTTCCACATTCTTTTTGTTTGTTTGTTTTTTGCTTTTTGGAGGGCAATTGGGGTTAAGTAACTTGCCCAAGGTCACACGGCTAGGTTTTTTTTTTGTTTGTGTGTGCTTTCAGTGTCTGAGGCTGGAACCAAACTCAGGTCCTTCTGACTCCAGGGCCAGCGCTCTACTCACTGCGCCACCTAGCTGCCCCTTCCACATTCTTTTTGCAATGCCATCTGACCTAATAGAGAATAGCTTTGAACCTTAGAAGTTGTTGCTTATCCCCTATGGATTGCGTCTGTTATAATTTTATTTTAATCTTCCCCCAATCTATATTTTTCTTGCTATTATGTATCCATATATATCTTTTATTTCTATACAAAAGTTTCATTTTTGTAAAAACAAAATAATCTCTTTTATTTATTTATTTTCTATATATTTAAGAATTTTTCTCATTTCTCATTGCTCCATTCCCTTCTAATTTCTGTATGTGGTGATTTTTTAAATATTTAGATCATTGATCCATTTGGTATTGGTCTAATCCCTTCTTTCAAACTGCTAGCTACTTAGCCAGCAGTTAAGAGATGAGGTTTATATTGGATCCCAGAAGTAACAAGGAGCTACTGGATTTTACTGAGTAGGGTTTGAAAAGATCAGCCTGTACTTTAGGGCAAATCACTTTGGTATCTGTGTTGAGGATGGATGAGCAGAATGAGATATGAATTGAAACAAGAAGACAAGTTAGGAGGCTATTTATAGGCAAGAGATCATGAAGACGATAGGTAGAAAAGACAAGGGTTGACAACTGGATATGTACAGTAACAATGAGAGGTTGGTGATACCATTGAGATTTTGAACTTGGGTAACTAAAAAGGTATTGGTTTCCTTGACAAGGAGTTTGGGGAAGGGTTAGGTTTCAGGGCAAAGAAAAGGACCTCTGTTTTGGACAGTTGAGTTGAGTTTGCTATGCCTTTGAGACACTCAATTCAAAATATCTAATAGGTAGGTGAAGATGAGGGACAAAGGATCAAGAGAGAGATTAAGACTGGATATATATGGATCATGGAGTCACCTACAGATAGATGATTATTTAACTCATGGAACCTAACTAAATTACTAAGAGAAAGAGAAGAGGGGCCCAGAACAAAGAATTGGAGTTCCAACAAAGTTGGAGGGTGTAATATGGATGATATCCCAATAAGGGAAATGAAAAAGTAATGAATAGAAAAGAGAAGAACTAAGATTATAGTGTCATAAAGACTTAAAGAAAAGAGAGTATACAGAAGGAAAGTGTGGTCAACTATTTTGCTGTAGAGAGTTCAGGATGGTTGAATACTAAGAAAAGACCAACAAAATCCGCCATTAAGATATCATTGGTAATTGTGTAGAGGGCAACTTCAACTGAGTCTAATGAGTCTAACTCATTATTTTTCACTCTATATTTTTATTGGGATTTTCAAAGAACATTTGGCTTCCTTACATTATTCATCAAAGATTCACCATGTACTGAACATCAATATTCAGAGAGCTATCAAGGTAACTGACAAGGGAAAGGTGCTATCACAATTATAGCAAAGAGAGAGAGAGAGAGAGAGAGAGAGAGAGAGAGAGAGAGAGAATTAAGATTATATATCTCCCTCTTCATTAAGAAATATGGCTTGACAACTGTATTTTCCTTCCAGCTCAGTTCTATTATATCCTAGCTCAAAGTATCAAATAACATTATTTATGAATTCTATGTAAGGCAAACTCTCTCCCTCTCAATCCAGTCTGATAAGATATAATAAATGACATACTGGAAGGGACCAATTACTCATTCAGTTCAAATTCAGTCTCTGGCAAGAAGAAAATTTAGGAGAAAGACTATGGTTTCATTTTATGGTCTCAGGTAGGGATTCATACTTTAAAAAATTATTTTTAATTTATGGAATAGAACAATCATTTCCATAACATAATACAATATAAAAGATGATTGCACATGAGACTACAAATCTGCTATGCACAACTTGCTATTTCTTTCAAATATATGACAAAATTATCACGTAAAATTTCTTTTTTTCCCCTCACCCAAGAGAGTTAAAATTAGACCCCAATAGGCATACATATGTGAAATTATTCCACACATACTTCTATTTATCAGTTCTTTCTCTGCATGCTATAGCATCTTTCTTCATATGCCCTTTATTGTTGATTTGGGTATTTGTAATATTCAAAATAGCTTATTCACTCAGCTAGGTTTTTTTGTTTATGTGTTAAGTGTCCGAGGCCAGATCCGAACTCAGGTCCTTCTGACTCCAGGGCTGGTGCTCTACTCACTGCGCCACCTAGCTGCCCCTTGGCCATTCTTTTTTTTTTTATGCATGGTGTAAACAAATGCTTCATTAACTTCTGTTTTACATCATTCATTTCCGCCAGATTTTGAGTTACAATTATTTTCCCCCCTGTTTTTCCTCTACCCACTCTCCCAGAATAGCAGTCCCACAAGATATTGCTTCCTCCAATCTGCTCTCTCCCATATCTTCTCCCACACCCCCTTCAACTTTTCCATTAGGGGAAAGTGAATCTCTGTGTTCCAATGCCTGCACATCTTATCTCCCAACCACAAGCAAAAGAGTATTAATAATAGTATTTATATATATTTGAAACATTTAATTTTAAGACCTCGAATTTCAAATCCATTCCCTTCCTCCCTGTGGTGAGCCAAAGAGGCCTGAGCCAGGACTTCAGATAATTACCCTGATATCAGTGGATCTGAACAACAAAGACCTCTTCGAGATGCGACTTTTCACTAAGTCAGCTCCAGAGTTCTTTTGATATGGGTTACACTTATAAGGATGGTATTTGAGTTCTGAGGCTAAGAGGCTCTTTCCTAAAACTATTAGTTGTCCAAAACATTTGCAGGAAGTCAGTTCTTATGCAGATGTTCTTGATGATGCGGCCTTGGCCATCAGGCTTTGAGGCCAGCTCTCAGAGCATCCTTTCAGATGTAACTGACAGAGATAACTGCCCAAGACTCTATGGAACCTAGGAAACAATGGGCCTTATTACCATGCTACTTCCAGGATACAGCAGACTAAGACAATGATTTCTCTTCCTTCCCGTCCTTTGTCTCTTTCCCTGAGTATCAATAAATGGAGTTCATGGTTCTTCCTTGAGCTACCCACATGGCCTGGTCGTTTCTTATTCACGTCTCCGAATCATGCTAAGTGCTGGACACTGAGCAGCCCATGGCACCTCCCTTGTCACCCATTCCCTCTGGGAAGATAAGTAATTCAGTATATGTTGTACATGTCTAGCTATGCAAAACATTACCATAGTAGATACATTGTACAAGGCTGCTTATAATTCCTTCCCATTCATCCCACCCCCCACTTGGTCCATTCCCTACTTGATGCTGTCCCTCTTCTATAGTGGGTACTTCCAACCTCCCCTCCCCCCCAATGATGCCCTCCCATCCATCATCCCTCTTCTCATCCCCCTTCCCCCTATTCTGCTGCAGGTTAAGATATCCCATTTAGTATGTATGTCATTCTCTCCCTGAACCAAATTCAATGAGAATGTGGTTTTGCCTTTTTGCCTTCCTATTCTTCCCCTCCTCTGCAGCCACTTCCCCTTGCTTCTTCCATATGAGATAGTTTACCCTACCCTGTCTCTCCCCATCTCCTCTTGCCACTTTCCTCTCTCACCTCATAATTTCATCCCTTGAGTATCCTCCCTTCCCAACAAATTCAACTTATACCCTCTATCCATATATAACTGTAAACATATATACACACATTCACATATGTATTCATATGACCATACACCCTTCTTCCATTGTTTTCATACTGAGAAAGATTTCATCAATCTCAGTTATTGTTTTTCCATATAGGAATGTAAATAGTTCAACTTTGATAAGTTCCTTTTAATTTCTTTTCCCTTATTACCTTCTCAGGCATCTCTTGCTTCTTGTGTCTGGATGTCAAATTTTCTATTTAACTCTGGTTTTTTCCTCAAGAATGCTTCAAAGTCCTCTATTCCACTGAATGACCATATTTTCCCCTGAAACAAAATACTCAGTTTTGCTGGGTAGGTGACCCTTGGGTTCATTCCCAGCTCTTTTGCCCTCTGGAATATCATATTCCATGCCCTTCGATCCCTCAGTGTAGAAGCTGCCAGGTCCTGTGCTATTCTGATTGTGTTTCCACAATACTGAAATTGTTTCTTCCTGGCTGCTTATAGTGTTTTCTCCTTGATCTGGGGATTCTGGAACCTGGCTATAATATTCCTGGGAGTTTTCTTTTTGGGATCTTTTTCAGGAGGTCATCAGTGGATTCTTTCAACCTCTATTTTGCCTTCTGGATCTAAAACATCAGGGCAATTTTCCTTGAGAATTTCTTGAAGGGTGATTTCTAGGTTCTTTCTTTGATCATGGCTTTCAGGTAGTCCAATAATTTTTAAATTGTCTCTCCTGGATATATTTTCCAGGTCAGTGGTTTTTCCCATGAGATATTTCACATTGCCTTCTAATCTTTCGTTTGTTTGGATCTGCTTAACAGCATCTTGATTTCTCATCAAGTCACTAGCTTCCATTTGCTCCAGTCTAACTCTGAAGGAATGAATCTCTTCAGTGAACTTTTGAGATTCTTTTTCCATCTGGCAAATTTGACTTTTTAAGGCATTCTTCTCCTCATTGCCCTTTTGGTCCTCCTTTGCCATTTCAGTTAGTCTGTTTTTTAAGGTGTTGTTTTCCTCAGTCAGGCTGTTGACCCTCATTTCATACTTTTCCTTCATCCTTCTCATTTCTCTTTCCAATTTTTCCTCCACTTCTTTTATTTGATTTTTAAAGTCCTTCTTAAGTTCCTCTATGGCCTGCAACCCACTCATATTTTCCCTTGGGGCTTTTGGAGCAGGTCTTCTGACCTCACAGTCCTCTTCCCCTATGCTTCGACCCTCTTTGCCCCCAAAGTAGGAGCCTAGGGTTGCATTTTTCTGTTTAATTTGTTTCTTTTTCCTTGGCATGTTGCCACTTAATTACTTGACTTTTGGGCTTGTTGCCACAGTATGTCTTTGCTGCCAGATAGGGGAATTTTTGTCCCGAACATGTGTGTGTGTGTGTGGGGGGGGCAACTTCCATTTCTGGCAAGCTGGAAACCCACCTACGACCTCCACCCCAGATCACAATCCAGATCCAGAGAGGTTAAAGCAAGAGCGATTACCCCCCAAGACTGATCACTGGATCTCCCTACAGTTCGCAGGCCAGGAGCTGGAGCTGCCTCTGAAAACTACAAAATGGTGTGTCTCCTCAGCAGCTTCTAGCCCCCAGGGGAGGAAGCTGACGCATTCCCCAAATACTGGTCCCAAAGTCCATAGGGCACTAACCTCTCACTTTGTCCTAGGCATGTCTATGTTGATAATTCTGGAATCGCCACAGCTGCTGGTGTTCTGGGGTCCCTCCAGCCAGCTGCTGGCCCGGCCTCCCTGGGGCTAAAACTGTGACTCAGGCAGACCTGTGCTCGGCTCCCTGAGTACTGCCCGCTGCGCTGTACTGCCGGCTCCCAGACAGCTGCGCTGGTCCTTCCTGCGGGGCTGCTGGGCTGTCCTCAGCGGGAGGTTAGCTTCTCTGTGTCGTTCTGTGGGTGCTGGGGCTCCAGAAGTTGTTCAGAGTCCCCTTTTACATAGTTTGGAGGTGATCTGGGGGGGACAGTGGTTTGGATGCGCTGTTTCTACTTCGCCATCTTTGCTCCACCCCACCCCTTGGCCATTCTTAAAACAATATTGCTGTTACTGTATATGATGTTCTCTTGATTCTGCTCATTTGCTCTTCATTATTTTGTGCAAATCCTTCCAAGTTTTTCTAAGAGCATTAAACTCATCACTCCTTATTTGTTTAGCCATTCTTGAATTGATGGGCATCCCTGCAATTTTTTGTTCTTTGTCACCACAAAGAGAAGTGCTATAAACATTTTAGAATGTATATATAAAGTGCTATAAAACATTTAGAATTTTCCCCTACTTATCTTTGAAAATAGACCAAGTAGTGGTATTGTGGGGTCAAAGGGTATAGGTAGTTTAATAACTCTTTGGGCATGCTCTCCAGAATGGTTGGATCATTTTACAATTTTACCAACAATGAATGTGTTTCAATTTTTCCATATATTCTCCAACACTTGTCACTTTTCCCTTCTATCATTTTATCCAATTTAGTAGGTGTAAAGTGATATCTCAAGGTTGTTTTAATCTGCATTTCTCAAGTCAATGATTTAGAGTATTTTTTTTCACGTGGCTATAAATTGTTTTGATTTGTTCACTAGAAAACTGCTTGTCTATTTCCCTTGATCATTTGTCAATTGGGAATTTCTTCTAGATTTAATGAATTTTGATATATTTTAGATAAGAGACCTTCATCTGATAAAGTGTCTATCAATTTTTTCCCAGTTTTCTACTTTTCTTCTGATCTTGGTTACATTTATTTGTACAAAAACTTTTTAATTGCATGTAATCAAAATTATCCATTTTATATCTAACTTTGCTTTTTATCTCTTTTTTATCCACAAATTGCTTGCTTATCCATAAATCTGATAGGTAACATGTTCTGTGTTTTTCTAATTTTCTTGTAAAATCTCTCCATATTTATGTCATGTATACTCTTTGAACTTATATTGGTAAATGATGTAAGATGCTAGTTATTATGGGAATGGGAATCTGGAGATCTTCCTTGCTCCTTGGCCCTTTGATAGCCTAAGTGACTCTGAGAACCTTCCCTGATTTGAAAATATACTCTGCCCCCTAATAGACTGAATGTGGTCATATGGAGCCTGCCTCAGGAGGCTTGTTTTTCAGGAATGCCCACACCTTGTTACATTGTGATTGGGCAATGGGTCAAGAGGGTTGTGACATTCTCTGACCCAGGAGAAGGTTATATATACCCTGATGTGAGGTTTTGCTTTGGGGGTCACTTTGGGAAGAGTTGTGTGATTTGGCCAGATGAGACTTTGGGCAGTTGTTGAGCTCCCCAGCTTTGAAAACCCAGATGTTGGTGCTTCCCTCTCCAGTAACTGACTAGGTATGGATGTAATGGTCAGATAGCTGGAAGCCTGTCTGCTGATCTGTTTCTCTGTATTTTTTTTGGTGTGCTTTTTGGAGGGAAATTGGGGTTAATTGACTTGCCCAAGGTCACACAGCTAGTTTGTGTGTGTGTGTGTGTGTGTGTGTGTGTGTGTGTGTTAAGTGTCTGAGGCCAGATTTGAACTCAGGTCCTCCTGAATCCAGGGCCAGTGCTCTATTTGCCACCTAGCTGCCCTGTCTGTATTTTTTGTCTGCTTGTCACTTCTGTTTGTATTCTCTGAAGTTCTAACCTTTTGCCCCTGAACTAGCTAAATGACACATGTTTGATTAAAGCAAGATTGTTAACCCATTTTGAATTGCTTTCCTTTAGAAAAGCAGATCTAAGAACCTGTGCTAGCAGTCATACTATGTATGCTACACTGGTCTATGTCCAGTTATTTTTACTCACCTTCCTTATTTTAGGTATTCATTCTTAAGCATTCTCTTTTTCCTATCAGAAAAACTATCATCCATGAGTTTGCCTACCCCTCTATAATTTTTTTTACCTAAAATTATTTATGCTTTTAGTTTATGTTATCTTTTATTATTTTGTCTTGCAATTATCACCAAACTTTGAAGGGGAATTGAAGTGGCAAGAGACTTGGGAGTAAATGAACATGACTTCTTAGAGTTTGTGATAGAGGAATTCCAGACATAATTTGTTGCATACCTTTAGGAAAGCAAATTTCTATTAGCTTTGAGATAGAGTAACATTAACAGCATTTATTTATCACCTTAAGGTTGTAAAGCACTTCATGTATATTATCTCATCTGATCCTCACAACAAACTGATAAGATAGGGGTTATTATTATCCCCATTTTATAGATGACTGAACAGAGTTTAAGAGAGGTGGCCCAGTGTCACACAGCTGGTGAGATTAACTTGAGCCCACCTATTCCTGATTCCAAGTGAAGCCCTATATGCATAATGTAACACTGCCTTCCAGGGTAGGCCAGAATCTTGTGGTCTTAGACCCTAAATCCTAGATGCTCATATAGTTGAGGAACAAATCTTTATTTCCTCTGCTCGTATTATCCTTGACTTTAGAAATCTTGCTGATTTCCCTCCTTAGCCTCTATGTTTTCATACTGAATGGTACTAGTTATTTGAACAGAAGATTTAAATATTGAATATTAAAGTTTGGTAGCAGATTCATGGTGTGCCAGAAAGAGATCAGATTCAGTCAGAAGACCTGAGTTTAATCCTATCTCTGCTACTTCGTATTTATGACAAGCTAATTCATCTTTCTAGCCCTTAGTTTCCTTATGTGTCAAATGAAAAAAATTGGATGAAGTGATCTCCAAGGTTCCTTCCAATTATAAGCCCTATGATTCATGATATTTTCTTATTTGGGAGACTTCAGTTCTTCAGATCATTTTAGTCACCCTTTTCTGAAAAACAAACAAACAAACAAACAAACAAAAAAACCTAACTCTCTTCATTGCAACTAGTTTGAGAATGGCAGCCAGAACTATCATAGTCAAGGTACAGATGAATCATCATTTTACATGAGAATAGGGTCTTCTCGTGTTTTGTTTTCCATGAGCATCTTGATGATACCCATAATTTCGTTGACCTATCCTTTCCTCTTCTCCCTTTCTTTTTTTGTTTTCTTTCTTTTTTTCTCTTCTTTTCTATGTGAACAACATATTTAGTTAATGTGTTCATAGAATAACTTATAATGATTCCCCAGAAGCTTCCTCCCAAGCATAATTGACTTAATATTTACAAACTACATTACCTTTTACTTGCTTAAGTAATGTGAAGCTCAGCTCTATTCTCCTCTCCTCACCCCACTCACATTTGAAATTCTCTCCTTAAAAGTTTGATGCCAAAATGCCTAATGGATATGTTGTACTGTTTTATTCAAAACAATACTTGATAACAGCCATTAATATTTCCCATTATGGCATATGAAAATGAAGTAGAGTCTCTCGAGAGCCAGGATGATTTGTGTTCAGGTTCCACCTTTGCGTTTGCTACAAAAATTGGCTTTATCCCAAGGAACAAGGCACTTAAACTCTCAATGTTCCAGAGATGCAGCTCTCTAAAATGTCAAGGTGCTGGCCTCATTTGATAGAAGAACTTTTTTAACTGGTAGCTCCCTATATCAATGAAATTATAGGTCTAATCTTTCTCCTTATATTCATGGTCTATGGAAGGTACCATGGTAGATGGTGAGGATCAAAATGGACAACTTGTACGATCCTGTAATAACGCTAAATGAAAAAGAGTCTGAGATGAAAACTGAAAATAAGGGTTATATTTGATGATTAAGAAGTCAATGGTGACTTTGAGAGAATAATTTAAATTAAGCTGCATTCTTAAGTCAGTTTGTGAGGGATTAAGGAGAGAATGACTGTTGAGGAAATAAAGGCAATGACTATAGAGTGTTGACTTGGGATGTATGGTGGTGAAAAGTAAGAAAAGAAGTGGAACCATAGCAAAATCAGGGCGACTGTGGGCTTTTCATTTCATTTTTTAGCATAGTGAGGATCTGAACATATTTGTAGGCAATAAAAATAACACTCTTAAATGGGGAGGTGGGGGAGAGATTGAAATGGCTTGGGAGAGGGGATAGTTATAGGAGCAAAAGCTAAGAGTTAGTGAAAAGGGAAGGACTCTAGAACGAAAGTGCAGGTTTTGCTTTGTCAATGAGGAATAAATTTTTTTAAATGTTGTTCACAAATGCAAGTGACAATAAGGAAAGAGTGGGTGAAAATAGAAATTTTGAAGTGCAGAATAAGAAATATGATGGAGTTCATGTCAAAGAATCTCAGGAAAGGAAGAAGGTAAAATAACTTGCTAAGTAGGACATAAGTAGAGTTGTGAGTTTGAGGAGAGTTGAAATAGTTGAAATAGTTTAGAACAATGGGAATTTCCATTGGTGTTTATAAGAGAACATGTGTTAGGTGAACACATTTCAGTCAAATGTTAATTCTTATTTCCTAAATGAATTTTATATTTAGAGCTAGAAGGGACATTAGAGGTTATTTAGTACAAATATTCATTTTCCAGATAGGGAAATTGAGGCCCAGATATATTAATCAATTTGCTTAGGGTCCCATAGATAGTAAGTGTCACAGTAGAGATTTGAAACCGGGTGTGCCTATTTTAAATTCCTTGATTTTTCCAAGGCACCATGATAGATGAGTTCAATATTTACTTCTTTGTTTTTAAATTCACATCTATGGGTGAGTGAAAATACATAATAAGGTTTGAATAAGGAAAATAGTAATCATTCAAGGTAAATTTTTGATATTGAAAAAATAGTTGAAACTTTTTGAAAACAGATGCTATATCTACTGATCATGTTCAGTGCTATATCAGGCAATCTATTGTGTTTATAATGTGTTGTCAGTCAACTAACAAAATCCAGTGAGAACTAACTGGATGAGGAACACTGTGCTAGGCACTGTTGGGGATAAAAAGTTTTGATGGTACATGGTTCTTGCCTTCATGGAATTTGTAATCTTAAAAGGGAATAAGATACCTATTAATAGCAATAATCAACAATGTTACATGATAAATTCATTAAAGGGTTACAAAACAAAGTGCTCTGTGGAATCTAAGGGAGAATTTCAATAATATCGAAGGTGATTAAGGGAGTCTCCTTAGAGGAAAATGCATTTAGGTGATTGGGAAAGTTAGGTAATAGTTCAATGGCCAAAGTTGGGAAGGAAAGGCATTCTAGGCATAAGCAAATATAAGAAGGTATGGAGGTGGTGCAACTATTTCTTATTGTCAGATGAAGCCTGGAGTATGATGATGGCGGTGGTAGTTGGCAGGGATCTCTTTGACATCATCCAGTCTTCTGTCTCAGATCTGGGGGACTCACAAGCTCTCATTACAATTTAATGGCCCAATCTGCCTCAAACATCCTCCTACTATGGTCTTTTTCTGGTAAATTTTCTATTCAGGTTCCTAGAGACTCACTGGTCACTTGAAAGCTGCCAACTACAAACTGGAGAAACATGGAGCAGGGAATGAGGGAAGTGGAGGGGAAGTGCAGGATCATATTTAACAAGCAAAGTGATCTTAACTATGCACCACATGGTAAGCTTGCTGTCCATATTTCACATCCCTTTGACATGTCTGGTATGCCTGATGTAACACAAGACAGTATTTTTAAATGTCTAGATGCAGCTCAGCATTACCAACTCTAGCAATTTCCTTTATGTCACAAGTCTTGAGCAATTCTTTTCTGGACTCCAGTATTTCTCCTTTTCTCTAACATCTAGAGGTAGCAGGAAAACAGGGGAAAAACAGAGATCTGTTACCAAGTGTTAGAAGGTCATAGTTTTACCACTTTGCTATTTCAGTGGCCACCATCTTGAGATTATTTGTTTTTCTGAACATTTTGTTATGTCCCATTAGTAGATCCTCATCCTGGCTAACCTCATAACAGTGGTTATTAAGCTTATTTTGCTCAGGGCATAGTATTATTTGCTATGAGAAATTGAGGCCCAGTAAAAGTTGACAACAGAAGAGGCAATTGGACAGTCAGGCCTCCAGATTCATTACTAAAATCTTAGGGTCGATCCCTCCTCTTCTTCTTTTCCTTCACCTTCTGGTCCTCTTCTTTATTTCTTGAGTACCTGGGGTGGTAACTTTGAACCCCCAAGTCCAGACAGAGTACCTGTGCAGGAGCATGTGGAGCCATCTCTTATTGGCTAAGTGTTAACTTATCAGCGTGCTCATTTACAACTTGGAAATTAGCAAGAGTTAAAAAATCATGGCTTGATTTATTGTTTTGTTAATTGTTTAAACTTAAGAATGTGATAGAGAAAACAACAATATGGATAATCTTAAAATCTCTTGTTTGTGCATCTGGTTATTACAGCACACCCATGATCTATTTTGACTTTTTATTCCAAACTGGGAAGAACAGGCAGCAAATTATAGCTGGGTGCAGGAGCTAGGGATTCACTGAAAAACTGAGGGAAACTGTTCCTCAGGACATCCTTTAAGTATTGTTCTACTATGTCTATATGTGACTAAAAGGAGGGTGGAGAGGGTCAGAGGAGTCAAGGAGTTGAGGATTTGAGAGGCCAGATTGCTAAATTATGGAAGAGTGTAGAGGACTAGTAACAGAAGTGAGAAAGAAAAGATCTATGAGCCATGCTGTAATCCCATTTTCCCCACATTCTCTCCAACATTTATCATTTTTTTTTTTGTCATATCGGCCAATCTGATAGGTGTAAGGTGGTACCTCAGAATTGTTTTAATTTGTATTCCTCTAATCAAAAATGATTTGGAGCACTTCTTCATATGACTATGGACAACTTTGATCTCTTCATCTGATAACTGCCTGTTCATATTCTTTGACCATTTATCAATTGGGAAATGATTTGTATTCTTATCAATTTGCCTCAGTTGAGAATTTGAGAAATGAGGCCTTTATCAGAGTCACTTGCTATAAAAAGTTGTTTACAAGCTTTCTGCTTTCCTTCTAATCTTCGTTGCATTAGCTTTGTGCAAAAGCTTTTTAATTTAATATAATCAAAATTATTTATTTTGCATTTCATAATGCTCTTTATCTCTTGTTTGGTCATGAATTCTCCCCTTCTTCATAGATTATGAATATGGTATTCTTAAGAAAATGCCAAATTTCTGTGAATTTGAGGCAGCAGAAGGAATGTTTGTGGACAACAACATAGGAATAGGCACAACAGTAGAGGCTGCAGTGGAATGGGTCAGGTAGTGGGAAAATTGGGTAAATTTGATTGGCAGAGGGGTAGCCTGATTAGAACTGAAGTCATTTCAGGAGAAAATATAGTATGGGCATGCAGATTACTTCTTATTGTAGTTGAAACTGGATGATCACACCTGGAAAACCAATACAACAGGAGACAAATTCCTGTGGCAGATTTCCTCAGCAGGAATAATTGTAGACTTGTAGCATCCCTAGGTTGAGATAACATGGTTTAGAGTCTCTAGAGCAGGGGTCCTTAACTTTTTTGTATGTCATGGGCCCCCTTAGCAGTCTGATGAAACCTCTTGAGTCCTTCTGAGGATAATGATTTAAAATACATAAAATAAAATATGGAGGATTACAAAGGATACCAATTTGATTGAAATGAAATTGTCAAAATATTTTTAGAAAACAAGTTCATGTACTGGATTAGAAGCTTCTGCTTCTGGAAATGGGGCAGGAGTCAAGAACTTCTATGAAGATGTCTTTACTTCCTTGATATTTTTCTTCCACATATGCCTTGGTTCACTAATGAGAGAGGTCTCAAATCTCTTTGCTTTAGCCTTATGCATTTTGATATAGGGAAGAGGAAGGAGGTGGTGGGGTTGGGGAGGAAAGGCCAAGTATTTCTGAATTGAGATCTAGCTTTCTCAAATCAGATTTCCATTGTCTGCCCACTCCAGGTGTGCCTCCCCTCATTGATTTAAGGAGAGGGCCTTAATTTTTTTTTTTAAGATGAGGCCTTGGGACATGTGCATTGCCTATAAGTTGTATACTCAATGTAATTTTTCAATAACTACTGAAAAGGAAAATAACTAGTTGGGTGAGAATTTTTTTATGTATTTAAAATGGAAAGTAACAAGAATGAGCTCAGATAAGAAGAACCAAGAGCATTAGCAGTTGCTTAGAATAGTAAAACTTACTTTCATCTCTTCACACACCATTTTCTTTCTCCTTCTAGAACACAGTGAATTGATGAACCTCTCTTTCCTTTTCAGATATGACCCTTTATTTCAACCAATTTCTCTTTTTAATTTGAAGTACTTTGCATCTTGAAGTCATTGTCAATTCATTCTGTTTCTAAGGGTCATTGAATCCTCATGAAAATGGAAAAGAAAAACATTATGGAAAGTGCTTTCTTTAGAATTCTCTCTCTGTATACTTGATACCAAAGAATTTTAAATTAGCTTGTACTCAGTGGGAAAAATATGCTTCTGAAACAGACTTTTGAAAAGGCATCATATAATTTCAATAATCTGTTCCATGGCATTTGCAATGACATTACTTACTTTGTGGCTGTGAGAACAGCATGGCTTGTGATTATGGGTTGGTTTCGAAGAACTATCTATTAATATTAGCTCACTCCTCAGTCTTGCTCCTGAATTAAATTTAAATTGAGCCTCCTACCAATGGCATTTCCACCTTGACAACATTAGAGTAGCAGAACAGATGTCATTTGAAGGTTTCATTGATTTTAAGTGGACATTTTGGTAAAGCTTTCAAGTCTACTGAGGATCCTAGGCCTTTCTTTATCATTTCCGGATGGCTTAAAGTCTGAGAGGTTTATAATTGGTTAATCTTCAATTTCAAAGGCAGCAATTTGGAACAAATGATTTGAAGTGGGTAGTGATGCCTTGAAATGGCTCTACTTGACTTTTTTTTTGCTTTCTCCCTTTTTCATTTGTATAGGAAACCAAAAGAATCTTAGGAAGAAAATGATGGTGCCCAAAACTAGTTAGACTTCTGTGATTTGCTGGAAGGTGGCACCTTCAATGACTTGAAGAGTATGTAGGTTGGTGATCAGAAACTGATGGAAGTTACAGGGAACTTTCTAATGCTAAGTCTTATAGATTCCTGGGAATAGACACTGGGTACAAAAATATTAACCCTGTTAGCAGGAAAAAGCAATTCAAAAGCCAGATTTAATCATAGTTGAATTGTATTTGACCTTCATTCAAAACCCCTAGTTTATTATGGTGGCTCATAGTTTTGTCTATAGACTAAAAGAGATTTAGAAAATAAGATTCTCTCTCCATCTGTTGCTCTCCATCACTATTATCTCCACGGCTTTTCCTATTTATCTCTATGTTGCTATAGTCATCAATCAGTAAACATTTACAAGAAAATGTTTTCCTCCTCCTTGTATTCTCCCATCTTTGCCCCCTTTAACCTAGCCATATCCATGGCCCAATCCAAATCTGCCCATTCATTCCACTGTCCTTTTGGAACTCCTTTTCCATAGTGGAAAATTTTCCCTTTAGTCTATACTTCTTTTTCTCATGCTTTCTTCAATCTATTAATCTTAACTGAAACCTAGCATCCCTTTAATCATACTTTTCCCCTCTAGCCTATCCTCACTAGTATTTGTAAAGTCAATCACAGAAGCTCTCCTGAGGACTGTTGCTGTGAATAACTAAGTGCAGAATATAATGAACTCTCTATTTATTCAGCAATAAACTAAAGCATAACACTCAAGAAATTAAGTTCAACATTCACAACAATATAACATAACAACTTATTACTAGGGTGGCCACATTGTCTTAAACAAAACATATTCAGAAGTGACTGGGTAAAAATAGAAACTTACTTGAGTTCATCCCCAATTACTTTAAATACCTGTAAAAAATGACTCTAAACAAATTTTAGAGCTACAGAATCCACAAAAATGACAGAGTAAAATATGTCTCCAGCTGAGGACAGCCCAGCAAGGGTTCCAACAGGAAGGGTCTAGTGCACCATGCTGGGAGTGGGGCATGTGGGACATGCCAACGTAGACCAGTAGCACAGAATGGCCAGAGCAGACCTCAGGGGATTGAATCACTGGCAGCTGTGGTGGTTTCTGGACTTCTCAAACTATAAATGCCAAAAAGAAAGTAAAAGGTCAGTGGGGGAATGCTGTTGGAACTGGGTGAGAGAAGAGCATGGTCAGGCCCCTGCCCCCAGGGTGGTAGAGGTGGCTGTGGGAGGTGGCTGTGGGGGGTGGCTGTGCGGGGCAGCTGCTTCCAGAGCTCCAGGCCCACAGACGGTGGGGGGACCAAGTGATTGACCAGAGGGCAATTGCAGGATTCCTCTTGCTGGTGCTGAGGCAGGATTCTTTTGCTTTGCCCTGCTTGGATTTGGATTATGGTCTTGGGTGGCAGTCCTGGGGTGAGGAGGAATGATGCAGTTCAGAGCTTATTGAGGCTGTGGAGAGGCAGTCCTCCTCACAGTTCTGAGGCAAGTGCCTAGAAGAAGCTCTGACAACAGCTGCACAAAACCCCAAAAAATGTTTCTGTAGTTTGATTTTTGCTTCCTCTGTTTGCTCACCTTGACCACCAATTACTTGACTTTTGAGCCCTATGCCGCTGTAGAACTCTGATTCCAGAGTGTGGAGTGCTTTGTCCCAAATTTCTGGAGTTGCGCTCTCTGAAGCAGAGTTTGAATGCTTGATAGCTTAGTTCAAGTAAAGACTTCAGTGTCTGGTACCTTATTCTGCTGGGTGATCTTCAGAATCTTTCTAAGATAATTCAAATGGATGTGATTCAGTTTTCTGGCATGGTTGTAAGCATATTTAATCATTACCTTCCTTCAGAGCCTCCCAAACACTAAACTAGTTCTGGCAATGCATATGTCAACCTCATTATTAATGTGTACATCCATGGAAAATACACTATCAAGGTAAGTGAACTCATCAACAGCATTCAAAACTTCTCCATTTGCTGTAACTGATGGTTCCATGTATGGATGGTGTAGTAGTGGCTGATGGAACACCTGTGTTTTCTTGGTGTTAGGCCAAAATTAGGTCAAGCAGAAGAGAATTGATCCATAATTTGTTTCATTTTAGCTTCAGAGGATGCATTGAGTGCACAGTCATCTACAAACAGAAAATCATGCACCAATACTCCCTCCACTTTGGTCTTGGCTTGTGACCTTTTCAAATTGAAGAATTTACCATCGATGCTGTAGTTGAACTTGATGCCATGCTCATCCTCATTGAAAACATTTGACAAGATGGCTGAAAACATCATGCTAAAAAGCACGGGAGCAAGAACATGGCTTTGTGTCATTGCATTGGTGACTGGGAAGAGAGAATGCTCCATTCAATGGTCCATTATCTAGAACTCAGGCAAGCATGGCATCATGAAGTTGACATACAATGCTGATGAACTTCTCTTGGCAACTGAATTTTGATATAATTTTTCCATAAGCCTTCATGATTAATAGTATAAAAGGCCTTGATCAGATCTACAAATGTGGACAGATCTCTGTTCTGCTCCTGGCATTTCTCTTGGAATTGTTGGGCAGCAAACACCATATTGACTATTCCTCCACCCATTCTGAAGCCACATGGACTCTCAGGTAGATGACCATCTACCAGGTGAAGGATCAGCCTATTAAGGAGAACTCTGGCAAGAATCTTACCAGCAATGACTAAGAGAGAAACCCCCTCATGATTGTCACAGGACAATCTATTTCCTTTATTTTTAAAGATGGACAATGGGGGGGAATAATCTCTTCTTGCCATATAACCTGGAAAATTTCATTCAGCTTTTGTATGAGCAATGGACCCCCTACCTTGTAAGATCTCAACTGGAATAGGATCAACACAAGGTGTTTTTCCACATGAAAGGAGCCTAATGGCATTCCCAACCTCTTCTTCACTTGGAGCTTCAGCTAGGGAGGGACTGACTTCAACCTGAGGTAAATGGTCATTGGGCTCATCATTGATTGATGAGGGTCTGTCGAGAATACTAGGGAAGTGTTCAGTCCATCTCTCTAGAATCGTGTACTTATCACAAATCAATCTGACTCCATCAGTACTGAGTAGCTGAGATGCACCATAGGTCTTCGGTCCATAAATAACCTTCAGGGTATCACAAAAGCACTTTTGATTGTTACTATCAGCACAAAACTGAATTTCATCTGCCTTCTTACTGAGCCAGGAATCTTGCATCTCTCTAAGCTTTGCTTGTACTTTACTTTTGATGGAATTAAATGCTGTCTTCTTAGAGATGGATGAACTACCCTGCTGGTAAATCCTATGGAGTTCTTGTTTTTCATTTAGTAGCTTCTTTTTTTTAAATTTCTTTTTCCCTCATTATGTATCATTTTTTTAGTTTACATCACTCATTTTCAAGATTTTGAGTTACAAATTTTCTCCCCATTTTCCCCTACCTGCCACCCCAAAAAAGAGGTTCTGCTGAATATCCTATCCCCCAATCTTCTCTATTCCATATCTTCCCTCACCCCTCTCCAATGTTCATGTAGGTAATGGTGGATCTCTATGCCCCAGTTCCTGTATATCTTATTTCTCAGTTACATGTAAAATAATATATATATATATATATATATATATATATATATATATATATATATATATATATATATATATAACATTTAATTTTAAATCTTTGAATTCCAGATTCTTTCCCTACCTCCCTCGTCACCCACCCTTGCTGGGAGGATAAGCAATTCAATATAGGTTGTACATGTATAGCTATGTAAAACATTTTCATAGTGGATATTGTGAAAGACTAACTATATTTCCCTTCATTCTATCCCACTCCCCACTTGTTCTATTCTCTACTTTGATCTTGTCCCTTTTGAAAAGTGGGTGCTTCCAACTTCCCTCTCACCCAGCCTGTCCTCCCTTCCATCATCCCTCCTCTCATCCCCTTCCCCCCTACTCTCCTGTAGGGTTACATACCCTATTTAGTGTGTATGTCATTCTCTCCCTAAGCTGAATTCATTGAGAATAAGATTGACTCAATCCTTTTGCCTTCTTGTTCTTTCCCTCCATTGTAACAGTTTTCCCTTACCTCTTCTATATGAGATAATTTACCCCATTCTATTTTTCCCCATCTCCTCTCATTATATTCCTCTCTCACCTCTTAATTTCACCTTTTAAGTATCATCCCTTTCTATTCACCTTGTCCTGTTCCTTCTGTCTATGCATACCAGTAACATATATACACATACTCACATATGTATTCATATACTCTCCTATATAGACATATATATGTATGCATGTGTGTGTATACATTTCTATTCCCTTCAACTATTTTCATATTGAGAAAAGTTTCATAATTTACAATTATCATTTTTCCATGTAGGAATGTAAGTAGTTCAACTTTGATAAGTTCCTTATGATTTCTTTTCCCTGCTTACCTTCTCAGGCTTCTCTTGTTTCTTGTATCTGAATGTCAAATTTTCTATTCAACTCTGGTTTTTTCATCAAGAATGCTTGAAAGTCCTCTATTCCATTTAATTACCACATTTTCCCCTGAAACATGATGCTCAGTTTTGCTGGGTAGGTGATCCTTGATTTTAATCTCAGCTCCTTTGACCTCCAGAATATCATATTCTAAGCCCTTTGATCCCTCAGTGTAGAAGCTGCCAGTTCTTGTGTTATCCTGATTGTGTTTCCACAGTATTCAAATTGTTTCTTCCTGGCTGCTTGTAATATTTTCTCCTTGATCTGGGAACTCTAGAACCTGGCTATAATATTCTTAGGAGTTTTCTTTTTGGGATCTTTTTCAGGAGGTGATCAGTGAATTCTTTCAACTTTTATTTTGCCCCTGGTTCTGAAATATTAGGGAAATTTTCCTTGAGAATGTCTTGGAGGATGATTTCTAGTTTCTTTTTTTTTATCATGGCTTTCAGGTAGTCCAATAATTTTTAAATTTTTCTCCTGGATCTATTTTCCAGGTGAGTGTTTTTTTTTTTCAATGAGATATTTCACATTTCCTTCTATTTTTTCATTTATTTGTATCTGTTTAGTTTCTTGATTTCTCATAAAGTCACTATTTTCCATTTGCTCAAATCTAATTCTGAAGGAATGATTCTCTTCAGTGAACTTTTGAGATTCTTTTTCCATCTGGCAAATTCAGCTTTTTAAGGCATTCTTTTCCTCATTGTCTTTTAGAGCCTCTCTTGTCATTTGAGTTAATCTAATTTTTAAAGTGTTGTTTTCTTCAGTCAGGTTGTTGACTCTCATTTTATAATTTTCTTGCACCATTCTCATTTATCTTCCCAATTTTTCCTCCACTTCTCTTATTTGGTTTTCAAAATCCTTGTTAAGCTCCTCTATGGCCTGTAAGCAGCTTATTCTATTCTTGGAAGCTTCTGGTGCAGGGGTTCTGACTTCACTGTCTTCCTCCTGTTCCATGCCCTGATCCTTTTCATCCGCAAAAAAGGAATCTAAAGTTGGGCTGCTGTGCTTGCCTTGTTTCCCTCACTTGCTCATATTGCCACTCAATTACTTGACTTTTGAGCTTTTTGCTGCAGTAGAACTCTGCTACCAGAGGGGGGAGGTTTGTCCCAGTCACTGGAGTTTTCTCAGCTGCTGGAGCTGTTAGTTGGCTGCCCTCTCAGAAGCCTCCACACACCCTGGCACACTGGTCATGCACCCAGGACCTCCACCCCAGACAGTGATCCAGATCTAAGCAGGTTAAAGCAACAGGGATTACACCTCAGACTAGTCACTTGGTACCCCTACAATCTGCAGGCCTAAAGCTGCATGTGGCAGTTGCTGGATGGCTGCCACACCTCAGCTGCTTCTTGCCCCAGGTGCAAAGGCAGGACCACACTCCCAAACTTCCAGTTCCCAAATTCCACACTGCACTGACCTCTCACTTTGTCTTTAGTGTGTATGGGTTGATAATTCTGGAAACCACCACAGCTCCTGGTGATCTGAAGTCCTTCCAGCTGGTGACTAGTGGCCAACCTGAGACTAAAACCTCGGGTTTGTGTGGGACTGGGCACAGCTTCCAGAGCACTGTCTGGCCACTCCCTCCTGGCCTGCTGGCCTGTCTTCAGGGGGAGGTTAGCTTCTCTGTGTCATTTTGTGGGTTCTATAGCTCCAGAGCTTGTTTAGAGTCATTTTTTATATCAATTAGAGGAGGTGGGAGTGGAAGCTGCGTGGAAATACTGTTTCTACTCAGCCATCTTGACTCTGCCCTCATTTAGTAGCTTTTGAATTTCCACATTATTTTCATGAAATCAGTCTTGATGTTTGAGAGTGCTTATTTAAGGGGTGGCAGAAAGTATACACATCACCCACCCCTAGTCACAGTAAGTTACAAATTTGATCAGTCAATACAGAGTATTCAAGGTAAAGTCCTCTTTCATCTTGACTAGAGGCTGGCTTCGAATTTTCCTTAAGCCAATAATCCTTAAGGGGTAGTAGAAAGTACAAACACCATTCACCCTTAAGTCATAGTAAGTTACAATCTCCTCAGTCAATACAGAGTATCCAAGTAAAGTCCTCTTTCATCCTAACTCAAGGTTGACTTCCAAACCCCATGCTCCTGCTCCTAACTCTTGTCTGGATTCATACCAGCAGCTCTCTGCTCCTGTTCCATATCTCAGCTCATGGTAACTGCTCCACTCCAAACTCTTCATAGTTTCAGTTTCTAGGAAAATAAAGCTTAACAGGGCTATGACAATATTTACACACATTACTAGCACTATTTTCTCAATTCATTTTCTGGCTGAGAAATCAATACAGAATAACCTACAGGGCTTCAGTCTGAGAAATCAGCACAGAACAACAGATATGACTTCTGTCTGATAAAGTAACAAAGAACACAAGACATAGTATTGACATTACAGAAAATCTCTCTCTTATCTCTTCTAGCTCTGCTTGTGCTTTTCTCTACTCTACTCCTTCCTGCTTCACCCTTCCTGTTCCACCCTTTCAACAAGTTCCTCCAACTGTGTACTCCCATGTGATACATTCAACCTATTAAGGGTAAGAGAGATGTTCAAACCCCCTTAGGTCTATTAAGGGAAATATAATGTATTCTGTTTCCAATCAAAGACTTTTGATACAGTCAAAGGTAAGGTTCAAAGACACTTGATTAGATAAAACTCAATCTAGAAAAACATCAAAAAATTATATTTTGCTTACCATTATAGTATTAGATGTACCTTCTCTTCACCATCATACTGATCCTGGATGGGGATTCAGAATACTTACTGCTCCCTATTGTTATTTCAAGACTTCCCCTGACCCACTCCTTCATTCCACATCAGCCAACTATATGTTGTAACCATATGTAACTTTTTACATATTAGATCTTGACATACTTGTTCTGCTTTCTTAATTAGGAACTCTGACATTCACCTACCTGAATGCAATATCTATGTTTAACTTTCCTAAACTTAATCTTTACTCTCATCAAGACCTCCAATCCTTCTATCCTTCAATACTTTCTCTAGCCATTTTATTACCTGTGCTCTGACCTTTTTCATCTATGTCCAACTTCAACCCAATAGCTAACCATTTAAGCTCTACAATTTGATCTTTTGGATTCCTTATCCCCTTATCCTATATTCGTTTACCTTT